>CM033712.1:34617614-35120149 GCA_019671005.1 Hibiscus mutabilis | reverse complement strand
AGTAATTGTCATAAACCATTTTTTCTACACAGCTTCCATAAACAACTTCAACTTTTATACTAACTTCTCCTTACTTTTATACTTTTCAATTTAGTCCAATCACTAGCTTTAAACCACCAACTCATCAAATTCTTCACCAAATAATTATTCACAATAATTCTCCCTAATTTTCCTTATTTATCGAAATAGGTACTAAAATGCAAAGATAAGGATTCATGTTTCTTAACTTTGCAATTTAGTCCTCAATTCAACATTACTACCTTAATTCCATCATTACAACTAAAAATCAGATTTAACCCCCATACAAAACTTCAATTTCGATTTGGTCACTTGACTTTGACAAATTGTGAAAATGGTCACTAATTCAATTCAACATCAATTTGGCATTCTAACTTCATTTTCCTATCTCTAACATCATTAATAACACAAATACACTCCAAATTCTAAAAGTTTAGATTTGGTCCTTCAACTTTTCAAGTTGCCGAAATGGTCCCTACACAATTTAACTTAGGATTTTGCTTCCAAACAACAATTCAATCTTACTAGATCATTATGTCAACATCACAAACCCTAAATTAATCTTGAATCCATAAACCCTAATCATCTTCATAATAATCAAAACATGTAAAACTTAAATCCCAACTCAATATCATGATTTTAACATCATACTAGCTTGATTTCAACTTGAATTCAATCATGGAATCATAAAATCTCAAAAGCCCCAATTAGTCCATAAACCCTAATTTCGTTCTCATGTAAATTCTCATCAATCAAGCATCGATTCCATGAATTATTGATAACAAAAGATAGAGCTTGAAGAGTAGAACAACTTTGTAGTTGAAGAGATTACCTAAAAATCGAGTTTCAGGGCTTGAATCGAACTTTGAAAAAATTCTCTTTCTTTCCCTAGACCTCACTTTTGTTGCTAGAAAAGATGAACATTTTGTTCATCTTTTTACCATTACTTTACACATATATCTATTAAATGAATATTAAATTCATTTAATAGTGACATTACAATTTTACCTTTTTTATCCAATGGTTGAGATTGATTTTATCATTAATCAAGGGTCAAGAATTAATCTTCCATTTCCTCTTTCCAAAATTGCCCTTATAACTTTTTAAATATTTCAAAATTGCCATTGGGGCCAAATGACCAATTTGCCCTCCAACTAGTCTTTATTTACTAGTTTCTTTCCAAATTGCCATTCCATTACAATCTAACAAAATTTAGTTAAAATTCAACCAACCATAATAAAATATTCTTAAAATAAAATTTTATGACTTTTCGATAGCTTTTGGATCAGTCTCCAAAATTTCCATTCGATCCAATATACCGATAAATAATCCTTTACTCAGAAATAAACTATAGGATTCATCTTGAATCGAACTAAAAATATTTCCAACACTTGGAAATGACTTTTATAACCTTTTTCTATCATATGGAAAATTTTCAAAATTTTCCAGTTCGGTCCGGGTATCCGAATTCCACTTAAAATTTAACTACGATTTTCCTAATAATCGAAGTATCAGATCGAACCAATAATTCTGCATTTGATTCACACCCTTAGGTGATCTTTTACTTATGAAATAAAAACCCTTAAATTTTGGTAAATTACAACTTTAGTCCCCAAACTTTTCCAAAGTTTATACTTTAGCCATAAAATTTTCAAAATTTACATTTTGGTCACTACCTTTTAAAACTTCAATTCCCATTCCAATTTTCCTTGGAATTCAACCAAACTTTAAGAATACCTTATTCAATTCACTATCTATCACATGGGACCTTTAAACCTTAGAAATTTCCTTTCCAAAACCCATAATTAAAGAAATCCAAACTTTCGCATTTTCGTCATTTTAGTCACTAATTTAGCTTTTAAGCTATTATCTTAGTACTAAATGACCCTTAATCAACTTAGTAAATTTTGGGGTATTACAATTCTCTCCCCTTAAGAAATTTCGTCCTCAAATTTTCAACACGCACCTGATTCAAAAGGTGAGGAAACTATTTTCTTCTTATTTCTCTCAAATCGTTTCTTTAATCTTATGATTTTTTGTCAAAGAACTTTGAAAAACGGGATTGTATTGTTTTCTTAGTTCTTTGACTCCATGTGCTAGGATCTTTACCAGTTCTTTTTCATAGCTTAAATCCGGCTGAATCTCTATTTTCTCCGGAGTAACAACTTGTGTGGGGTCTAATCAATACTTCCTTAGCATCGATACATTATGAATATTGTCTATTTCCAAAGATAAAGCTAGCTATTAAGCTTAATTATCAGACTAACTCCTTTCACGATTTCTTATAGCCCAACAATTTTTAAAACTTAATTTTCTTTTTGTCTAAACCATAACACCTTATTCTAAGGTGAAACTTTTAAGGACTACTTTATCTTTAACTTCACATTAAATATCTTTTCTTTTAGAATCAGCATATAGTTTCCATCATCGAGATAGAAATTCTTCCTTGATAATACCAATATCTATCAAACCTAACTTCCAAGTTTTCAGTTTCACTCTTTTCCACTTGTTTGCACCTTGACAACATTTCTCATCCTTTCTTTAAGGATATCTTATTTAATTCAATATGGTAAATTTTTATTCTTAACTTGACAATCAAAACTTCATCTTCTTGCCAATCTTGCACTCATAGCTCTTAAGGCAACCATTGTCTTTCGACTGAGAGCATCAGCTACCATATAGGCTTTTTCTGGATGATAGTCAATGACCATATCATAATTCTTAAAAAGCTCAATCCAACTTCTTTACGTCAAGTTTAACTCTTCTTTAGTAAGCATATACTTTAAACTTTTATAACCTATATAAATATAGCATCGTTCACTGTATAAATAATGATGCTATATCTTTTAAAGCAAATACAACCATTGCTAGCTCAAAATTCTAAGTAAGATAATTCCTCTCATATATCTTAAGCTGTCTCAAGCATAAACCATTACTTTTCCTTCTTGCCTAAGTAGTATCCCAAACTGTTATAAGAAGCATCGCTATACACCACATAATCTTTACCCGATTTTGGTTGTACTGGTACCGTGGCTTCTATTAAGATCTTCTTTAATGTCTCAAAGTTTTCTTGGCATTTATCTGTTCAACTAAATGGAATTTCTTACCTCAATAGCTTGGTCAATGAGGAGGCAATCATTAAGAAATTCTGAGCCTCTAAAATATTCTTCAGAGGTTTCCATTCAACTATAGTTTGTGCTTTCTTGGGATATACTCTTATCCCATCTGCCAAATCCACATAACTAATAAAACAGCTTTTGACAACCAAATTCACACTTTAACAAATTAGCATATAGCTTCTTTTCTCGAAAGGTCTGAAGAACAATGCAAAATGAGCATCTTGTTCTTCCTTTTTCTTCAAATAGACCAAAATATCCTCAATGAACTCTACCAAAAATTGGTCCAAGAAAAATTAAAATACCTGGTTCATTAGGCCTATAAATGATGTAGGCATCATCACGAACTCATAGTATTCATACCATGTTAGAAAAGCTGTCTTTAGAATTTCTTCTTCCTTGATATTTTTATTTATGTTTTTTAACTGATCAAAAGATCATCAGTCTTCAGAAGAAGATATTTATTCTTTACTATTACCTTCTCGAGCTGATGAAAATTAGCCTTTCTCTTTCACAATTAACACTGGTGCACCCTCAAGATGACACACTTGGCTTTATAAAACATCAACCCAACATTCCTTGCAATTATACCTTTAAATCTCGAAGTTCAGTCGAAGCCATTTATACGGGGCCATTAATTTAGGCGCAATACATGGTATCATCTTTATTTTTAATTTCACTTCCAATCTAGAGGTAATTCCGAGTAACTCATCTGGGCATACATCCAGATATTTTTAGACAGTCAAGTTATTTTCCAATTTAACTTCAACAGCCCGAGTATCCACTATATTTGCTAAGAAAACTTAACAACCTTATAACAACAATTTCCTTAATAAAATAACTGAAATTACATTGGAGAAGGGATTTACCCTTTTATCAACTGCTACTATTTTTGTACCTTCCGTGTTTTACAACACTAATCGCTTTATGCGACAATTCATCATGGCCTGATAGGAAGGTAACCAATTCATGTCCACCATCATCTTAAACTCCTCTAAAGATAATTCCATTAAGTTTATTGGGAACTCTATTTCTTATGTTTTTATCGAGCAATTCCATATGTTCAGCTCGCCCTTACATTACAACCCAACAAATTCGTGACCACTATATTACTTGAAATGTGTTCTAAAAGGATGTCTCGTTCACCAATCAACTTCGTACTTATATACGTATGTGTAAAGCTAGGACCCATCAACATCAATACATGTTTATCTAAAAATATGAGATGTACCTTATATGATTTTCGAATCATCCCAATCTTTATTAGTCCTAATGTTATAAACTCGGACCGATATATTCAATCCTAGCTATGAAGCAATTTCATATGGTTTTCTAATCTAGCTTAAATATCAGAGCAACAAAACAACTCCATCCAATTTATCGGTATCCAAACAGTGGAATCCGTCCAGTGTAATCTTTAGATTATTCAGTTACAAATCAACAATCACTTGATCTTAATTTGATTTTCCTTTCAATTCAGGTGTTTTTTAAACTTTTCAGTTCCTTAATCCGGCACAGACACTTCTTGTTGTACCAGTGCTCATTTCTTGTTCCAATTTATCCGAAGGGTTATCATTAACCTTATTGTTGCTACTCTTGATTCCTTCCAAAGCTTTCAATTTACCAATTCATTACGCTTTCTTGGCTCAAATATTTCTTATAATTCCTCCAAATTTACATTAGTAAGGAGCGACACCAATTGGATCATACAAACAACATATCAGTAATATTGATATCTTAGTGGCATGTATACTCTTTTTAACATAAAACCATTTCTATTTAGGCCGAGAATCGGCTAAACCTGTAGCTCTGATACCAATAAATGTAATACCTCTTTCCCATATTCATAGCTGAATACGAGTTAGAGATATCACAAAACATTTGTAAAACCCTCTACATTTGTAACTCGGTAAAAATTTTGATACTTCTAAAAATATTACAATATATTTGGTTTCTATTTACAAATGTAGTTAATCGCATATAGTTTAAATATAATATTTTAATCTTAAAATCGAGTTTAATTTCAGGTAGCAATTTATTAATTTAATTTAATTTAATTTTATATAATTAATAAAACTGCCTAAAAACTACCTGATTTAAAATTCATCCAGATACCACATAAAATACAAATTCTATCAGAGCAGTCATATCATTTTAATATACATGTCAACTAGTAAATATCAAACAATGTCAAAAGATATCTTACTGATACTGATGTACCTGTTATTGATTGATGATGTCCGTTTATGCTCCTTACTCCAACCATTTCTTTTTTCCTACGTGTAAAACAATTACACGCTAAGTATTTACTTAGTGAGGCAATAATTCAAATTCAGGTGCAATTGTCATAATATCAATATTAATGAATAACAATGCATATGATCACCTTACCATTATATGCTCGTTAACATAAATAAATATGTATATCAAAGTGATAAGATTAGATCTTACCAAAACCGTTGTCATTCCATCCTTAAGCTTTCAATGCTTACCAATACCTTTTTCCCATCTCTATTTGCAAGCTTTCAAGCTTATCTTCCTATTTTTTTATTTCATTCAATTTATTTAGTCCAAGGTATCGAATTAAGAGATTCTATGTACACGAGTCATCCCCCCATACCCAACCTTTCTTGAGTATGTATATTATTTGCACTCTACCGGGAGTGCTTAGCACCGAAGTGCTTCTGTATACTTACCGAAGTATACAATATATCCCTCATTGAATTTTTATGAAATTACACCGAAGTGTTTAGCACCCGTAGTAAGTCTGTATACTCAAACCATGCATGAGTATACTCCTCAATGAGTATTTATAATATTTGCACTTTACCTGAAGTGCTTATAATATTTATACAGCTGTTTATGACCCTATAGATATCCAACTATACCATCGAACCTCTATATCATACATTGAGCTTTATTTCATCATTTAAGTCATCAATGGCAACATTTAACAGTTTATAGCCGAAATAACATTCATATTATACCATCATCAATAACTAGTGATCAATGCATTTATTTTCAACCTTTGACATATTTAAAATATATCAAATATATGATCAATGACATAAATGTCATGATAATATATAAACCAGGTAGTCTCATCACAAGTCCTACCAGTGACGTATGAAACATCCATGTATAATGTTATGTATGCATTGCACTCACTTGGGCCATTTATTAGTATGCCTCACTAAGTCCTCTTTGATCCTTTCCTTCATTGTACCTCGAACCTCCCTTGATTCGAACTTAACTTCATAATTCAAATAAGTAAAATATTTGTTAAATCCCAATCTAACAATATCTTAGATATATTGTCCAAAATAATCATTTGAATACAAAATCTTCAAACGTTTTCCTTTCTTCCTTGTATTGTTCAAAAATTCATTATGGTCCTTAGTAACCACTTTGAACTTCCATTAACCCATTTCATGATTACTAATCAACCTTAGATACAAAGTGTATCAATTCTCATTTTTTGGCAGTTTGCAGTACCTTCGAAGAAATATTTCTATAAAATAATCTAGAACTCAGAATTCGACTCGGTTTGTTCTGAAAGAAACTAGGTTCGATAAGATTTTCAACCATATAAATTAATAGCCCAAATTCAACTTGTACGATTTATGCCGAATTTTCAAAGCCAGTTACAGTGCTGAAATTCGGAACAGACAGTTTTTCTGTTTTCTGACCTTTCGTCACTTAAAAATTCATATCTTTTGACTCGGAACTCGAAATCAGATTCCGTTTCTTGGACACAAAACTAGACGAACAAATCTTTATATCAGTATAAAATTCACCATCTAACCATTTTTGTAGAATTTATGGTGAATTTTTAAATTTACTGCCATAAACCAGTTTTTCTACACAGCATCCATAAACAACTTCAACTTTTATACTAAATTCTCCTTACTTTTATACTTTTCAATTTAGTCCAATCACTATCTTTAAACCACCAACTCATCACATTCTTCACCAAATAATTATTCACAACAATTCTCCCTAATTTTCCTTATTTGCCGAAATAGGTACTAAAATGCAAAGATAAGGATTCATGCTTCTTAACTGTGCAATTTAGTCCTCAATTCAATATTACTACCTTAATTCCATCATTACAACTAAAAATCAGATTTAACCCCCATACAAAACTTCAATTTTGATTTGGTCACTTAACTTTGACAAATTGTCAAAATGGTCACTAATTCAATTCAACATCAATTTGGCATTCTAACTTAATTTTCTTATCTCTAACATCATTAATAACACAAATACACTCCAAATTCTAAAAATTCAGATTTAGTCCTTCAACTTTTCAAGTTGCCGAAATGGTCCCTACACAATTTAACTTAGGGTTTTGCTTCCAAGCAACAATTAAAGCTAACTATATCATTATTTCAATATCACAAACCCTAAATTAAACTTGAATCCATAAACCCTAATCATCTTCATAATAATCAAAACATGTAAAACTTAAATCTCAACTCAATATCACGATTTTAACATCATACTAGCTTGATTTCAACTTGAATTCAATCATGGAATCATAAAATCTCAAAAGCCCCAATTTGATCCACAAACCCTAATTTGTTTCTCATGTAAATTCTCGTTAGTCAAGCATGGATTCTATGAATTATTGATATCAAAAGATAGAGCTTGAAGAGTAGAACAACTTTATAGTTGAAGAGATTACTTGAAAACCGAGTTTCGGGGCTTGAATCGAGCTTGGAAAAAATTTTCTCTTTCTTTCCCTAGACCTCACGTTTGTTTCTAGAAAAGATGAACATTTTGTTCATCTTTTTACCATTACTTTACACATATATCTATTAAATGAATATTAAATTCATTTAATAGTGAAATTATAATCTTGCCCTTTTTATCTAATGGTTGAAATTAATTTTATCATCAATCAAGGGCCAACATTTAATCTTCCATTTCCTCTTTCCAAAATTGCCCTTATAACTTTTTAAATATTTCAAAATTGCAATTGGGGCCAAATGACCAATTTGCCCTCCAACTAGTCTTTATTTACTAATTTGTTTCCAAATGACCAATTTGCCCTCCAACTAGTCTTTATTTACTAATTTGTTTCCAAATTGACATTCCATTACAATCTAACTAAATCTACTTAAAATTCAACCAACCATAATAAAATATTCTTAAAATAACATTTTATGACTTTTCCATAGCTTTTGGATCAGTCTCCAAAATTTTCATTCGACCCAATATACCGATAAATAATCCTTTACTCGGAAATAAACTGAAGGATTCATCTTGAATTGAACTAAAAATATTTCCAACACTTGGAAATGACTTTTATAACCTTTCTCTATCATATGGAAAATTTTCAAAATTTTCCAGTTCGGTCCGGGTATCCGAATTCCACTTAAACTTTAACTGTGATTTTCCCAATAATCGAAGTATCAGATCGAAACAATAATTCCGCATTCGATTCACACCCTTAGGTGATCTATTTATTTATGAAATAAAAGCCCTTAACTTTTGGGAAATTACAACTTTAGTCCCCAAACTTTTCCAAAGTTTATACTTTAGCCATAAAATTTTCAAAATTTACATTTTGGTCACTACCTTTTTAAACTTCAATTCCCATTCTAATTTTCCTTGGAACTCAACCAAACTTTAAGAATACCTTATTCAATTCACTATCTATCACATGAGACATTTAAACCTTAGAAATTTCCTTTCCAAAACTCATAATTAAAGAAATCTCAACTTTCGCATTTTCGTCATTTTAGTCACTAAGTTAGCCTTTAAGCTATTATCTTAGTACTAAATGACCCTTAATCAACTTAGTAAATTTTGAGGTATTACGATAACGCCACTTATAACTTGTATCGAATGACAACTAATTATGTCACTAAATGATATAAAATTTCGTCATTGAAAATTAGTATCGTCACAACTAATTATGTCACCCTGTAAGTCCTGAGAGGACTGCAACATGATAGAAGCAGAACCAATATATAAACCAGGAGTTCATGATAAAATGGAAAAAAAAAATATGAATTCATAAAGCTCTTGAGAAATCCCACAAACTAGCCATCCACCTACAAAAGTTGGTTTGAGATTATAAAATTTTGAGTCTCATCTTTAACCAAAAGTGTGTGTACAAGGCAACAGATTAAGTAAACATTACACAAGCCAATAAAAATACATAGATAATAAAAATAAAAATAAAAGCTTAAGGAGCACAAGGAACAACTAATATTATCACTAAAATTTATCTATAGTATCATAATGTTTCAATAAAATCTTAAGTATCTACTTAGCAATACACAAAAACAGTTAAATGCTACAATTCTTAAGCTACTCGACGATACTCAAATCCTCTAACCAAATCATTTTTATTGTTTTTTAAAGGAAAAAGATTACATAGAGCATCAAAGGGTTGAAAAAGAATTATTCTAATTCAAATTTATATCTCAATCCAAAAAATTAAAAAGAAATAACTTTGGATCGAGGTTGCTCTTCTAGCTAATTTATATCTTTTAAATTCTACAATACCCAAAATAGTTTATAATTTTTTTTCTTCCACTCGCATGCCTCTTGAAGAACATTATCTGCTTCAAATAACAAAACTAACTCGAATAAATAAAAATTCAGAAGAATTAGAAAATTGCTTATGAAACTGTATGAGCTAACCTACCATATCAGCAGCCATCAAAATCTCATATTTATAGTTTAAAGCCACAACTGATGTTCCAGTCACATATGGGTACCTATCAATTAAAAAGAAGGAAAAATTAAGTAAAAGAAAGAGATTTTTCAAATACCTAATATCAAAAAGAAAAGCCTAGTTCAATTGAAAACAAATAAATAACATACATAGACCTTTGAGAGTCAGCTTCGGGACTGAGCAAACAATTTTCAGGTTGATTTAAAGCCATAAACTGAATTAGGGGAAGAATCAACATAGAAAAGGGAAAAAAGTAAAAAAAAATATGTGCTATTTGAGAAGTGGGAAGTGCGAGAGTAAGAAAAATATAGTGAGTATTTAAAGACAATTAAAGGAATTACTTACATTCATTCTGATGTAAGGGTATAGATCATTCAATTGAAGAAGAAGAAGAGAAAGAAGAAAGATGGAGATGATTTGATGCCATATAATAATTTTAGGTTTTGGCTTCCTCTTCTCTAAGGAAACTCCCTTTTAAGAAATCGGGCCCTGCCCAATCAACTCGAACTTATTTAATTATTACTCTACTAAGAATTAATCGAAACAAATAATTAAAAACAATATAAGTAAATAATTTTAGGTCACATCATTTCTTTTAAAATATAAAGGATTTCAATTTCTTATTATATAAAAAATATTTTCTCAATAAAAATAAACGATAAATAATTATATTATTTTTTCTTTAAATTTTAAATCTTTTTAAATACATGTAAATGCCTAGATCGAACCATTTCAATTTTAAAATTAAACAAATTAATCCCTCGCGAAAGAAAAAAACAAGTAACTTAGTTTATGTACATTTCAAAAATGAGAAAATAAAGATAATTAACAATGACATTAACTATTTCTATTTATACGCCATACATGTTAAAATGTGATAGGATCAATCTTAAAGAAATATTAAAAAATCCAAACAATTTGAATAATAATAACTTTCTTATTTTTTTAAAAATAAAATTTAAAATTAATAAAATTAAAATATATTTGAAATAATTAATTTTCAAATAAATATGAAATTCATAATTGTGTTTTTCAGTTAATTCTTGGCGCAAATATTAAGTGACACAAACTCATGATGTTTTTTAAAATCGTCAAATAATATAATAGATATATAACAATGAGCGAAAAATAATTCTTTTTGTCACATTAAAACTATTTTTGACACAAATAAAACATCACCTTTTATGCCTTATAAAATATGACAACTCAAATTGTCACAACTAAAGTTTATTGGTGATAATTTTGCAACGTCACTAATTCAAATCGAATCTTCATAATGATAATTCATCACTAATGCTTCTATTTCTTTGGCGACGATTTTACAATGTCGTCGTTTTGTCTAAACGTCATTGAAAGGTTTCCCACCAAATTTTTTTGGAGGGAAATTTTGGCTCCAAACATATAGTGATGAAAATCAATGACATTTTTTAAAATTATCATAAAAGATATACCCTCAATCACTAAATGTGACGAAAACAAAAAATCATCACATTTATAGTATGTTTTGTGATGTTATTCATAACGTCATATAAAAATTTTATCACCAATTGATAAATTTGTTGTAGTTCCTCCTTGTTTCAGTACATGAATCCTCGTTTCCTTAGATATTTCTACCTTGCTTCACCTTGGTTCACCAGAAATGAACATTAAGCCGCCATGGGAGGAGAGCTTCGAAAGGTTGAAGATGATAGGAAAATAATAATTGCGTGAGTGATGTTTTGTCTCCTCCAAAAGTACCGTTTTATAGGCTATTGAGGTAAGGACACCTGTCCTTTAGATAATTTGCATGACAATCTACCGTACACAATTTGTTGTCATAGAAAATCCAGTTGGCACATTCATCCTTATCCTTGGCAGTCTAAACAGCTGGCCATTGCAGTGTCAAACTGGCTGCAGTGATGAAACTTCCTCTATAGGGACATTAATAATGCAACGACAAAACAAAAAAAAGGCAAAAAATTGTATAACAAGAGCAAATATGACTTGAGTTAAACAAAAATGCAAATAATAAATAGGAAATGCAAGAATGGATGCATGAAACACTAATGTGGGGACAAAAGAATCCATAAATTGAGAGGAATACGTGTTATTTAAAGAGCTATCACATAGCTACAAAAACTTCAAGATGGATCCCAATGAAGACATAAAGTCTATGTCTGATCGATTCTCCATTATTGTCAAAGGATTGAAGAGCTATGGAGAAGTGATTTTGAAAGAGAAGCTTGTAAGAAAGCTTATCTACTCTTTTCTCGAATCACGAGAAACAAAGAAGATGACCGTCATTGAAGCAAAAAAACTCAAGGTTCTCAAGCTAGATGAGCTTATCAGATCCTTGCTCACTCATGAGCTTTTGATGCAAGGAAAGAAAAAAAAGAGAATAAGAAGGAAGAAAAGAAGGAGGTTAAGAAGAAGAAAGTTGGAATCGTCCTCAAATATACTTTAGAGGAGAGTGATTCTAGTGAACGATAAGACAAGGACGTGACTCTTTGACAAGAGATGCAAGAGGTTCATGAAGTCAAACACATGAAAAAGATTCCAAAGAAGAGAATGATTCAAAAGTGAACCTAAGGAGAAGAACAAAGATCAAATCATTTGCTATGTGTGTAAGAAGCCAAGGCACATCAAGTTCGATTGTCCCAAACTAAAGAAAAAGAGCTTCAGGAAGAAGAAGCTCAAGGCTCATGTGGCTACTTGGAGCGATGAAGACTCATTCAATGAGGAGGAGCAAGAGGTAGCCAACCTTTGTCTCATGGCACTTGAGGAGGATCCTTAGAAGGAACATTGTTACATGGCCAAATATGCAAGCTTAAATTCATGGTACCTTGATAGTGGATGCTTGAGGCACATGACTAGTGACAAGAGTTGGTTCATAGAGCTAAAATCAAAGAGTGGAAGAGTCGTGAATTTCGGTGACAACTCCAAAGGCCACATTGAAAGATTCGGTTCTATTGGCAATCACTCTTCTATACTGATTGAAAATGTTTTATATGTTAATGGTCTAAAACATAATTTGTTAAGCATAAGCCAATTGTGTGATAAAGGATAAAATGTCATATTTGAACTAAATGGTTGTAAAATTGTTAATCTTGTATCTAACATGATTATGCTTGTAGGTCATAGAATAGGAAATATCTACATGGTGCATCTAGACGATATTATTGCTTCTAATTTGTGCTTAGTTTCTAAAGATGAGCATGATGCTTTGTTATGGCATAGAAAACTAGGACATGCTAGCATGAGTGTTTTAGAAAAATTAATTTCCAATAAGTTAGTAAGAGGTTTGCCCATGATAAAATTTTCTCTAGATAAAATTTGTGATGCATGTACTAAGGGAAAACATAAAAGAGTTTCTTTTAAATCTATTAAAATTATCTCTAGATAAAACATGTTATATTATAAATCGAGCAATGATTAGGCCTCTTTTTTAAAAAAAACTCCTTATGAAAATGTCAAAAGCAATAAGCATAACATTAGCTATTTTCATCCTTTTGGATGCAAGTTGTGATACTCTAAAATTTATCGATTAGGATAAACTTGTATTTAAGAATAGATAGAAGAAACAAGTGCTTATATAAATCGATTTTCTAGGGTACTAAAATGGAAGAAGAGATTAATTAAGAGCCTAATTGATAAAGGGGCAATTTATCATAATTAATTATTAGATGAATTACATATAAACATTTTAAAATGTTAAGGGTGAATACATGTCTCCTAGGAGACTCGGTTAAGACTAAAAAAGTGGCATCTTCTTCCTTGTGTTCCTTGACCGATTAGATAGAGAAAGAGTGAGAATTGAAATAGAAACTTTGTTGAATTTAGTCTTGTGGGTTGGTGTTTTACTGAATTGAGATCCATCAATCTTTAAGAAGGTAATGCCTTCAACCACAATACTTTGCATGTAGGTTGATTCTTAATAACTATTGAATTGTTGGATAAAATTGAGTGAAAAGAGTGGATGTTATCTTGATTGAAAGTATAATGATATATCTATATATATATATATATTGATGAATTGAGCTTGCTAGTGAAATGTTTCTAGATAGATTAGATTGAGGATTGGAATGCTATATGCTAGTTCATTGAATCATGTTCATTTTACCCTTGAATCGTTCATTTTGAGGATAGATTGTACATGTTAAATTGCACTCTGTTATGTTGGAGCTGTTTCGAATTGGGGGCTAGTATGTTCGATTGAGCATGATTGGGGATAACTATAAAAAGGAAATGGTAATATACATTGTTAAAATGACTAATTATAATCGATTGAATGTGAATTGGTATTGCAAGTAGGAAATTGTTTCCTTGTTTAGAGAAACGGAAAATGATACAACTGTTAATTTCATGGTCGACTGCCCTGTTTTGAGATTAAGGTACCTTAGTAACTAAATTGGTTCAATGAAAGATAGAGTCTTAAATGATAGTCTCATGATTCTGAATAAAGTGGAAATTGGTTTATGTTTGAAATTTTTGCGATAATTGTAAGTGAGATTTCAAGTGGTTATTAAGTTTAGACCATGTTGGGCAGACATGATTTCCGATTGGATTATGGAAACAAATAACCTTCGTTATGATTAATAAGAATGCAATTTATATGATACGCTAGATCAAGAAGAAGTTGAAGATAAAAAGACTCACGTGGATTAGCAAGCTGATAGACTTAAGGGAGTTGTGATCCGAGATCATTAATAGCTCGGGAATATTTTGTGAGTGCAGTTTAAAGTATCAGAAATGAGTCTCGCCTTTTTGAGCTTTAAATCTTGTTTTGTTACCTTTCGTAAGAATGAAAAAATTGTTGTGTGCTTAATCTGTGGTTGCAGCATGGAATTGAGGTAAGTATTTCTTTGGGAAATACTTATGCATTTGAATAGATTGATAGCATGCTTAGTGTACATTGGATTGCTTTAATGTGAATCATTGCCATGCGAGATATTAGAGTTAAGTAACATGTTTTTTGTTGATTTAAAAATGGAAGAATGCAAGAATATGGGCACTATAAGGTGCGAATTAAATGCACAATTGGTCATGGATGAATTGTTATAGTCTTTTGAGTATTGTGACATTGGTATTGATCATCGTATACTTTAATATTGAAAGATCGACTTTTGAAATTGAATAGTGATTATCGGACTATTGAATATTGAATGAGAATATTGTCTTTGTTTCATTGACATTGAATATTGGCACATGAAGTGCATATTGAATTGAGCTAAGCTCTAAGATTGATAATTTATCGTAAGCCTTGGTTTCGAGTCAGTTATAGATATAGATGGAATGCCATAGTGTCCATAGAGCTCAGTGTCGGGGTGGACTACGGTCCGGGACACTGGTCTCAAATTGGCGACAGTAGGAGGGAAGTATGTGATTGGTCTTTTGGCGACAGTATGAGGGATTGACCGGTACTGTTGTACCATATTGTTTACAGACGACAATTTCGTTGGGGACTCATGTAACTAAATTGAGTCATTGATTCTCAAGGCTAAATCAAAATTGATTAAAATGAATTGGTTGTAATGAAAGGTTATAATGGTTAAATTAGTAGAATAGTGCAGTATAAACTATTGTGTATCATTGGAAATAAAGAGCATTTTAGTGTTAACTGACGATTTGATAATATTGCTTGTAAGAAGGTTATTGTAACTTGATTGTTTGTTGCTTAAATAAATCATGAATAAATTAGATATTATACAGGTTTCGAAACACTCATCTAGTTATCTATTTTACTCACATTGGTATATATAATATATGTTTGATCAAGTGATCTTACAAGACATGTTAGTACCATTAAATCTATTTGAAATGAATGTTACGAATAATTTTGGTTAGGTGTGATTCTTTGAATTTATATGAATGTTTGTAGTAGTAGTGAAGGACTTTTATATTTATTGAACTTTAAACTCACTCACTAAGCTTTTGCTTAATTTATGTTCTTTCACTACATTTCAGGTTAACCTTTTGGATTTGAAATCACAAGAAGCTTGATCAAGTCACCTTTTGAAATTAAATGTATGTAGTTACATTTTGTTAAGAACTCTTAGGATGGTGGCACTAATGTATGAATTATTATGTGGTTGTTTGGTTTTGTAAGGCTTATGTTCGCTATGATATGTAAGTATTAACTCAGTGTTTGTGGTTGCTCATACTTGACTGTGATAGCATAAATCTTCGTTTGATTGTGGTTGATCTTATAGTTTCTTTATGGCTGCGTATGGAAATGTTTAGTTAGGTTGCATATAGTATTAATTTAGTTTTGTAAGTAATAGTGATCACCTAAATTGTTTTAGATGAAATAAGTAATTTGAAAAGTAGTAATTGACTAGATTGATTAAGGTTGGAATGATTGGTGTAGATATTTCTTTTTCTTATAATTGGTAAGTAATCGATTAGGAAAAGAAGATTAACCTTTTGGTCATACTCTTAAGCTACAACAACTTAATGTGATGGAAAAGAGTCTTTGAGAAACTCATGTTTTGTTTGAAAGCTTGTGTAGGATAAGTATGTTCTTGTTCAATTGTTCATCTTGTTTGGTTGTTCTCCTAGGCTAGTGTTAGGACGTTACATATTGGTAATCAAAGCTAAAGGTTACATGATTCTAGGGCCATTGTATGATTGTATTGTTTTTGATGACTTGCATTGTATAATTATATTGTTATTGATGACATTAGTGCCACCTAGGAGTTAATTGGATATCTATTGTGACTTGAAATTGATCAAGCTCTCTTCTTCTTATTATAGAATGTTTGAAACAAGGTTGGGAAAAGACAATGAAAGCCTAACTGGTTCCTCCAAAGAAAGAGGAAGTGTGAGGATGACCAAGATCCACAAAAACCTGTTGAACCTCAACAAGTTCAGCTGTAAGCTCCTGCAATCCATCTCATACAACGGGAATGCTTCTCTAGTTTAAAGGACATGTTCGACCAGATGGTTGTCTCTATGAGATAGAACCCTCCAACCATTACCAACTCTCCAGTAATTAAATTAGCAAGAGCCCCAATTGACAAACTAGCTCAAATTCGAGCTTATACCTTTACCAGAGCAAGTGAATAGAAGCCGGAAGAAGTCGAATATTGGTTGGAAACTACAACAAGAATTTTCACTAAGCAATTACAATGTTTAGATGAACATAAATTGGAGTGCGCGGTAACCTTTTTGGCTAAAGAAGCATTAAATTGGTGGAAGACTACAACTCTTGCAGCACCGGAGGAAGCTGTTACATGGGAATTTTTCCTCAAGGAGTTCAAAAAGAAATACATCAATGATCAATATCTGGCAGAGCGTAAGAAGAAATTCTTGTATCTGAAGCAATGAGGGAAACCAATTGAGCAATATGTTAATGAATTATACATATATTACAAATTCGGGTCAGAGTTTATAAAGAAGGAGGAGGATAAATGTCGAGTGTTCATAGATAGACTCAATGATGAGTTAGGTCCCATGTTTATTGCTTTGGGGATCTTTGATTTCCATGATTAGGTCAACCGAGCCATAGCTACTGAAGCTAGATTGAAGACTTCTGGGAAAAGAAAAGAAAATCAATCCCGGGGTGATAAAAGGTCGAGGGAGGACCACAAACCTCATTGGCAGAATAAGAAACAAAAGCATCAGGGAGGAAATTCTTCTAATTACAACAACTACTCAAAGGTTAATTTCATACCTAAGCCTCAATTAGTGGCTAAAATAATTACACCATATCGTATGGCCCCGGTCGAGTTCAAAGAACTCAAGAGCCAATTGCAAGAGCTTCAAGACAAAGGCTTTATTAGACCTAGTTCTTCTCCTTGGGGATCCCCAGTTTTATTTGTAAAGAAGAAGGATGGATCGATGAGACTCTGCATCGATTACCGACAACTAAATCAACTCACCATTAAGAATAAATATCCCTTGCCAAGAATTAAAGACTTGTTTGATCAATTGAATGATGCCACTATGTTTTCTAAGATTGATCTTTGATCGGGATATTATCAATGAAAGTCAAGGAAGTTGATGTTCCAAAAACTACTTTTTGAACCCGTATGGTCATTATGAATTTTTAGTGATGCCTTTTGGCTTAACTAATGCCCATGCAGCCTTCATGGATCTCAACCGAGTTTTCAAACCTTACTTATACAAGTTTGTTGCAGTCTTCATAGATGACATCCTTGTTTATTCAAAAAGTAATGAAGAACATTCTAGTCATCTGAGAATTGTATTGCAAACTCTTCGGGATAAGCAATTGTATTCTAAATTCAACAAATGTGAATTTTGGCTCCCGGAAGTGTCCTTCCTTGGACATGTGATATTTGCAGAAGGTATTAAGGTGGACCTGAAGAAAATTCAATCCATTATTGATTGGAAACCACCGAAGAATGTTGGAAAGGTTAGAAGCTTTCTTGGTTTAGCCGAATATTATAGAAGGTTTGTAAAAGGATTTTCGATTTTGGCTGCACCATTAACTTGGCTCCTAAAGAAGAATACCCCATTTGAATGGGTTGAGAATCAACAGAGAAGCTTCGATCAATTAAATCAGACCCTTACTCAAGCTTCTATTCTAATTCAACCTGAATCAGGGAAAGATTTCACAGTTTTCAGTGATGTTTCTCATCTTGGTCTTAGGTGTGTTTTAATGCAAGACGATAAAGTGATTGCTTATGCTTCCCGGAAACTAAACCCACATGAATTGAATTACCCGACACATGATTTAGAATTGGCTATTGTCGTTTTTGCTTTAAAAATTTTAAGGCACTATTTATATGGAGAAAGATGTCACTTATTCACTGATCATAAAAGCTTTAAGTACATCTTAAATCAAAAGGATTTAAATCTCCAACAAATAAGATGGGTAGAATTGCTCAAATATTACGAATTGATCATCGAATATCACCCGGGCAAAGTAAACGTAGTGGCTGATGCACTCAGTCGCAAACGTTCAGTGGTTCCAACAACCTACAATGCCCATTTTAAGCTTCTAAAGAATCAGAAGCACATAGCCGAGCTTAAAGTCCACTCAAAATTAAATTTAAAGATCAAAATGCTTCGACAAGATGATCGTGAGTTTCAAAAGATATTAAGAAGAATTGAATCTGATACGAATTTTGAATTCCCACTAAATTCGAATGGTATACTCTGTTTTAAAACTAGAGTTTGTGTGCATAATGATCAAGCCTTAAAGAAAGAAATGTTGCAAGAAGCACATAATAGCCCGTTCTCCATCCACCCGAGATCAGTCAAAATGTATAAAGATTTAAAGGAAGTCTATTGGTGGCCGGGAATGAAATCAGCTATCCTTGAGTTTGTGTCTAAATGTCTTACATGCCAAAAAGTGAAGGCAGAACACCAAGTGCCTTCTAGACTTCTTCAACCAATTAAATTGCCTCAATGTAAGTGGGAACGAATAACTATGGATTTTGTATCGGGATTACCTCTCTCTCCAAGGAAGATGATGCTATTTGGGTCATTGTTGATAGATTTTCTAAATCGACACATTTTCTACCTGTTCGTATGAACCTGAACCTTGAGCAATTGTCTGAGATATACATAAAAGAAGTAATCAGACTTCATAGTGTTTCTGTATCTATAATATCCGATCGAGATTCTCGGTTTACCTCCTGATTTTGGAGAGCTCTTTAGAAGGCTTTACAGACTAAACTTAACCTTAGCACTGCATTCTATCCCCAAACTGATGGGTAGTTAGAAAGAGTAATTCAAATATTAGAAGATATGCTCAAAGCTTGTGTGATTGATTTCGGGAAAAATTGGGAAAAGTCTCTACCGTTGGCTAAATTTCCTTACAATAATAGTTACCAATCCTCCATTAAAATGACACCTTTCAAAGCATTATATGGGAGGAAATGTAGGACTCATTCATGTTGGTCTGAACTAGGTGAAAACAAAGTCTTAGGACCTGAATTGCTTCGAGAAACTAAAATTCAAGTTCAATTAATACATAAAAGATTAAAGGAAGCTTTTGACAGACATAAAGCTTATGCTGATATCAAGAGAAAAGATGTTCAACATGAAGTAGGAAATCGAGTATTCTTGAAGGTATCTCTATGGAAGAAGATTCTCATATTTGGGAAGAAAGGCAAATTAAGTCCTCGCTTTTATTGGGCCCTTTGAAATTGTAGAAAAAGTTGATCCAGTTGCTTATAAATTAGCACATCCCAATGAATTTGATAGAATTCATAATTTCTTTCATGTATCAATGCTAAGAAGATATAGATATGATCCCTCACATATTCTAGAACTTGATGAAGTTGAACTTAATCCAGATCTATCATATTATGAAGAACCAGTTCAAATACTTGACTCTGAAAATAAGAGATTTCGTAATAAGATAGTACCATTGGTTAAAGTATTATAGAGAAATCACAACATTGAAGAGGCTACGTGGGAACCTGAAGCTGTTATGCAAAATCAATACCCGCATCTTTTCTCCACAGGTAAATTTGGGGACAAATTTCTTTTAAGGGGGAGTTCTGATACTCTAAAATTTATCGATTATGATGAACTTGTATTTAAAAATAGATAGAAGTAACACGTGCTTATATAAATCAATTTTCTAGGGGACTAAAATGGAAGAAGAGATTAATTAAGAGCCTAATTGATAAAGGGCAATTTGTCATAATTAATTCTTAGATGAATTGCATGTAAACATTTTAAAATGTTAAGGGTGGATACACATGTCTCCTAGGAGACTCGGTTAAGACTCAAAAAGAGACATCTTCTTCCTTGTGTTCCTTGACCGATTAGATAGAGAAAGAGTGAGAATTGAAAGAGGAACTTTGTTGAATTTAGTCTCGTGGGTTGGTGTTTTACCGAATTGAGCTTCATCAATCTTTAAGAAGGTAATGCCTTCAACCACAATACTTTGCATGTAGGTTGATTCTTATTAACTATTGAATTGTTGGATGAAATTGAGTGAAAAGAGTGGATGTTATCTTGATTGAAAGTATAATGATATATCTATATATATATTGATGAATTTAGCTTGCTAGTGAAATGTTTATAGATAGATTAGGTTGAGGATTGGAATGCTATATGCTAGTTCATTGAATCATGGTTCGATTTACCCTTGAATCGTTCATTTTGAGGATAGATTGTAAATGTTAAATTGCACTCTGTTACGTTGGATCTATTTCAAATTGGGGGCTGGTATGTTCGATTGAGCATGTTTGGGATAAGTATAAAAAGGAAATGGTAATATACATTGTTAAAATGACTAATTATAATCGATTGAATGTGAATTGGTGTTGTAAGTAGGAAATTGTTTCCTTGTTTAGAGAAACGGAAAATGATACAACTGTTAATTTCATGGTGGACTGTCCTGTTTTGAGATTAAGGTAACCTTAATAACTAAATTGGTTCAATGAAAGATCGAGTGTTAAATGATAGTCTCATGATTCTGAATACAGTTGAAATTGATTTATGTTTGAGATTTTTGTGATAATTGTAAGTGAGATTTCCAAGTGGTTATTAAAGTTTAGACCATGTTTGGTAGACATGATTTCCGATTGGATTATGGAAACAATAACTGACGTTATGATTAATAAGAATGCAATTTATATGATATGCTAGATCAAGAAGAAGTTGAAGATAAAAAGAATCACGTGGATCAACAAGCTGATAGGCTTAGGGGAGTTGTGATCCGAGATCGTTAATAGCTCGGGAATAATTCGTGAGTGCAGTTTAAAGTATTAGAAAGGAGTATCGTCTTTTCGAGCTTTAAATCTTGTTTTGTTACCTTTTGTAAGAATGAATAAATTATTGTGTGCTTAATCTGTGGTTGCAAGAATGGAATTGAGGTAAGTATTTCTTTGGGAAATACTTATGCGTTTGAATAGATTGATAGCATGTTTAGTGTACATTGGATTGCTTTAATGTGAATCATTGCCATGTGAGATATTAGAGTTAAGTAACATGTTATTTGTTGATTTAAAATTGGAAGAATTCTAGAATATGGGCACTATAAGGTGCGAATTAAATGCAAAATTGGTCATGGATGAATTGTTATAGGCTTTTGAGTATTGTGACATTGGTATTGATCATCTTATACTTTAATATTGAAAGATCGACTTTTGAAATTGAATGGTGATTATCGAACTATTGAATATTGAATGAGAATATTGTCTTTGTTTCATTGACATTGAACATTGGCACATGAAGTGCATATTGAATTGAGCTAAGCTCTAAGGTTGATAATTTATTGTAAGCCTTGGTTTCGAGTCATTTATAGATATAGATAGCATGCCATTGAGTCCATAGAGCTTAGTGTCGGGGTGGACTACGGTCTGGGACAGTGGTCCCAAATTGGCTACAGTAGAAGGGAAGTATGTGATTGATCATTTGGCGAAAGTAGGAGGGATTGATCGGTACTGTTGTACCATATTGTTTACAGACGACATTTTTGTTGGGGACTCGTGTATCTAAACTGAGTCATCGATTCTCAAGGCTAAATCAAAATTGATTAAAATGAATTGGTTGTAATGAAAGGTTATAATGGTTAAATTAGTAGAATAGTGCAGTATAAACTATTGTGTATCATTGGAAATAACTAGCATTTTAGTGTTAATAGACGATTTGATAATATTGCTTGTAAGAAGGTTATTGTAACTTGATTGTTTGTTTCTTAAATAAATCATGAATAAATTAGATATTATACAGGTTTCGAAACACCCATCTAGTGATCTATTTTACTCACATTGGTATATATATTATATGTTTGATCAAGTATTCTTACAAGACATGTTAGTACCATTAAATCTATTCGAAATGAATGTTACGAATGATTTTGGTTAAGTGTGATTCTATGAATTTATATGAATGTTTTTAGTAGTAGTGAAGGACTTTTATATTTATTGAACTTTAAACTCACTCACTAAGCTTTTGCTTAATTTAAGTTCTTTCACTACATTTCAGGTTAACCTTTTGGATTTGAAATCACAAGAAGCTTGATCAAGTCACCTTTTGAAATTAAGTGCATGTAGTTACATTTTGTTAAGAACTCCTACGATGGTGGCACTAATGTATGATTTATGATTTGATTGTTTGGTTTTGTAAGGCTTGTGTTCGCTATGATATGTAAGTATTAACTAAGTGTTTGTGGTTGCTCGTACTTGACTGTGATAACATAAATTCTTTGTTTGATTGTGGTTGATCTCATAGTTCCTTTATGGCTGCGTATGGAAATGTTTTGTAAGTAATAGTGATCACCTAAATTGTTTTAGATGAAATAAGTAATTTGAAAAGTAGTAATCAACTATATTGATTAAAGTTGGAATGATTGGTGTAGATATTTCTTTTTCTTGTAATTGGTAAGTAATCGATTAGGAAAGGAAGATTAACCTTTTGGCTATACTCTTAAGCTACAACAACTTAATATGATGGAAAAGAGTCTTTGAGAAACACATGTTTTGTTCGAAAGCTTGTGTAGGATAAGTATGTTCTTGTTTAATTGTTCATCTTGTTTGGTTGTTCTCCTAGGCTAGTGTTAGGACGTTACACATGTGTTTTGTTTTAAACAATGGAAAATACAAACTTGGGAAATTTGATGCTAAAAGTGATGAAAATATTTTTCTTAGATACTCTTTAAACTATAAAGCTTATTGAGTATTTAACGAAAGAACTTTAGTGGTTGAAGAGTCAATACATGTAGGTTTTGATGATAACCTACTTCTAATAAAAGGATACTTGTGATGATGATGTAGGTATCTTAAATGAAAACAATGATGAAGGAGAATCATCAAAGGGAAAAGGTGAATCATTAAAGGTAGAACCACAAGATCCACCTCTATCAGTCCTGAAGAAGCTATCTCCAGAAGAAAGGGAGGCCACCTACCCAAGGGAGTTCAACTATGTCAAAGGTGGTGAGATTTTGGGTGATCCATCCAAAGGGGTAACAACTAGATCCTCTCTTAGAAATACATGTAATTTTGTTGCATTTATCTCATGCATATAGACTAAGAATATCAAAGAAGCATTAAAATGATGACTATTGGATATTGGCTATGCAAGAAGAGTTAAATCAATTTGAGAGGAGTAAAGTTTGGACATTAGTTAATAGGCCTAGTAATAAATATACTATAGGTGCTAAATGGTTTTTTAGAAGCAAACTAGATGAGAGTGGTAACATAGTGAGAAACAAGGCTAGACTTATTGCTCAAGGTTACACTCAAGATGAGTGAATTGATTTTGATGAAACCTATGCACTCGTAGCTAGAATGGAAGCTATTAGAATGTTGCTTGCTTTTTCATGTTTTCAAGAATTCAAGCTTTTTCAAATGGATGTCAAAAACCTAAAAGGTTTTATAAATGAGGAAGTGTATGTTGAACAACCTCCTGGTTTTGAAGATCCAAACTTTCCAAATCATGTTTTTAAACTTTCAAAAGCTTTATATGGTTTGATGTAGTCATAAACAATGTCAATATCAATGTTATGTATTTTCATCCCTACACCATGAATGGTTATACCATAGATCAGTAATAACGATGCAATGATCAGGTTCAAAAGCAATAAAATCATATTTTAGCAATAACCTTTGGATCGATTCTGGATAGTGGATATGCGAATTCCTATGCCTCGCCAAATCAATTAAAGGTCTAGTCTATCTGCCTCGCCAATATGACCAATATCACAACACATCCCTCCGCCTCGCCAAATCAATATAGGTTGTAGCCCTAGGATCGTAGTCCACCCGTACACTAAGCTCATGAATTCTATGGCATGCCAATTGTATCCAATGTCCATCGAATCCAAGGTCCGGTAACAATATCAATGATCAGTGTTCAATAACAATAACAATGTCCAATATATCTAATAATTCAATAGCAATAGCAATAGTAATAGTCCAATGACCAATATACAATGGTATGATGAAAATGATCGATAATCTATAATCCAATGGCAATATTCTTTGTTTCATGACTCGATGTCAATATTCGATAATCCCAATTACAATACCAATGGCCAAAGATACGTTTTCAATGCTTTGATAACAATGACAAGATCGATCTCAATGCTTGACGACAATGTCTATAACGATGGTAATGACAATGCTTATTAATTGATATTCTATATTTCCTTAATTCAATGGCTATTATACCAACCTTAAAAATAACACTATCGATGTCCAATGTTTGATGATACACTTATCGATGCTTACCAATGTATCCTCTAAAGGATTCGATGCAAAATCCCTTCACAAAAGAGTTAGCAATGATAATTTCAATAACAATGAAATTGGGAAAAACACCTAGCTTAGTCCCGAGACTCCAACTACAATCACCTCGCTATTCCAAAGCTTTCACGGCTCTCGGAAAGTAATCCCATTGTTCCTAGCTTTTGGTGGAGACAATGGTTGTTCTCTATCACTTTCTTGAGCTAGGTAAACAATAGAATCGTGTTAGAATCAATATCATGATATCAAAATCGATATAACGATATCAAAATCAATATCTAAACTCAATATAGACAATACCTATGAATTATCCATGGATAGCCAAAACCTAGATTGAGGTTACTCTCAAATCCTCTATGGATTTCAAAAATTGTTTGGGGGATTAAGCTTACTTGATTAGTAGGAATGTTTCGATAACAATTAACCAAAGAAAAACTAAGCTTTCCTACCTCAACAATGGAGGTGCTTGCTTGTTCAAGTGGGAGGTTGAAAGATGACAAGGGAGAGGTGCTTGCTTTCTTAGCAAGTCAGGTAAGATTTTCTTCCTATTCACTTTCTTTCATTGTTTTACAATGACAAGGCTTTCCTTCCTTTGAAGGAATTAAGCCTGAGCATCCTACGTATGAATAATTATAATTGAAGAGGGGCTAATTTCAAGGTTAGTCCCTCAACTCTCGATACACTAAACTTTAACCCCCAAACTTTTAATTTCTATAATTTAGTCACTAAACAGGTTTTCAATACTTCTAATATGGCCCTTAAACAATAATTTGACTCAATTGGAGTCCAATACTAATGCAATTGACCTCGTGGTCAATGCCAATACAATATTTGGATGATTTCAATGTAGGGTTTTCGATCGTCAGAACCCAATTCCGACTAAGCCAGATTTTGGGGTGTTACAACTCTCCCCCTTAAGAGAAATTTGTCCTCAAATTTTTCCTGGATCAAGGAGGTAAGAGTATTGCTCTCGCATTGTTTCCTATGGTTCCCATGTTGCTTTCTTAGCAGTGTTACTCTTCCATAGTACTTTAACCAATGGAATAGTCTTGTTACGAAGTCTCTTGACTTCCCTTGCAAAAATCTGGACCGGTTCTTCTATATAGGATAGGTTGGGTCGAATTTCCACCGATTCAGGCTCAATGATGTGCGGCGGATCAAAATGATACTTTCAAAGCATGTATACATGAAACACGTCAAGGATTTTACTTAATTCTAAAGGAAACAGTAAACGGTAAGCCACAGGGCCAACTTTTTAACAACCTCAAAAGGTCCAATGAACCGGGGACTCAATTTCCCTTTCTTGCCAAGCCTCAGAACTTTCTTCCATGGTGAAACTTTAAGGAAAGTTTTCTCACCAACTACATATTGAATATCCCTATGCTTAAGTTCAGCATAGGCCTTATGTCGGTCAAAGGCAGCTTTCAAGCGATCATTGATGATGGCAACCTTTCCTTTGGTTTCCTGAAGTAGGTCAGGGCCCAACATCTTGCCTTCACTGAGTTCAGACCAACACAGTGGAGTTCTGCAATGTCTGTCATACAATGCTTCATACGGTGCCATCTTGATAGAAGCTTGGTAGCTATTGTTGTAGGCAAATTCAATGAGGGGTAAGGATTTCTCCCATGATCTGCCAAAATCAATAATACATGCTCGTAGCATGTCCTCCAAGATCTATAAAGGAAGATTCAATAATGGTTCACTTAATCGATGATTCGAAGGAAGGTTTTTTTTATGATTACCTGTATTACCCTTTCTGATTGGCCATCAGACTGAGGGTGAAAGGGGTACTAAAATTGACTCTAGTGCTTAAAGCTTCTTGAAAAGTCCTCCAAAATCAAGAAGCAACTCATGGATCTCGATCAGAGATGATCGATTATGGCACCCCATGGAGTCGGATAACTTCTTTATGTACAAGTCAGCTAGCTTGGGAAGTCCGTAATCCATTCGAATTGGTAGATAATGTGTTGACTTGGTTAAACGATCCACAATGACCCAAATGGCATTGTGTTTAGAAGGAGTCCAAGGTAGACCACTAACAAAGTCCATCGCGATCTTCTCCCACTTCTATTGCGGTAGATCAATGGGTTACAATAATCCTATAGGGACATGATGTTCGGCCTTAACCCGTTGACAAGTGAGACACTTGGACACGAAGTCAATTATAGCTTGCTTCATGCCTGGCCACCAATATAGTTCATGGAGGTCTTTATACATCTTCACAGACCTTAGATGAATAGAGAATAAACTTGAATGGGCTTCCTTAAGAATGTCATTATGAAGCGATTCATCATTGGGTACACAGACTTGATGGCAAAAACATAAGCGTCCTTAAGAATCGATTCTAAAGTCTGGATTATCCTGAAGCTTAGAGGCAACGAATTGGAGTTTGGAGTCTTGATCTTGCAATGTCTTAATTCTCGAAACAATAGTAGACTAAACTTGAAGTTCAGCTACGAGATAACGATGCTTCCAAAGTCTGAAGTGAGCATTAATAGCTCGAGGGGCTACAAAACAAGATTTGCAATAAGCCAAATTATTATATAATGCATAGGATTTCACATCCAATGTCAATGCTTACCAGGCGAAGGTTTGCAGCTAAGTGCATCAGCTGCAACATTGGCCTTGCCCGGGTGATAGTCGATAACAAGATCATAATCTTTAAGGAGTTCCATCCATCTCTGTTGCTGAAGATTCAACTCCTTATGGGTCAAGAGGGACTTGAGACTTTTATGATCGATAAAAAGGTAACATTTCTCTCTATAGAGATAATGCCAAGAAATTTTCAATGAAAAGACAATTGCAGCTAATTCTAGATCATGCGTGGGGTAGTTCATCTCATGCGGCTTAAGTTGCCTTGAAGCGTAAGCAATGACCTTGCCTTCTTGCATCAATACACATCCTAACCTGAGATACAATGCATCACTATAAACTGTGTAGTCTTTTCTAGACTCGGGTTGGGTTAGGACTGGAGCGTGAGTCAACACTTGTTTCAACTAATCAAAACTTCGTTGTTGTTCCTCGGTCCAAGCAAATGGAGCTTCTTTCCTCAATAACTTAGTCAATAGAGCTGCTAACATAGAAAATCCCTTGGCAAATCTTCTATAATAGCCAGTAAGACCAAGGAAACTTCTCACTTCACCCATATTCTTCGGTGGATGCCAATCAATAATGGCTTGAATTTTCTTCAGATCTACTTGGATGCCCAAAGCTGATACAATGTGCCTAAGAAAGGAAACTTCGATAAGCCAGAACTCACATTTGGAGAACTTGGCATACAATTACTTCTCACAGAGAGTTTGAAGCACAATATGAAGATGTTCATGGTGTCCCGCAACATTCTTGGAGTAGATTAGAATGTCATCAATGAATACCACTATGAACTTATCGAGATAGGGTCTAAAAACTCGATTCATCAAGTCCATAAAAGCTGTCGGTGCATTGGTTAGCCCAAAAGGCATCACCAGAAATTCATAGTGACCATATCTTGTACGGAATGTAGTTTTGGGTACATGACAGCCTTTGACTCTCATTTGATAATATCCGGACCTTAAATCGATCTTGGAAAACACAATGGCATCCTTAAGCTAATTGAATAGGTCATTAATCCTTGGCAATAGATATTTGTTCTTGATAGTTACCTAGTTCAACTACCGATAATTGATGCATAGCCTCATAGAACCATTCTTCTTTTTCACAAAGAGGACTAGAGCTCCCCAAGGTGAGGAACTCAGTTTGATGAAGCCTTTATCAAGCAAATCTTGAATCTGGGCTTTAAATTCCTTTAACTCAACGACTACCATTCGATAAGGTGCAATGGAAAGTGGGGCAGTTCCAGGTTGCACTTCAATACTGAATTCAACTTCACGGGTTGATGGTAAGCCTGGAAGTTCATCAGGGAAGACATTAAGAAATTCACACACTGTATCAATGTCTTGTATTCAAGGTTCATCCTTGGCTTTTAATGTCAAGGCATACAAGGAAGGATTTCTTGAACTCATCAACATGATGCTCTCCTTGCCAACACCTCAAAGATATAGCTTTCTTTTGCTACAATCTACCCAAGTTTGATGCTTACGAAGCCAATCTAGACCTAATATAACATCAAACTCATGGATCGGTAAAGCCAATAGGTTGGCCACAAAAGGATTCCCTTGGATCACTAAGGGACAATTCTTACATACAAGGCTTATGGTAACACAATTGCATAGTGGATTAGTTAGGTTCACTAGACACTCTATGCTTCCTAACTAGTTCATTTCTTATAAATGAATGCGTAGAGCTAGGATTAATCAACACATATAAGGAGTGAGACTACAATTCTACGGTCCTTGTAATGACATCTGTCTCATCCTCCTTCTCTTGGCTCCTCCCATGATACATCTGAGCAGAAGCCTTCGTTTCTTGCTTGTTGAATGGTTTTCCCGAGCCACTAGGTTTCCTCGTAGCTCCTAATGGCACTTGCCTCAAAAAGATTGAGCAGGGGAAGCAACATTAGCCGGTGTAGCAGTAGACTTGGTAGCACCCAAGGGTCAATCACAGATAAAATGGCCTTGTTCACCACAATAGAAATATGCACTAATATACTTACGACACTGACCCGCTGGGTGTCGTTTCTAGTAGTAGTTGCAATATGGATTCTGTGTGCTTAGGTTGGATCCTTCGGTGCTTTCAACTAAGGTCGTCTTAGTAAAAGACTGGGTCACCGTTTGAGTTTTCTCGATATTCTTAGAACAGGAAGGCTGTGAGCGCATAACTTGTTTAGGGGCTTGATACTTGCCCTTCTTATTCCACTTGGGAGGTCAGAAGTCATCTCTGAACCTTTTCTCAGATTTACCAGACCCACCAGCTTTTTGAGCTCTCTATACAGTTTTAGTAGCTTTAACTCGATTCACCAGATCTTGGAAATTGGTGATGCCCAAAGCAGTAAACATGAGGCACAACTCATCGCTCAGCCCAGTAATAAACATCATGCACTTATCCTCCTCATTCTTGATGTATTCTGCACCATATCAATAGTACTTGCAGAAGTCATGGATATACTACTCGATAGGTCGGTCACCTTGCTTCAGATGGAGAAAGATGTTGCGCCTTTCTGCGAGATAGTACTCGCTAACATACTTCTTTCGAAATTCTTGAAGAAATAACTCCCAAGAGATGGTTTCTTCAGGAATAATAAGTATAGTGGTTTCCCACCACTGGAGTGCTTCATCCGCTAACAGTGCCAGGGCGCATTCTAGCTTGTGTTATCAGAACACTTTAATTACTTATTCAGGATTCTCAGTGTGTTGTCTAACTAGTATTATGTAGTCTCAGGGTTATCATTATCCTATCCGGTGAAGGTGTAGGCTTGGAGTGATGGCAGCTTATCAATAGGGGCCTGAGCATACTAGACAACAGGTAGAGCTGGTTGTGCAGGTTGTTCAACTCTCATTGAGGGCATAAGTTGTTTAAACATGTCGGCCATGTTCCGGTAACACTCAGCTTGAGCATTAGGTAACTTCAGCTTGACGTTTAGAGGTGAGAGATTAGGTGGATTAGGTGGGTCTCCCCCTTATTTCCTCACCGTGCGTCGAGGAGCCGATAGCGGGCTCATCTATGTGAGGTTCGTTAGTTCCAAACATATCTATAACATAAAAAGATCGGATTAGTCGACAAGTCACAATATACAAAATATATAACGTGGCAAAGTAACACAATAACAATACAATAGGCTTCGATTTAGTCCTAGAATCGACTAAACTCTAGCTCTGATACCACAAATGTAACACCCCTTCCTCGGCCTGGTCGAGAACCAGGTCATAGAATGCTATCCATGATTGAAACTGTGATTGGTGCGGTGATGTTTCAATAACAAGCAACCCTTCATCGACATTATGACCTTCAAACATTATACGGTATCATATTCGGTTCAACTTATCCCTTTTGTAACAAAGGCTGATCAATTCGGGCCAAATTCTAACTTTTACAAGTTTTAGGGAATAAACAATGAATCTAATAATTTAAAGGTCCTTTAGTGCAATTAGCTATGCAATACTAAAATTCATTACATTAACAATGTTCCTGTAGATTTTCATGTCCGATATCATTAACCCATCTGATTAGGCCTTACTATGGTTAGTGACCGTTTTGAAACTAAATTAAAACTGTGTTCAATACCTTTTAACTGAATTACCTACCTTCGTACCGATACCCCTTAGCCCGTTTCGGTATGGATATGCACAGATTCAATTTTAACTTGAAGGATTAGAGGCTCCCTATCGATACCGCAAGGACCGTATCAATACGGGTTGACCCGTTTTAGTACAGCCTAAGACCGTATGGATACATTTAAATAACCAAACTCCACTATCTAAGTCTGTATCGATACACTTCTTTTGGGTGTCGATACGCCCTATTTCACCATGAACAATTATCTAAGGATGTACTTGTATCGATACATCTGTGCTGTAATGATAGATTTTAGCTGGTTTTCATTCGAATTAACCTGTTGAAGGATGTCCAAATGCAATGAAATTTTACCAGCAAGTTTTTAATCATTTAATATACTAGCATGTCAAATTTTGAGGTTATTTAAATTTGTTTACTAGGTTTTCATCTTTAGGGGTCAATTTTGCATATTTGGTTACTTTTAGCCCCACATACAAGTCATTTTAGGTCCATTTATCCTATTACAAAGTATAGGCCTTACATATAAATCCAAAATTCCATGAGTATCTAGTTTAGCTACTTTGCCACCATTCTAGGTGTTGATAAGGACAAAATACTTTACTTTATCTTGAAAGTGACTTGTCCAACTTTTGACTTCTCCGATCTCAATCCAACGAATCAATCAACCTGAAATGCATTAAGCATACTTTGCCTACTGATGTAGTCATAAACAATGTCAATATCAATGTTATGTATTTTCATCACTACACTATGAATGGTTATACCATAGATCAATAATAACGATGCAATGATCATGTTCAAAAGCAATAACATCATCTTTTAACAATAACCCTTGGATAGATTCTAGATAGTGGATACGTGAATTCCTATGCCTCGCCAGATCAATAAAGGGTCTAATCCCTCTGCCTCGCCAATATGACCAATATAATAACACACCCCTCCGCCTCGCCAAATCAATATAGGCCGTAGCCCTAGGACTGTAGTCCACCCGTACACTGAGCTCATGAATTCTATGGCATGCCAATTGTATCCAATGTCCATCGAATCCAAGGTTCGGTAACAATATCAATGATCAATGTTCAATAACAATAACAATGTCCAATGTATCCAATGATTAAATAACAATAGCAATAGTCCAATGACAAATATACAATGATATGATGACAATGATCGATATTCTATAATCCAACGGCAATATTCATTATTTCATGACTCGATGTCAATATTCGATAATCCCAATTACAATACCAATGACCAATGATACGTTTTCAATGCTTTAATGACAATGACATGATCGATGTCAATGCTTGATGACAATGTCTATAACGATGGTAATGACAATGCTCATTAATCGATATTCTATATTTCCTTAATTCAATGGCTATTATACCGACCTTAACAATAACACTATCGATGTCCGATGTTTGATAACACGCTTACCGATGCTTACCAATGTATCCTCTAAAGGATTCGATGCAAAATCCCTTTACAAAAGGGTTAGCAATGATAATTTCAATAACAATGAAATTGGGAAAAGCATTTAGCTTAGTGTTGAGACTCTGACTACACTCACCTCGCTATTCTGAAGCTTTCACAGCTCTCAGATAGTAATCCCTTTGTTCCTAGCTTTCGGTAGAGACGATGGTTGTTCTCTATCACTTTCTTGAGCTAGGGAAACAATAGGATCGTGTTAGAATCAATATTACGATATCGAAATCAATATAGCAATATCAAAATGAATATCTAAAATCAATATAGACAATATCTATGAATTATCCACGCATAGCCAAAACCTAGCTTGAGATTACTCTCAAATCCTCCATGGATTTCAACAATTATTTGGGGGATTAAGCTTACCCGATCGGTAGGAATGTTTCGATAACAATAAACCAAAGAAAAACTAAGCTTTTCTACCTCAATAATGAAGGTTCTTTTCTTGTTTAAGTGGGAGGTTGAAGATGACAAGGGAGAGGTGCATGCTTTCTTAGCAAGTCAGGTAAGATTTTCTTGCTATTCACTTTCTTTCATTGGTTTTACAATGACAAGGCTTTCCTTCCTTTGAAGGAATGAAGCCTGAGCATCCCACGTATGAATAATTATAATTGAGGAGGGGCTAATCGCAAGGTTAGTCCCTCAACTCTCGATACACTAAACTTTAACCCCCAAACTTTCAATTTCTATAATTTAGTCACTAAATAGGTTTTTAATACTTCCAATAAGGTCCTTAAATAATAATTTGACTCAATTGGAGTCCAATATTAACGCAATTAACCTTGTGGTTAATGCAAATACAATATTTGGACGATTCTGATGTAGGGTTTCCGATCGCCGAAACCCAATTCTAACTAGGCCTGATTTTGGGGTGTTATAAAAGAGATGTAGTTCTAGAATATGTAAATACCTTGCATCAAGTAGGGGAGAGCTAGGTCTTACAAGCCTTTCTTGAACCTTAGAGCTTTTATTTGTTCTAAAAAAATTTGCTTGAATTTAATTAATTCCTTTGCTTATGTGATCTTCTCCTTAAATGCATCTATTTAAATAGTTTGAACGAGTATGTATCTTTGCTTTCCTTTCCATGTATGCTCATTCATCGTAAACATGCATTTATGATCAATTAAAATCGAGTTTTGGGTCCTTTACTGCCAAATTTGACAATTTGGTGCAAACGCTACTGGTATAGGGTATCTAGTACCAGTACGAGTTTGTTTGGGTGTTTAGGTATTGGAAAGCCAGTACTAGGAAGTGGATTCAAGGATTGGTACAGCCCTGTCCATACCAGTACATAGCGTTTCGGTATGTATATCTCTATATCGGTACGGGCATTACGGAGGCTATATATAGGGCTTCTTCTATAAGATTTCTTCACATTTTAAAAAACCTAGCCGCAAAAACTTAAATTTTCTCTAAAAAATCTTAATTTTTCACTATTTTCACTCAAATCTTTTGGGGTATTTCAATCAAACCATTATCAAGCTAGAGCAAATCATCTCCATATTCATCCATTAATAAAGGTAAAAACCCTATCTTCATATCCCTCTCTTGTAATAGCTATTTTCTCTTTGAGCAAGTACTGATACAAAATCCTGTGTACCGATACCCAATGGTTTCAGACTACATTTAATGTGAGAAAATCTGCTCCCAACAGCTATATTTAATATCCCAACAACCCAAATAGTTGGAAATCAATTAAGGGGTATAAAAACAAGTCTCTAAAGCTTCTTCAACAACAAGAAAACTATTCAAAAGCATTCAAGCAACATCCAAATTCTACTAGAGCTTATTTGCCTTTTTTTCTCTTGTAAACTCTTGAGTGATTTCATTGTATTCATTTATTTCAAGTGTTTAGGGTTTGAGAGAGAGCTTAATTATTGCAAACACCTACTGATGAGTGTGCAAAAGTACTATTTCTTGCTATTTTTACTCATATTATTGTTAGACTTAGGCACATTTTAGTTGCATTATTAGGCATTCATGCATAATTTCCTAGTTCCCTTCATTACTGAGCTTAGTATTGTATTTTAGTTGTTTTTGGTTGTTTTTCGTGGAAAATTCGTTGCTGGTGTGCTTGTTTTGTGCAGGTTAAGATTGCTGTCGCAAGTGCTACTTGTCATGGCAATTAAGGAAAATATTGAAGGACTTGCCGTGGCAAGTGAAGCTGATTTTTGAAGGACATGCCGAAACTGATTGCCGACGAATCTGGATAAATTTGCCCAGTTGTGGATAAACTCGAAAAGTCAGGGATAACTCCCCAAGTGTAGGGAAATGCCGGTACGCCTCATGGCGCAGCGGAAAAATTATCCAGCGTAATCCACCAGTGATCCATGTACAAGAGATGAATTCGGGGTGATAAAGGATGAAAACATTACCTCGAGTAATTTGGAATTCCACAATGAGTATAAGAGAATCCAAATCATATCCGAGTCGTCATAATAGCGTTTCAACCTCTACGTAGTCCACCCGAATAAAATGAACGATTTTTCTCTTCTCTAACTATTAGAGAGATTTTTCGAAAAAACATATGTTGGCTACTAGACCTGATGCCTTTATATAGTATTTAAAAACCTATTTCTAATTAAATTCATATTCTTTAAATATACAATATATTTAACCGAATATAATTAAATATGTAGAATCCAATTCTACTTTAATTAGGTTTCTTTTAGAGATATATATATATTTAATAGTATTTGATAATTAAAATAACTTTTCAAATATTAACATATATATATAAATGAAATTGTCCACAATTACAATAATTATAACAATTTTAGTTTCTCACTAATTACGTGTGCAACAAGTTTGTACACATGTTATCTAGTCGATATTTGTTCGTTTTAATCATAGGGTGTGACCCTTGTAGGTTCATGTAACGTCAGCAGTAATATCCAGAACAATTCTAATATTACAAGCAATAAGTGGCATCTAGCAATACATCATTGCTACCTAAGTTACATGAAATCGTGGTTCGATTTAACCTTTTTTCGTGATTAACTTCTTTTATGTATTTCATCATTTTGTCCTCACATCTAGATCGGACACAAGTCATAGATTAGTCACACTTGTATAGTCCATCTAATGTTTCTTGATATCTTGAGTAGACTATTATAAACGAATAACTATGATATCCCATATCAATTTATTCGAGCATGGCCATGCATTTTCTAGTCTCACTCAATCAAGTTGCCTATGATATTACTCCTATTATGTAGGAGGGAAAAATCCTATCTTGATCAACCATATTTCGCTACATGGATTGTGACATATCCAATATCAGTCTTTATAGTGTAGTCAGTTACAACACACATTTGGCCGTATCAAAATATGTCACTCACGATGTTTAAATAATGATGATCTCACGTATGAGGATCATACATGTAGTTATCACCATGAGCAATGTTGTGACTATCACATAATAATCCAAGAAACATGCTCATAGCGGGTCAGTCCAGTATGTTGTTCCCTAACACATACTTATGTATTGATTTTGACATCTTCATGTCAATGACAACACTTTGTCATCAATCAACTACATGTTAGTCTTAATACATTATTGTTGTCCAAGCCCACAATAATTATCTACTAAGGACATTCAAGAATAACTATATTATTCTAAGGACTTTATTATAATTCAGTTTATTTATAGATACAAAGAATAAGACTGAAATAATAATAATAATGGCTTCTTATTAATAAACAAGATAAAATAAGTATGTCTTTTACAATCATCTCATAATTGGTCTTTGGGCATACTCCAACACCAAGATCCGGATTTACATGCAGAATTTGATGGAGATAAAGACTCAACTTTGTAAGAAGTCTTTTGAGATAAAGATGGAAGAGATTAATTACCTTTTATCTAAATTAAATCTAGTCTAATCCTATTCTTATCAACAAGCATAATCTGTAAAATTAAAAGAGTTTGATCGGATAAGGATCATATCACCATGGAATTTCAACGCAATCAAATTCCTTCTATCAACACACAACCGATCGGGTCATGTCTTTAAATAGAGATCCAATATGCATCGAACAAGGGGAGAGTCGATTGAGAGAGAGAGAGTAGATCGTACGCACCTTCTTCATCTTCTTCATACGATCTATGGCTAGAAATTCTTCCATTGTATTTTTCAAACCCAGCCATGAATTGATTTAAATTGGCTGAGGTTATTTGGGTATTGTGGTGTAACAAACGATTGGATGTTTTAGGTTTTTGATTTCAATAAATTCAAAGTTTGTTCATTCTTGGTTTTTACTTTTGATTTCGAGTGAATTGGGAGAGGATCCCGAGAATTATCCATTTATATAGACTCAGGAGAGTTAGATTCAAGAAACGAATGAGCATGATCTTCATTCAACAAATTGTTAATGGAGGTTAATCCACCTTAGGAATAAGAGTTGGATTTCAATGGCTATAAGGAGTGTAAAATTGATTGTTGTTCACCTAAGGTTAATGCAGAGATGTATCACCAAGGCATGCACAATTAACTAGTTCTTCGGTTAGGGATAACTAGAAGACATTGAAGAATGCTTCGTCGAGCTTTAAATGAAGGAACCCAGTTGCTACGACAATCAACCAGTCCCAGTTGTCGTGGCATAATTAGTTTCCAAGGCAGTTCAGCTGGTTCGGTTGCCAAGACAATTGAGTTGTTGGAGAATTCAATTGCCACGACAATCTATTTCGCAATTGCACAACTACTCACGATAACCTGGCCTACTCTGTTAAATCGATTACTTCTTTCTATTTACTTCATTTTATTTAGTTTATTTTACTTGAAATTTATCACCTTCAATAATATTTCTTTTACAATGTAATAACTTAAGCAAAGTGGCCCAAGCCAATCCCCGTGGAGACAATACTTGATACATATCACTTTATTACTTGCGACGTGTATGCTTGCACCGTTTGCATTGCACACAAAACACGCAACAAGTTTTTGGTACCGTTGCCAGGGATTGGCAATTGGTGTTAGTTGTTTTTGTTACTGCATTTTTCTTATTATTTTTAATAACTTTTCTTTTTATTTGTTTAAAAAAAATCAAGTGCGCTACAAGTTAAGGGACGTCAACATGTGGGGAAATAAAAGTCAATCTATTCGAGAGATGATGTTGGAAGTTAGAAATCAATCCAATCAAGAATTTCTTACACCCACTGATGATTACCTATACCAACCGAGAAAAACCCAAAGAACCTATATTGTGGAAAACACTTGCACTTGTTGTGGAGACCATCATGTGTTTGAAGATTGCCCTCAAAATCCTGGTGCATAAGGCTACATGGAGAACCATAGATGGAACCAACAAAAAAATCCTTCACGGTATGATCAAAAAGCTCAAAATTTTTTACCATGACAATTTTGCCTCAGCAACAGATATTCCATGGAAATATAGTCTTTTTCAAGAGAATTCCAATTCCTTGGAGGAAACGTTGCTAGGTTTCTTGGCTAGACTTGACAGATCAATTGAATATATTCGATAGCTATTAAAGTCAATGGATGCGAGGATAGCTAAGTTGGATGCACCCTTGAGGGATTCAGAAGATCAATTGAGGAGATCTACATATGCCATGGATAACATGCCCCAACAATCAATTCCTAGGGATACTAAAATCCTAAGGCAAGATGAGAAGGAGCAATACAAAGAGAGATCCCTGATATGTGAGGATCAACTAAAACCTCAAAGTAGAGAGTCTATCAATGAGAAAGACTGCCCCACCCTTGACGAGCTTATGCAACGAATTGCCACGACAATTACGGAGTCTGAACAGAGCAATGCCACAAAAACACTCAGTGAGGCAAAGCTGAGTATTGCTACAACAAATTCTAAGGAATCTGATGCCTGAAATGTTACAATGCTGATGCTAAAATAGGAACCTAGAGGTTTCTCTCATCCACCTTTGCCACGACAATTGCACGACCACATGTAAGAACAATGAGAAGACAATACTTTGCTAATGGAATATGAGCAGGTGATGGTTGAACCTTTTGAATTATTTAAAAATCACCTCATCCATTGCAAGTACTTCTTGAGAAACCGACGCTGGCAGATTTGAAGCCATTGAAATCTCTACTGATGGAGATGTTTGAGAGGCCTAAAGAAAATAGTGTTTGGATTCGTGAAGCTTTTCAAAAAATTGGTTTTTCCCTTGACTTACAGCGAATTTTGGTAGATGATTGCCATAGCAATTGGCTTGAGCAGCAATTGCCACGACAACAAAGGCTATATCTAACCATGATGGAGGTCGACGAGAATGGGGTAATTAAATGGTTGGATGTTGATATAACTTTTCCTATCAATATATTCATGCCTTCAAGAATAGTAGCAAGGTAGAGGGTATACATGGACTACAAGGAAACACGAAAGAAAGGCACCACCACCATGGTAATGCAAAAGGGAGTAGCTGCAAGCACATTGGCCTAACTCTTTTTGGGCAATATTGTCACCATTTGGAGGGTACGGATGGACTACAAGAAGTATCGAAAATGACCCTCATCAACCTCACTTGTTGTAGAAAGCGAGGTCCTCTTAATCCAAGCTAAAATACAAGGGTGTATAGGCATGTTCGAGGCACTTTATCATGTTATTAGCCCGATAATTTTAGTAATTTTTAAGCTTAGATATGCAGTATTGGAACTTATCTTCCATTTGAGACTAATATTGGTACGTACGAGTCATTGCACGCTGTATAAAAAGCGCGTTGAAAATGGTTGGAACACTAGTTTTTGTCGAAGAATAAGAAGTTGAAATTACTTGGTAGGCAAGTTGGAGGTGTTTTCCCAGGTTATTATTAGAGTAATCTTCGTAATATTTTAGGTTAGAGGCATAGTATTAGAACTTATCTTTCATTTGAGACTGATATTGGCACAGAAAAGACATTGTAAATAGTATAAAAATGGCCTTGAAAATGCTTCCAAAGCTTGTTTTGGGAATGAATAAAAAGGCAAAATGCGTTGAGAATCATATTTGATGGGTTTATCTAGGAAGTTGACTGTAAAATTTGATGATGTTGCTTCTTCATCCAAAAATGAAGAAGCGACTCTATCTACACAAGACAAAGAGGAAGTTCTGATACATAACTACAGTAGACGACTGGATAAAGAGAAAAAAATTGAGGAACTAAACTTAACATCATATTTGTCCACAGACTATGAAGACACGGAAACTGACTAATCTTCTATACATTTGAACTAAATGTAACTTAGGTTGTTAAGTTATTTATGTTGTTAAGTAATTGTGATTGTTAAGTAATTATAATGTTATTTACGTATTTAAGTAATTTTAATGATAAATTATCTTTAATTGTAGTGAGTTTAGTAACTAACAAGATCTACCACAATATAACATAGTTTTTTATTTAATGATAATAAAGTTGTTTTACATAAATAAAAAGAATTTACATAATCATTCTAATGATGCCTATGTCCACCCGTACTGCACCACGGTGGATGACGATCCCAACGTAAATTCCTTCAAACATTGGCACCACCATCAGCATCTTCATCATCATCCCCAAACAAAATACGAGTCCCACCACTCACACTGGGGCTAGTGAAGAATAGACTCTGCTGCGGGGTCTGATCCACAATACCGGATCCAAACTGTGTTGGATTGTAGACTGGAGGAACAGATGCAGACGGTTGTATTAGATAGTTGACTGGGGGAACCACCATAAGCGGACAAAACACGTCCGTGAAAAAACATCTGACAGACTCCCCATTTGCTGAAACAATGGACTACTACTCGTGGGGTGAAATACCGAGAAAACCGACTACTAGAATACAAGTGCTTACACCAGTGTCTCTAGCTAGGTGGCTGACTGGGCATATACCTGCACTATTCCCGATGATGATGCCTCGAGAGCGTGTGTTCTTTTTCTCTGGCCACCTCCCCCCGTACAAGCACCACATTGCATCGATGGACGCTGCGTCGGTAGATGATTTTGGGGAGGCGCAACTATTTCTCGTTCTCGCTCCTCTGGGGTTAATATATGTGGTTCCCATTTTGATGGTACCACGCCATATACTCATAGGTAACGCTGTAGTCCCCAATGGGTTCCAAAAAAAGGGGTTGTCTACCCAAACGGGTCATCCACTGCATCATCCATTTCGCGTAATGCTGGCCCCAATGGACTTTTTTTCCTTGTCACGTTAACCTGTGCAATGCATCCAAATTTGGTGGCACGTCCGAAATCCCTTGACATAGTTGAATTGTCCCAGCATGCAGTCGGTAGGATGCCACTCGACTATCTCGTAGTGTATGAGCAGAACCATTAGAATCCAAACCCTCTCACTCAACATTATTTCAAGCGGAATGTATGCCTGAATATCAAGATCCTCGTACGATGACTACAGGAACTACAAAAAATATGTAAAATCAGTTTGATAAACTCAATTTTAAAAAAATTCAATTAATAAAATTTCCAATTTACCAAAATTCAAATAAAAAATTTTGAACCTAAAAATTTACTGTATCTATCTTATCGATCAGCAATCAATAATCCTGCTGGGTGGTCAGTAATCCCACGTGTGTTAATTGACCCAACCACCTGTAATTCAAAAAAACAATTATAAGTATTCTAATATAAAAAATATAATAAAATCAATATTTATTAGTACCTCTAAACAAGTGGGAATCAGAATGGGGTCGGGTTTCGAGGCGTCAGGCTTAAAAATGACATTTGAATCCATGCCCCAGACTGCAACAACCAAAGAAACCCGTCAATGACACTTTTGTCCGAGTCGACGTTCTGCATAACTCTTGAAGTAGATATGCCAACACTCCCCCTCCCCAACATTTGTTTTTTGAGTCCATAGTACTCTCCAGATAAGGCAACCACATCAAATGGACCTTGTTTCGAGATTTTTCTGCCATCGAGACCCCCCAATAACTCGTAGAATATGGGGAACGAGCAAACCGCTGCAAAATAATTTTTTTCAATATTATTATTTTCTATAAAATAAAATTTCACAACAAATAAATAATAGTAAGCAATAAAACAATTATACCATCTTCATTTCTTCATCAGCGTCTGGGGGTAGGTTGGTTAAATTGTTGTCCAAGAATGTTATTCTCAGTTTTCCTCCATCCAAATCATTCTCCTCCGGCCTCATTCCAAGCAAGGTCTCATACACGGCCAACCACTCTACCTCTGCAATCTCGGTGATAACCTCACTGTCAACGGGCAGACCGAGAATAAGTGCAACATCTTGCAAGGTAATAGTTGCCTCGCCATAGGAAAGATGAAATTTGTGTATCTCAGGCCTCTACCTCTCGATGATTCAACTTCGGACCGCCAAATAGGTGGGAAACATGGCCAAAACCAAATGCATGCAAATACGGGATAATATCCGGATACGGTGGTCCCGTGCGGTTGATGAAGCAATTCAAGACACGTTCACATCCCTTCCAAATAAAATTTAAAATTCATAAAGTATTAAATAAAATATTAACAATTAAAAATTAATAAACAAATAATTAAAAATTGTAATAAAAAACTACATCGGCATTTAAGCGCCAAAAATTCTAGACGTGTCTGCGTTGAGCCTCAATAATCGTGCCATACTACCGAAATTCGAACACTTTAAAAATAAAAACAATTGAGGGGGAGAATAGTAATTGAAGAACAACAAAAGACAGAATTTGATATGATAAAATTTGAATGAATAGGCCATATTTATAGGAGTCCTCGCACCCCATAAAAAGCGACGTCAATGGACCTCGCTATTTGCAAAATGCAGGTCCGTTGAAAATCCGCGATGATTCAGTCCGAGCGGATTCCAACTATTTGAATGGAACTTGCTTTCTGCATATAACAAGTTCCTAAGGTTTTTAATTTTATTTTTTAATCCTTATTTGGTGTTTCAAATCAGATTTTGATTTCTTATTGTAATTAAAAAATCAACACTATTTTAATTTGGATAACTAATTACTAATACAAAATTTTAAATACTAATAAAATTTAAATACCATACTTTAATTCCTAATTAAAATAAGATTTTGATATTTTACTGTAATTAAAAAATAAAGAATATTTTAATTGGGATAATTAATTACTAATACAACATATTACATTCTAATAAAATTTAAATACCATTTTTCTTTAACATAATATATTTTTTGGACAATATCTTGATCCTAATAAATATGAAATGCTTTTTGTTTGACTGTGAGAGTGCTTGGCAAAAAGGTAGAAAATATTTTGAAATGTATAAAAAAATAGTGCCAAGATTTAGTCTTTTGCATGCAAGTATACACGGTCGTCAAGTAATACAGTAGTAAGCTGGTTATCGATCCCACATGGATTGGCCAAGAGTTTACTTGCTTTGTTTGTTTACTTGTCAAGGGAAGAAAAATGTTGTTTGATTTGAAGTTGGTTTTGAAAACGGTTTAAAAAAATGAAAATAAAACAACGTTGGCAACATAAAGGTATTTGTATGGATGATGAGCGCTGGTAGGGTGATAAGTGTTCAAAAGTACTATTTTTCTTACCCTTTTTACTCATATTATTGTTAGACTTAGGCTCATATTAGTTGCATAGTTAGCCATTCATGCATTAATCCATGTTTCCTTCAATCGTTGAGCTTGATTACATAACTTGGTGATTTTTGTGGAAATAGATGCTGCTTTGGTGTGTTTTTGTGTGTGTATGTGCAGGATAACTTGCCAAAGCAATGCCGAGCTAGTTGCCAGGGCAATGCATGAAGGATATGCCAAGCTAGTTGCCAGGGCAGTGCATGAAGGAGACGCCGAGCCAATTGCCATGGCATTTGTCGACAAAGACCAAAAGCAATATGGATGTCGAAATTCATGATTTTACAAGCCCAAGATGACATGGAGCAAGGTCCAAGCCCAAAGGAATTTGATTGCCATGCAGAGATTAAAGAAGAATTAAATTCCAAGAGGATAGGAGAAGTTCTAATAGGAATAAAATTATAATAAAGAATTATATTCTTTAAAGATAATTTAATTCCAACTCAAACTCCTCCTCAAAGAAGGACTTTGGCCTAGCCCTATAAATATCAAGGAGATTTCGACAATTCTAATGGGGAGAGCAAGAGGGAATTTCGACAACTCCAAGAGAGGAAGCAAGGGGAATTTTCGACAAGCATCTAGGGCAAGGAATTTTCGACAAGCTTCATCTTTTCTTCCTTGTTCGATTGGGTTCATGCTAGGGATTGTTTATCTTGTGTTTCTTTGGAACCTAGCCATGAACTAAATTTACTTGGCTATGGTTATTGTGTTTTGAGATTGTGAGAAACTATTGGTTTTTGTTTAGGTAATAAGAGTTTGCACTTTTCTATTTCAAGGTTTATTCATTCTTGGTTCTTATTATTGTTTGCGAGTGAATTGGGAGAGGATCTCGTGATTTCATCCATTTATCTAATATCAGGAGAGTTAGATTCAAGAAACGAATGAATATGATCTTTATTCAATCCAATGATGGTGAAGATTAATCCGGCTTAGGAATAAGTTAAGGATTTCAACGGCTAAGAGGAGCGCAAGATTGGTTGTTGTTCACCCTTGATTCACGCAGGGATGTATTATCAAGACATGCACAAATAGCTAGAGTTTCGACTTAGGGATAAGAAGAAACCATTGAAGAACGCTCCGCCGAACCTTGAAGTTGCTGCCCAGTCGCCCAAGTAGTTGCCCAACTAGTCGCCCAAGCAACCATCAATTAGTTGCTACGGCAACCCCGTCGTGCAAGTTGCCACGGCAACTAAGTTGCCCGTGCACTCTTTTACCAAGACAATCCAATCGGCTATCACACCTCAACTCACGATAACCTAGCCTATCTCTCTCAATTGAATTCATCTTTTCTTTTACTTAATTGCTTTCTAGATTAGTCATTAGTTAAAACTTCTATAATCCTTTACTTGTGTTTTTACTTTTTACAGTGCAAGAGACTAGATTCTTGAAGTGGCACCAATCCCTGTGGAGACGATATCTTTTATACTATAACTTGCGACGTGTATACTTGCACATTTGCATAGCACTTATTACGCACAACAAGTTTTTGGCGCCGTTGCCGGGGATTGGCAATAGCGACTTTGTTTTTACTTTCTTGCACTTTCTTTTTATTTTTCTTGTTTAAAATTCAAAGGGCTAACAAACTTTGGTTTTGCATTGGTATATGACCAGGGCGAGACCGACTTCGCCGAAATATCCCTTTGATCCGTAAATCGAACGAACCTTACAAAGACTTAGACGAAGGATAAGAGAAGCAATGGCAAATCAAGACGGCAATATTAATCAAGATGTTCGAAAGCAGAGGAGGAGTGATTCTTGCACGAAAACAAAACTATTCGAGACTATCTTGAAGAAGATCTTGATGGACTTAACCGAGAGTTGTCGCACCCGAAATGAAAGCCGACCACTTTGAGTTGAAACCGGTAATGTTTAATATGATCAACACAATAGGTCAATTTGGCGGCTCAAAGAATCAAGATGCACGACAACATCTGAAATCTTTCCTCGAGATTTGCAACTCGTTCAAGATACACGGAGTCACCCCGATGTCTTACGATTAAGATTATTCCCTATTCACCGAGGGATAGGGCGAAAGCATGGCTAAATAGCATTCCTGCCGGGATCCATAGCATCTTGGACTGATCTTTGTCGAGATTTCCTTGCTAGATTTAATCCTACAAATTTAATCGATAAGCTTCAGAACGACATTACTTCTTTTCGGCAGCGGATGATGAATCCATGTACGAGGCTTGGGAGCGATATAGAGAACTTCTACACAAATGCCCTCTACACGGATTCCCGTGTGGACTCAAGTGACAATGTTTTACAATGCCGTGAATACACCAACAAGGATGATGCTAGACGCCTCGGCAAACGGCATACTCCTAGATAAGTCACCGGAAGAAGCAATGCAAATTTTAAACAGGCTGGCCAAGAATGATTATCAATTCCCATCTACTAGAAGAGGAGGAGTTAGACGCCAAGCCACAATACATGAACTAGGATCATCAGATTCAATTTCGGCACAATTGGCCGCTTTAACCAAGATGGTCCAGAACATGCAAAAACCAAACAACACACATGAAGTCAAGGTAATGGATTCTTTTTGTGAGTTATGTGGTGATAACCATAATTCTTCTGAATGTATGCAGAATCCCGAATCTAGCTTCTATGTGGGGAATTACAATCGGAGCAACAACATGATGTCAAATACATACAATCCAGCTTGGAAGAAGCACCCGAATTTTTCATGGAGTAATCCCAACAATGCTCTAAACCAGAACAATCAGAATGCACAAGCATCGGGATTCCAGCAGAATATGCCACGGCAACAGATGCTGCAGCAACAACCGACGACATCTAGTTCTTTGGAAAATTCTCTAAATGCTTTTATGATGAAAACTGAATCTTATATGGCTGAGAATAGTAATTTCATAAAAAGAACTGATGCTTTTATTAACAGGACCGAGATGAGATTGCAAAACCAAGAGGCGGCAATCAAATCATTGGAAAATCAAGTCGGACAGTTTGCTCAAAATCTGAACACTAGACCACAAGGAGGTTTACCTAGCGATACTGAAGTCGCAAGAGGAACTGGCCATGAGCAATGTAAGGCAATCACCACCAGAAGTGGCCAACAACTTAGAGAGGTTCAAACTCGCTCATCAAACAAAACTCCACAAAAAGATCAAGACGAATCTAGCGGCAAAGTCTCAGATGCTGAACCAGGAATTGCTGCGGCAACCGGCAATAAGCATGCCTCGGCAACCGATGACGCCTCGGCAACTTGCGATAAGCACGCCTCGGCAACCCCAGTTGGTAACACATCGGCAACTCTAGATGTCCCTGTAATGCCGTCAATCAGGTTTCAAACCAATGAAAAGATCGAAGATATCCGACTTCCACCACCATTCCCACAAAGGTTGAAGCGACAAAAGCAAGAATACCAATTCAAGAAGTTTCTTGATATCCTAAAGCAAGTCCACATCAACTTGCCATTGGTGGAAGCAATTGAACAAATGCCAAACTATGCCAAGTTCCTTAAAGACATTGTGTCCAAAAGAACAAGGCTAGGAGAGTTTGAAACAGATTGCCGCAATGAAGGATGCATGGCAATGTTGCACAATCGCATGCCGCCTGTTGAAGGATCCCGGAAGTTTCACAATACCGCTTCTATTGGAAATCACTATATCGGGAAAGCACTATGCGACCTAGGGGCTAGCATAAACTTGATGCCTAAATCGGTTTTCCAGAAACTAAGAATCGGGAAGGCAAGACCTACAACAGTTATGCTGCAGCTAGCCGACAGATCCTATGTGCATCCAGAGGGAAAAATCGAGGACATACTGGTAAAAGTTGATAAATTCATTTTTCCCGCTGACTTTATTATTTTGGATTGTGAAGCAGATGAGCATGCACCTATCATTCTCGGGAGACCATTCCTAGCGACAGGGAGAACTTTGATTGATGTTGAAAAGGGAGAACTCACAATGAGGGTGAATGACCAGCAGGTAAAACTAAATGTGTTCCAAACACTAAGGCATGCCGACGATCCAGAAGAATGACAATTACTTCATGCCACGGCAGAGTTTAACTTCGATGAAGAATTTAGTTGCCTCAGCAACTACATTGCCGAACACGAGGAACATGAGGAGTATGAAGAATCGGTCGATGAGGAACAACCAGAAGAGGCAAATTGGCTAGTCAATCGACCAGGTACATACTTTGAACCACCGGACTACTCGTAAGGGAAGGTAAGATCGAAAAACCCTATCAAAAATCCACCAATTCTTGAGTTGAAACAATTGCCGAGCAAATCAAATATGTATACTTAGGGATCGATAATACATTACCCGTAATTATTTCCTCTAAGTTACAACCTGAGCAGAAAAAGAAGCTGATCAACATGTTGAAGCTACACAAAAGGCAATAGGGTGGACAATTGCCGACTTGAAGGGAATTAGCCCGGCGGTGTGCATGCACAAGATCTTGTTGGAAGATGATCACAAACCTTCAATTGAGGCCCGAGGGAGACTGAATCATGCCATGAAAGGGGTTGTAATGAAAGAAATCATCAAGTGGCTTGACGCCGCATTATATACCCTATCTCCGATAGTACGTAGGTAAGTCCGGTACAATGTGTACCAAAAAAGGAGGTATAACAAAGGTAAGCAATGAAAATAATGAACTTATCCCAACCAGATCAGACCGGTTGGAGGATTTGTATGGACTATCGAAAGCTAAACAAAGCCACTAGGAAAGATCACTTCCCATTACCCTTTATTGATCAAATGCTTGACCGCCTTGTAGGTAAACCCTTTTCTTGTTTTCTTGATTGTTATTCAGGTTACAATCAGATTGCCATGGCACCATAAGATCAAGAAAAGACAACCTTCACATGCCCATACGGTACTTATGCCTTCCAAGGATGCCGTTCGGATTATGTAACGCCCCGACAACCTTCCAAAGATGCATGATGGCACTCTTTTCGCAGACATGGTCAAGACTTCCTTGAGATCTTCATGGATGATTTTTCGTTTTTGGTAATGACTTCGACGGCTGTCTCGGCAATTTAGAGAGGGTGTTAGCAAGATGTGAAGAAACGGATTTAGTCCTCAATTGGGAGAAATGCCACTTTATGGTAGATGAAGGAATAGTGCTCGCCATAAGATTTCATCCAAGGGAATTGAAGTAGACAAAGCCAAGGTGGATGTGATCGAGAGATTACCCCACCAAATTCGGTTAAAGGAATTCAAGTTTTCTGACATGCAGTTTTTACAGAGAGGTTCATTCATAATTTTTCTAAAATCACTAAACCTTTGTGTAATCTACTTGAACAGATAAAGTCTTCGATTTTGATGATTCTTGCACTCAAGCATTTGAAACCCTAAAGAAAAAGCTTGCCTCGCACCCATTGTCGCTCCACCGTTGGACGCTACCTTTGAGCTCATGTGTGATGCAAGTGATTTCGCGGTAGGAGCAAATCCTAGCCAACCAACGCACAAAAGACTTTCCATGTGATATACTACGCTAGTAAAACTCTTAACGATGCTCAAGTGAATTACACAACAACGGAGAAAGAGTTACTAGCTGTAGTTTTCGATTTGACAAGTTCCGATCCTATTTAATTGGTACAAAGGTAATTGTTCATACGGACCATTCGCAATCAAATACTTATTTGCTAAAAAGGATGCTAAACCTCGCTTTGATTCGTTGGATATTACTTTTACAAGAATTTGATATTGAAATTAAGGACAGAAAGGAACAGAAAATCAAGTGGCGATCACTTATCACGCTTTGGAACGCAATAGGAGAAAGACGGATCTAGAGATATGCGATGCATTCCCGGATGAACAAATTCTAATTGCCTCGACGCAACCCTCAATGCCTCGGAAACTCGACGACGCCGCAGCAGCCTTTGACGCACACGCCGGCAATTTTGGGAGCGACACTACGGCAAAGACATGCCTCGCAATACCCCGGTACGCAGATTTAGTTAACTTTTGTTTGTGGTATTTTTCCGTATGGCATTACTCACCAAGGGAAGAAGCGGTTCCGCCATGATGCTAAGCATTACTTTTGGGACGAGCCTCTTTGTTTAAACAATGTGCAGATCAAATTATACGCCGATGTGTCCTCAAGAAGAGCAACAATGTATGTACTCGCAATGCCATTCTTCATCCTATGGAGGACATTTTGGAGGAACTCGTATCATGCCAAAGTCTTGCAATCCGGTTTGTATTGGCCAACATTGTACAAAGATGCCCAAGACTTTTACAAGCAATGTGATCGCTGCCGAGGACGGGCAATATCTCTAGACGACATGAGATGCCACTCCGAACATCATCGAGGTGGAACTGCTTTCGATGTATGGGGATCGATTTTATGGGACCTTTCCCATCTTCATTCGCAACCTCTACATCTTGCTCGGGCCGTCGACTATGTGTCTAAATGGGTAGAGGCAGCTGCAGTTCCCAACGACGATTCCAAGACCGTGCAATGATTCCCGCAGAAAAACATATTTACACGGTTTGGGATGCCGAGAGCAATTATCAGCGACGGGGCAAGCATTTTGACAATGTACTAATTGCCAAGATGTTGCAACGCTCGCATATCACACAAGATCGCCACGGCATATCACCCACAAACCAACGGGCAAGCGTAATTTCCAACCGGAGTTGAAGGGAATACTCGAGAAAGTTGTAAATCCCTCAAGGAAGGATTGGTCATTAAGACTAGATGACGACTTTGGGCATATCGCACCGCATTCAAAACACCATTAGGTATGTCCCCTTCCGGCTTGTCTATGGTAAAACATGTCATCTACCGTGGAAATCGAGCACAAGGCGACCGGGCAATCAAGACCGTGAATATGGATTGGGAAAGTGCGGACAAAAGCGCTTGATGGATCTCAATGAGATAGAAGAATTTCGTGCACTCGCCTATAACAATGCACGAATCTACAAGGAGAAAACAAAGCGATGGCACGACAAGAAACTATTGCCACGGCAATTCACGCCAGGGCAACTAGTTCTCCTATTCAATTCTCGACTAAAACTTTTCTCGGAAAGCTGAAATCAAGATGGTCGGGACCATTTGAAGTCGTCAAACCATTCTCCCATGGTGCTGTGATAATCAAGTCCATCTCCGACAACCATGAATTCAAAGTTAATGGACAAAGATTGAAGCACTACAATGGTGCCCATGTGGAACGAATAAGGAAGTGGTCAACTTAGGAGATGCATGAGCATGCTTTCCTCTCAAGATTTTTTTCTTTTATTTTTATTTTTATTTTTTTTTATTTTTAGGAGATATTTTATTTTTCATTATCTTTAGTTTTCAGGTTTTCTTTATTTTCTTTTTCACAACAAGACTCACAACTACTATGCTAAGGAAATTTATCACAAGATCCTTGCCCCGGCAACCAATGAAGAAGATGCCGCGACAACTTACTTCATGCATGCACAAGCTAATGCCACGGCAACCAACCCAAGATGCCACGGCAACCAAAGTCAAGACATCCCGGCAACAAGAAAACAACCATTGCATTCAAGCAAGAAAATCAAGATGCCTAACTAGAAGGAAACTAATCATCTACGATGACGAACTCCTGAGTAAGTCCTCGTATGCATTTTATTTTTATTTTTATTTTTCGTTATTTTTATGCATGCATTGAGGACAATGCCTCACCTCGAGTTTGGGGGATTGTTACTAGTAATTACCATGTTTAGTTACATTAATCTTAAGCATTACATTTAGGATACATAAATTGCTTGCCATGCCTTTAATTGGAACAAGAATTGCTTAGATTTGATGAATATTCAATGATGACTTTACCAATGCACTTAATTGATAGAATTTTTATTCTAGGATAACCATGGAAAAACTTAGAATTTTACTATGATGCTAAATTTGATGAAACACTGTTGTGGTTTGATTGATTTAAGGAGTTCTAGTAAACTTAGGTTGATAATTAACTAATTGGGGGATTAGAATAAAATTGGATGAATGCTAGAGGTGCCCAAATTGGCTCTAGCATATGCTAAAAAAATGATCACTAGAGGTGCCCAAACTGGCTCTAGGAGGCGTTAAAATTTTTTTAACTAGAGGTGCCCAAACCGCTCTAGTCGATTAAATTAACTTAAGAAAACTAAAAATAAAACACTAGAGGTGCCCAAAATTGGCTCTAGTTAAAACAAGTTAAAAAGAACCCAATGAAGTAATTTGAAAACCTATTGTTTGCATAGAATCAAAAATCAACTTGCACACAACTCCGCACACACTCACAAGCATTATAGTTTGATTCCGAGTAACTCCTCGCTTTCTCCGAAAATAAAAAGCCAATCATACTTTGTGCCCCTGCTCGTAGAATTGAAATCAAGTTCAAAGCTAAGTTTGTGAAAATTTGAAGTCTTGGCAGGTAATTATGAGTTTGCATTGCTTGAGGACAAGCAATAGTTCGAGTTGGGGGTGATAAGTGTTCAAAAGTACTATTTTTCTTACCCTTTTACTCATATTATTGTTAGACTTAGGCTCATATTAGTTGCATAGTTAGTCATTCATGCATTAATCCATGTTTCCTTCAATCGTTGAGCTTGATTACATAACTTGGTGATTTTTGTGGAAATAGATGCTGCTTTGGTGTGTTTTTGTGTGTGTATGTGCAGGATCACTTGCCAAAGCAATGCCGAGCTAGTTGCCGTGGCAATGCATGAAGGATATGCCGAGCTAGTTGCTGTGGCAAAGCATGAAGGAGACGCTTGCCAGCTTGCCATGGCATTTGTCGACAAAGACCAAAAGCAATATGGATGTCGAAATTCATGATTTTACAAGCCCAAGATGACATGGAGCAAGGTCCAAGCCCAAAGGAATTTGATTGCCATGCAGAGATTAAAGAAGAATTAAATTCCAAGAGGATAGGAGAAGTTCTAATAGGAATAAAATTATAATAAAGAATTATATTCTTTAAAGATAATTTAATTCCAACTCAAACTCCTCCTCAAAGAAGGACTTTGGCCTAGCCCTATAAATATCAAGGAGATTTCACAATTCAAAGGGGGAGAGCAAGAGGGAATTTTGGCAACTCCAAGAGAGGAAGCAAGGGGAATTTTCGGCAAGCATCTAGGGCAAGGAGGATTTTCGACAAGCTTCATCTTTTTCTTCCTTGTTCGATTGGGTTCATGCTAGGGATTGTTTATCTTGTGTTTTTTGGAACCTAGCCATGAACTAAATTTACTTGGCTATGGTTATTGTGTTTTGAGATTGTGAGAAACTATTGGTTTTTGTTTAGGTAATAAGAGTTTGCACTTTCTATTTCAAGGTTTATTCATTCTGATTCTTATTATTGTTTATGAGTGAATTGGGAGAGGATCTCGTGATTTCATCCATTTATCTAATATCGGGAGAGTTAGATTCAAGAAACGAATGAATATGATCTTTATTCAATCCAATGATGGTGAAGATTAATCCGCTTAGGAATAAGTTAAGGATTTCAACGGCTAAGAGGAGCGCAAGATTGGTTGTTGTTCACCCTTGATTCACGCAGGGATGTATTATCAAGGCATGCACAAATAGCTAGAGTTTCGACTTAGGGATAAGAAGAAACCATTGAAGAACGCCCGCCGAACCTTGAAGTTGCTGCCCGGCCGCCAAGTAGTTGCCCAACTAGTCGCCAAGCAACCATCAATTAGTTGCCAAGGCAACCCCACAGCAGTAAGTTGCCACGGCAACCGAGTTGCCCGCACTCTTTTACCAAGACAATCCAATCGCTATCACACCTCAACTCACGATAACCTAGCCTATCTCTCTCAATTGAATTCATCTTTTCTTTTACTTAATTGCTTTCTAGATTAGTTATTAGTTAAAACTTCTATAATCCTTTACTTGTGTTTTTACTTTTACAAAGGTAAGAGACTAGATTGGATTCCCGTGTGGACTCAAGTGACAATGTTTTACAATGCCGTGAATACACCAACAAGGATTATGCTAGACGCCTCGGCAAACGGCATACTCCTAGATAAGTCACCGGAAGAAGCAATGCAAATTTTAAACAAAGGCCAAGAATGATTATCAATTCCCATCTACTAGAAGAGGAGGAGTTAGACGCTAAGCCACAATACATGAACTAGGATCATCGATTCAATTTCGGCACAATTGGCGCTTTAACCAAGATGGTCCAGAACATGCAAAAAACCAAACAACACACATGAAGTCAAGGTAATGGATTCTTTTTGTGAGTTATGTGGTGATAACCATAATTCTTCCAATGTATGCGAAATCCGAATCTAGCTTCTATGTGAGGGAATTACAATCGGGCAACAACATGATGTCAAATACATACAATCCAGCTTGGAAGAAGCACCGAATTTTCATGGAGTAATCCCAACAATGCTCTAAACCAGAACAATCAGAATGCACAAGCATCGGGATTCCGAATGAGAATATGCCACGACAATGATCTGCGGCAAACAACCGACAGCGACATCTAGTTCTTTGGAAAATTCTCTAAATGCTTTTATGATGAAAACTGAATCTTATATGGCTGAGAATAGTAATTTCATAAAAAGAACTGATGCTTTTATTTAACAGACCGAGATGAGATTGCAAAACCAAGAGGCGGCAATCAAATCATTGGAAAATCAAGTCGGACGGTTTGCTCAAAATCAACACTAGACCACAAGGAGGTTTACCTAGCGATACTCAAGTCGCAAGAGGAACCGCCATGAGCAATGTAAGGCAATCACCACCGTAGTGGCCAACAACTTAGAGAGTTTCAAACTCGCTCATCAAACAAAACTCCACAAAAAGATCAAGACGAATCTAGCGGCAAAGTCTCGGATGCTGAACCAGAATTGCTGCGGCAACGGCAATAAGCATGCCTCGGCAACCGATGACGCCTCGGCAACTTGCGATAAACACGCCTCGGCAACCCAGGGTTGGTAACACATCGGCAACTCTAGATGTCCCTGTAATGCCGTCAATCGGGTTTCAAACCAATGAAAAGATCGAAGATATCCGACTTCCACCACCATTCCCACAAAGGTTGAAAGCGACAAAAGCAAGAATACCAATTCAAGAAGTTTCTTGATATCCTAAAGCAAGTCCACATCAACTTGCCATTGGTGGAAGCAATTGAACAAATGCCAAACTATGCCAAGTTCCTTAAAGACATTGTGTCCAAAAGAACAAGGCTAGGAGAGTTTGAAACAGTTTGCATAATGAAAGGATGCATGGCAATGTTGCTGTCGCATGCCGCCCAAGTTGAAGGATCCCGGAAGTTTCACAATACCTGTTCTATTGGAAATCACTATATCGGGAAAGCACTATGCGACCTAGGGGCTAGCATAAACTTGATGCCTAAATCGGTTTTCGAAAACTAAGAATCGGGAAGGCAAGACCTACAACGATTATGCTGCGGCTAGCCGATCAGATCCTATGTGCATCCGAGAGGGAAAAATCGAGGACATACTGGTAAAAGTTGATAAATTCATTTTTCCCACTGACTTTATTATTTTGGATTGTGAAGCGGATGAGCATGCACCTATCATTCTCGGGAGACCATTCCTAGCGGCGGGAGAACTTTGATTGATGTTGAAAAGGAGAACTCACAATGAGGGTGAATGACCAGCGGTAAAACTAAATGTGTTCCAAACACTAAGGCATGCCGACGATCCAGAAGAATGACAATTACTTCATGCCACGGCAGAGTTTAACTTCGATGAAGAATTTAGTTGCCTCAGCAACTACATTGCCGAACACGAGGAACATGAGGAGTATGAAGAATCGGTCGATGAGGAACAACCAGAAGAGGCAAATTGGCTAGTCAATCGACCAGGTACATACTTTGAACCACTGGACTACTCAGGTAAGGAAGGTAAGATCGAAAAACCCTCTATCAAAAATCCACCAATTCTTGAGTTGAAACAATTGCGAGCAAGCTCAAATATGTATACTTAGGGATCGATAATACATTACCTGTAATTATTTCCTCTAAGTTACAACCTGAGCAGGAAAAGAAGCTGATCAACATGTTGAAGCTACACAAAAAGGCAATAGGGTGGACAATTGCCGACTTGAAGGGAATTAGCCCGGCGGTGTGCATGCACAAGATCTTGTTGGAAGATGATCACAAACCTTCAATTGAGGCCCAGAGGAGACTGAATCATGCCATGAAAGGGGTTGTAATGAAAGAAATCATCAAGTGGCTTGACGCCGGCATTATATACCCTATCTCCGATAGTACGTGGGTAAGTCCGGTACAATGTGTACCGAAAAAGGGAGGTATAACAGTGGTAAGCAATGAAAATAATGAACTTATCCCAACCAGGACTGTGACCGGTTGGAGGATTTGTATGGACTATCGAAAGCTAAACAAAGCCACTAGGAAAGATCACTTCCCATTACCCTTTATTGATCAAATGCTTGACCGTCTTGTAGGTAAACCCTTTTACTGTTTTCTTGATTGTTATTCAGGTTACAATCAGATTGCCATGGCACCATAAGATCAAGAAAAGACAACCTTCACATGCCCATACGGTACTTATGCCTTCCGAAGGATGCCGTTCGGATTATGTAACGCCCCGACAACCTTCCAAAGATGCATGATGGCACTCTTTTCAGACATGGTCGAAGACTTCCTTGAGATCTTCATGGATGATTTTTCGGTTTTTGGTAATGACTTCGACGGCTGTCTCGGCAATTTAGAGAGGGTGTTAGCAAGATGTGAAGAAACGGATTTAGTCCTCAATTGGGAGAAATGCCACTTTATGGTAGATGAAGGAATAGTGCTCGGCCATAAGATTTCATCCAAGGGAATTGAAGTAGACAAAGCCAAGGTGGATGTGATCGAGAGATTACCCCACCAAATTCGGTTAAAGGAATTCAAGTTTTCTGGACATGCGAGTTTTTACAGGAGGTTCATTCATAATTTTTCTAAAATCACTAAACCTTTGTGTAATCTACTTGAACAGGATAAAGTCTTCGATTTTGATGATTCTTGCACTCAAGCATTTGAAACCCTAAAGAAAAGCTTGCCTCGGCACCCATTGTCGTTCCACCAGTTTGGCGCTACCTTTGAGCTCATGTGTGATGCAAGTGATTTCGCGGTAGGAGCAGTCCTAGGCCAACGCACGAGTAAGACTTTCCATGTGATATACTACGCTAGTAAAACTCTTAACGATGCTCAAGTGAATTACACAACAACGGAGAAAGAGTTACTAGCTGTAGTTTTCGCATTTGACAAGTTCGATCCTATTTAATTGGTACAAAGGTAATTGTTCATACGGACCATTCGGCAATCAAATACTTATTTGCTAAAAGGATGCTAAACCTCGTTTGATTCGTTGGATATTACTTTTACAAGAATTTGATATTGAAATTAAGGACGGAAAGGAACAGAAAAATCAAGTGGCGATCACTTATCACGTTTGGAACGCAATAGGGAGAAAGACGCGGATCTAGAGATATGCGATGCATTCCCGGATGAACAAATTCTAATTGCCTCGGCAACCCTCAATGCCTCGAAACTCTCGACGCCGCAGCAGTCTTTGACGCTGCGCCGGCAATTTTGGGAGCGAGACACTACGGCAAAGACATGCCTCGGCAATACCCCGGGTACGCAGATTTAGTTAACTTCCTTGTTTATGGTATTTTTCCGTATGGCATTACTCACCAAGGGAAGAAGCGGTTCCGCCATGATGCTAAGCATTACTTTTGGGACGAGCCTCTTTTGTTTAAACAATGTGCGATCGGTTATACGCCGATGTGTCCTCGAAGAAGAGCAACAGAATGTACTCGGCAATGCCATTCTTCATCCTATGGAGGACATTTTGGAGGAACTCGTACATGCGCCAAAGTCTTGCAATCCGGTTTGTATTGGCCAACATTGTACAAAGATGCCCAGGAATTTTACAAGCAATGTGATCGTTGCGGAGGACGGGCAATATCTCTAGACGACATGAGATGCCACTCGAACATCATCGAGGTGGAACTGTTCGATGTATGGGGATCGATTTTATGGGACCTTTCCCATCTTCATTCGCAACCTCTACATCTTGCTCGCCGTCGACTATGTGTCTAAATGGGTAGAGGCAGCTGCGGTTCCCAACGACGATTCCAAGACCGTGCAATGATTCCTGCGAGAAAAACATATTTACGGTTTGGGATGCCGAGAGCAATTATCAGCGACGGGGCAAGCATTTTGACAACAGACTAATTGCCAAGATGTTGCAACGCTTGGCATATCACACAAGATCGCCACGGCATATCACCCACAAACCAACGGGCAAGCGAAAATTTCCAACCGGGAGTTGAAGGGAATACTCGAGAAAGTTGTAAATCCCTCAAGGAAGGATTGGTCATTAAGACTAGATGACGACTTTGGGCATATCGCACCGCATTCAAAACACCATTAGGTATGTCCCCTTCCGGCTTGTCTATGGTAAAACATGTCATCTACCGGTGGAAATCGAGCACAAGGCGTCTTTGGGCAATCAAGACCGTGAATATGGATTGGGAAAGTGCCGGACAAAAGCGCTTGATGGATCTCAATGAGATAGAAGAATTTCGTGCACTCGCCTATAACAATGCACGAATCTACAAGGAGAAAACAAAGCGATGGCACGACAAGAAACTATTGCCACGGCAATTCACGCCAGGGCAACTAGTTCTCCTATTCAATTCTCGACTAAAACTTTTCTCGGGAAAGCTGAAATCAAGATGGTCGGGACCATTTGAAGTCGTCAAACCATTCTCCCATGGTGCTGTGATAATCAAGTCCATCTCTGACAACCATGAATTCAAAGTTAATGGACAAAGATTGAAGCACTACAATGGTGCCCATGTGGAACGTAACAAGGAAGTGGTCAACTTAGGAGATGCATGAGCATGCTTTCCTCTCAGTATTTCCTTTTTCTTTTTATTTTTATTTTTATTTTTATTTTTAGGAGATATTTTATTTTTCATTATCTTTAGTTTTCAGGTTTTCTTTATTTTCTTTTTCACAACAAGACTCACAACTACTATGCTAAGGAAATTTATCACAAGATCCTTGCCCCGCAACCAATGAAGAAGATGCCGCGGCAACTTACTTCATGCATGCACAAGCTAATGCCACGGCAACCAACCCTGAAGATGCCACGGCAACCAAAGCTGAAGACATCCCGGCAACAAGAAAACAACCATTGCATTCAAGCAAGAAAGTCAAGATGCCTACTAGAAGGAAACTAATCATCTACGATGACGAACTCTCGGAGTAAGTCCTCGTATGCATTTTATTTTTATTTTTATTTTTCGTTATTTTTATGCATGCATTGAGGACAATGCCTCACTCGAGTTTGGGGGGATTGTTACTAGTAATTACCATGTTTAGTTACATTAATCTTAAGCATTACATTTAGGATACATAAATTGCTTGCCATGCCTTTAAGTGGAACAAGAATTGCTTAGATTTGATGAATATTCAATGATGACTTTACCAATGCACTTAATTGATAGAATTTTTATTCTAGGATAACCATGGAAAAACTTAGAATTTTACTATGATGCTAAATTTGATGAAACACTGTTGTGGTTTGATTGATTTAAGGAGTTCTAGTAAACTTAGGTTGATAATTAACTAATTGGGGGATTAGAATAAAAATTGGATGAATGCTAGAGGTGCCCGAAATTGGCTCTAGCATATGCTAAAAAAATTGATCACTAGAGGTGCCCAAAACTGGCTCTAGGAGGCGTTAAAATTTTTTTAACTAGAGGTGCCCAAACCGCTCTAGTCGATTAAATTAACTTAAGAAAACTAAAAATAAAACACTAGAGGTGCCCAAATTGGCTCTAGTTAAAACAAGTTAAAAAGAACCCAATGAAGTAATTTGAAAACCTCTGTTTGCATAGAATCCGAAAATCAACTTGCACACAACTCCGCACACACGCACAAGCATTATAGTTTGATTCCGAGTAACTCCTCGCTTTTCCGAAAAATAAAAAGCCAATCATACTTTGTGCCCGGTTCGGAGAATTGAAATCAAGTTCAAAGCTAAGTTTGTGAAAATTTGAAGTCTTGGCGGTAATTATGAGTTTGCATTGCTTGAGGACAAGCAATAGTTCGAGTTTGGGGGTGTGATAAGTGTTCAAAAGTACTATTTTTCTTACCCTTTTACTCATATTATTGTTAGACTTAGGCTCATATTAGTTGCATAGTTAGTCATTCATGCATTAATCCATGTTTCCTTCAATCGTTGAGCTTGATTACATAACTTGGTGATTTTTGTGAAATAGATGCTGCTTTGGTGTGTTTTTGTGTGTGTATGTGCAGGATCACTTGCCAAAGCAATGCCGAGCTAGTTGCCGTGGCAATGCATGAAGGATATGCCGAGCTAGTTGCCGTGGCGGTGCATGAAGGAGACGCGAGCCAGTTGCCATGGCATTTGTCGACAAAGACCAAAAGCAATATGGATGTCGAAATTCATGATTTTACAAGCCCAAGATGACATGGAGCAAGGTCCAAGCCCAAAGGAATTTGATTGCCATGCAGAGATTAAAGAAGAATTAAATTCCAAGAGGATAGGAGAAGTTCTAATAGGAATAAAATTATAATAAAGAATTATATTCTTTAAAGATAATTTAATTCCAACTCAAACTCCTCCTCAAAGAAGGACTTTGGCCTAGCCCTATAAATATCAAGGAGATTTCGACAATTCTAAGGGGGAGAGCAAGAGGGAATTTTGGCAACTCCAAGAGAGGAAGCAAGGGGAATTTTCGGCAAGCATCTAGGGCAAGGAATTTTCGACAAGCTTCATCTTTTCTTCCTTGTTCGATTGGGTTCATGCTAGGGATTGTTTATCTTGTGTTTCTTTGGAACCTAGCCATGAACTAAATTTACTTGGCTATGGTTATTGTGTTTTGAGATTGTGAGAAACTATTGGTTTTTGTTTAGGTAATAAGAGTTTGCACTTTTCTATTTCAAGGTTTATTCATTCTTGGTTCTTATTATTGTTTTTGCAGTGAATTGGGAGAGGATCTCGTGATTTCATCCATTTATCTAATATCGGGAGAGTTAGATTCAAGAAACGAATGAATATGATCTTTATTCAATCCAATGATGGTGAAGATTAATCCGCTTAGGAATAAGTTAAGGATTTCAACGGCTAAGAGGAGCGCAAGATTGGTTGTTGTTCACCCTTGATTCACGCAGGATGTATTATCAAGGCATGCACAAATAGCTAGAGTTTCGACTTAGGGATAAGAAGAAACCATTGAAGAACGCTCCGCCAACCTTGAAATTGCTGCCCGATCGCCCAAGTAGTTGCCCAACTAGTCGCCCAAGCAACCATCAATTAGTTGCTACGGCAACCCCGTCGTGCAAGTTGCCACGGCAACTGAGTTGCCCGTGCACTCTTTTACCAAGACAATCCAATCGGCTATCACACCTCAACTCACGATAACCTAGCCTATCTCTCTCAATTGAATTCATCTTTTCTTTTACTTAATTGCTTTCTAGATTAGTCATTAGTTAAAACTTCTATAATCCTTTACTTGTGTTTTTACTTTTTACAGTGCAAGAGACTAGATTCTTGAAGTGGCACCAATCCCTGTGGAGACGATATCTTTTATACTATAACTTGCGACGTGTATACTTGCACATTTGCGTAGCACTTATTACGCACAACATAGGGGATGCCTAGATTTCACGCTATTCATGCCACCCTTTAATAATGTTCTGTCTTGGTTTTATTGCCGATCAGATTAAATGTAGTAATTCCTCTATCGATGGCAATACTCTAAATTAACCACGATAAAGCCCTATATGTCTATAGTGAAGTTTATCATCAATTAATTTGATTAAGTGTCAATGTTTACTCCTAAGGGGTAGACTTACTCCAAAAGTAAGTTCATCTACTTGAACATCTTCTGTCGAACCATCTCGCCTTAGTATCTAGCGGCTGATCATTGCCCCTCAAGTCTGTTAAGATATTAAGGTGCAATAAGCATATTGTGCCAGCGGTCGCATGGCACTGAATTTAGAAAATTGAAAATCATGCCAACGGTCGTATGGCAATGGATTCTGAAAACAGTTGAAGTGCATGCCATATAGAAAATAAGACCAAAGCATATACTTTATTAAAAACGAAACTTAAAATCAGCGTTCATCACAAACATCCCCTAACCAACTTAAGAAAATTAGTTCATGGTTGGGGGTTCCGTCCAAAAACCAAAATGGTTTAACATCATCAAATAAAGGAAGAAAGTGTGTAAGAAGGCAACCTTTTCTCAATTCAATCTCCAATGTGCCATCCTTTATGTGCTTGCTTGATGTCCTTTATATAGGCATGCGTGGGAAACCCTAGGAAAAGACTTAGGGTTTTAATTTGGGCAGGCTAAGGCTTATGATCATCTTCACTAAGGCTGACATCATCTTCACTAGGGCTAATGTCATCTTGATTATGGCTGATGTCATTAGTCTTTGATCTTTTGCCAACCGAGCTCGGCATCGTTCGGTCCATCTGTGCCAGACGAGCTTGGCATTCGATTTTTTTGCTATCCTATTTTTTGGAGCTTGGTCAAGTGCTATTTTTTCGTAGTCTAATCTGGTCCTATTTTTTTGGGCTAGTATGGCCAAGGGTTCTTGGCAAAACTCTTCTGGCAACGTATTGCCAATGATTCTTGGCATTGGTCTTCTAATCCTCTTGCTTCCTAATCCTGCACTGCACTGCTCTGCCATGTCTGCTCTGCTCTGCCAAACCTGTAATGATGCCAACAAACAATCCTTCACACTGGCAAAGCACAAAAATTCCCTATTTCCTAACTCCTAATGCAAATGCATGAATTTAACAACTAAATGCAACTAAATGTACTTAAAGGGCTAGCAAAGGCTTTGTAAAATAAGCATCAAAATAGCACTTTTGTGGAGTTAACATACCCCAAACCTAGATCATTGCTTGTCCTCATGTAATGCAACTAAAAATATTAAAAACAAAAAAAATAAGAAAGTACCTCGGCAAAGATTGTCATGGTTCCCAACACCTGTCAGCTAGCAAAATACGATTCTAGGTATGTCCTCGGATATTCAGTATATCAATGCCAAGCAGATAAACCAATTCAAGTACAACAATATAGCTCTAGTCTAAGGATGTCTAGTGTGCATGAGTGCGGGCAATATGCATCAAGTTTACTCAACTCCCTCAGTCGACTTTACTACCCATCTCAGAATTTATTGTCATCATTTTTGTTTTTATTCTCCAAGGGTTTTTGCTTTTTTTCTCTGGAAATAATTTTAGGCATGCTTTGTAATACTGTTTGGCGTGAGAAATAAGAGGGAGCATACCACGAACCCCCACGTTAATCCAGACATTACTAGGCTTTTACTCTTCAACTCATACCCTAAAGTTTTTTACTTGATAACTAAGAGGGAGCAAACCATGAAGCCCCATGTTACTTATTATCTCTAAGGTAAATGAGAGTTCTATTTTTTTCTTGCCTTGGCAAAACATTGTTGCCTTATTCTGAGATCAGTTTCAAGAGAACCTAAGTTTGTTTTGCAGACTAGATGCATACCTCATATAGAGTGAAATTAAAGTTCCCTAAACTAGAGTCCAATTGCCAAGCTACTTGGCATTGTTAACCTGTCGGCATACAAGTTCTAAAATTCCAGTTTCTTCATTGGACATATAAATCTAGAACAAATTTAATTAGCCTAGCAGATTATTGACAAAATTTCCAATCTTAACCGAGGCAACAAAATTTTTTAGTGGTTTGGTATGCAAATTTTAATCATATATGGAAACTATTCTATATGGCAAACTGAAATTTAAAAATGTATGCATGGCATACAAATGTAAGGATGTACACCCCCCAACCAAAGGTGTGCATTGTCCTCAATGCATGAAAACAACATATATACAAATGAAAACAGTAAAATGCATGAATAATAGAAATGCAAAGGATTTTAGGAAGATGAGGACTCCCCTTCGATGCGATAATGGAAGCTTCGATGTCGTGGAGAACTTCCTTAAGAAGCTTTGCTAGCTCTGAGGCAGCAGGGGCATCAGTAGCAGCAGATGAGACATGTGCTGCAAGTCTGGCTGCAACCTTGACTTGGCTTTGGAATTCTTCATCTTCATACTCAAGTGGTGTGGCAGATTCAACACTTGGCAAACATTTTCAATCTTTTCATGCCAATCTTTTGCTTTGGCAATCCACCTGGCAATAAAAATCATGCACTTACTCAAGAAAACCTTTCATCGCAACAAAGGAAAATGAAAATTAAAATAAAGGAAAGAAAAATAAATAAAAACTAGAAAAGAATCTCTCCTAATATATACAAGAATTAAACCATGACGACGATGATGATCACAATAACTCTGCCAAGAGGATAACCTCCTTGGCATTCTTTTGAGTGCCATCAAAATAATGCTTCAAATGCTGGCCGTTTACTATGAAAATTGCTCCCGTTTGTAAATCCTTGATATCCACTACTCTATGATATGGCTTCACAACTTCAAAGGGTCCCGACCATCTAGACTTGAGCTTTCCTGGAAACAACTTTAACCTCGAGTTAAATAACAAAACACGTTAGCCTACCTCAAATTGCCTTGGTAATATTTGTTTGTCATGCCAACGCTTTTTCCTTTCCTTGTAAAGTATGGCATTCTCGTAAACATGTGTTCTGAATTCCTCCAACTCATTCAAGTCTAATAACCTCTTTTCTCCAGCAGCCCACCATGCCATGTCAAGCGTTTTGATTACCCAGTAGGCTTTATGTTCAAGTTCTACTGGTAGACGGCATGGTTTTCCAAAAACGAGTCTAAATGGTGAAGTACTCAAAGGAGTTTTAAATGCAGTTCTATAAGCCCACAATGACTCATCTAGTCTCGAGGACTAGTTTTTCCTTGTTGGATTTATAGTCTTCTCTAAAATGTTCTTAATCTCCATGTTTGATATATCAGATTGCCCATTTATTTGTGGATGGTACGCTGCGGCTACCCTTTGCTAAATAACATATCTACACCAAGCTTTAGAGATTAGATTACATTTAAAATGAGTACCTTCATTATGAATTATTGCTCTAGGGGCACCAAATCGGGTAAAAATGTGTTTGTGCAAAAACTTGGGAATGACCTTGGCATCATTTGTTGGCAGGGAAACAACCTCTATCCATTTGCATACATATTCAATAGCCCCAAGTATATATACATTACCAAATGATGGATGAAAAGGACCCATAAAGTCTATCTCCTATACATCAAAGAAGTCTGCAGGCATTATGTTTTGGAGCGGTAGTTGGTGTCTGCCAGAGATATGTCTTGTCCATTGGCATCGATCACATGCCTTGGCATACTCATAGGCATCCTTGTATAGTGTCGGCCAAAAGAATCCTGACTGCAGCACCTTGGCAGCAGTCTTCATCCCAACAAAGTGACCTCCGTATGGTGCGGCATGGCATAAATGCAATATGTTTTGCTGCTCATCTTTAGGCACACACCGGCGAATCACTTGGTCGGCACATTGTTTAAACAAAAATGGCTCATCCCAATAGTACAGCCTAACTTCTCGCAGGAACCTTTTCTTGGTATTGTATGCCAAGTCTGGTGGAAGAATGTTACTCACCAGGTAGTTGACAATGTCAGCATACCATGGCATGGCACTAACTGCAAGCAAATATTCGTCAGGGAAATCATCTCTAATAACATTGGTCTTACTATCTTCAAGATGATGCTCTAAATGTGAGAAGTTGTCAGCTACTAAGTTTTCATTGCCCTTCTTGTCTCTAATTTCTAGGTCAAATTCTTAAAGTAAGAGCATCCATCGGATTAGCCTGGACTTGGCATCATTCTTTTCCAAGAGATACTTTAGTGCCGAAAAATCAGTAAAAACTACAACCTTTTTACCTATCAAATAAGATCTAAATTTATCGAAAGTGAATACAACTACAAGAAATTCTTTTTCGGTTGTAGAGTAATTAAATTGTGCTTCATTCAAAGTTTGGCTGACATAGTAGATGGCATGGAAAACCTTGCCATGCCGCTGTCTCAAAACTACTCCGACGACATAGTCGCTAGCATCGCACATGAGCTCAAAAGGCTCATTCCAATATGGTGTTATGACTATAGGGGCATTAACTAATCTTTCTTTGAGCTCATGGAATGCTCTCAAACACGAATCGTCAAATGTAAAAGTGGCATTATGTTCTACTAACAAGCATAAAGGTTTAGCAATTTTTGAAAAGTCTTTAATAAAATAGCGGTAAAAACCGGTATGTCCTAAAAAACTCCTAATGCCTTTTACATTTGTTAGAGGCGAAAATTGCTTGATTACCTCCACTTTTGCTCAGTCGACTTCTAATCCTCTCTCGTTACCTTGTGCCCGAGAACAATGCCTTCCTTCACCCTGAAGTGGCATTTTTCCTAGTTCAGCACTAGGTTCGTCTTAATGCATCTCTTTAAGACTTGCTCCAAACTATGAATGTATTCCTCAAATGTTTTGCCAAACACTGAGAAATCATCCATGAATACTTCCATATTGTGTTCTATCATATAAGAAAAAATGGACATCATGCAACGTTGGAACATTGTCGGCACATTACAAAGGCCGAATGACATCCTTCTAAAAGCAAATGTCCCGTAGGGAAACGTGAACATGGTCTTCTCTTGATTATCAGGGGCGATGGGAATCTGATTATAACTTGAATAACCATCCAAAAAATAATAGAAAGCTTTACCTACCAACCAGTCTAACATTTGGTCAATGAAAGGCAATGGGAAGTGGTATTTCTGTTCAACCTCCTATAATTCATGCACACTCTCTATCCTATGATAGTTATGGAGGGAATTAATCCTTCTTTACTATTTTTTACCACAATCATGCCACCCTTCTTTGGCACACATTGCACCGGGCTAACCCACGAGCTATTGAAAATGGGATAAATGATCCCAACATCAAGCCATTTTATGATCTCTTTCTTTACTACCTCTTTCATGCTCGGGTTTGGCCTTCAATGGTCCTGCCATGGTACTCCTCCAAAATGATTTTGTGCATGCAAATGGTTAGGCTAATACCTCAGATATCTGCCAAGGTCCAACCCAACACTTGCTTATAATTTCTTAATATTACCAGCAATCTCTTCTCCAAATCATTAGTGAGATCAGTGGTAATGATCACTGGTAGAGTTGAGTGTTTACCTAGATAAGCGTACTTCAAGTGATTTGATAGTGGCTTTAGCTCCAACTCTGGATGGTTCCTCAATTGATGGTTTAGGTTCCTTTATCTCTCTGTCATCCAACTGTAAAGGCTCAAAATAACTTACATCTTCAGCCTCTAAGGTTGATTCCTTAGGTTCTTCAAACAGTTCAGTTATGCCATCAAGCATGCTGACATCAAATTTTGTAACTTGGCATAAGTGTGCCATGTCCAAAGTATAAATGGACTCCATCATTTCCTCAGCTTGACATTCATCAGGTTCATCTGCACATTTCAAAGCTCGAAACATATTAAATGTAGCTTGTTTGTCATTCATACACATTGTTAATTCCCCTTTATGAACATCAATAAGAGCCCTACCCATGGCAAGGAATGGCATGCCTAAAATAATGGGTGCATTGACATCAGCCTCATAATCCAAAATGATAAAATCAGTTGGAAAAATAAACTTATCTACCTTTACCACCACATCCCCAATCTTACCTTTGGGATGTGCATAGGATCGGTCTGCCAGCTAAAGTGTCATCGTGGTAGGTCTTGCTTCTATGCCAAGCTTTAGGAAAACTGACATTGGCATCAAGTTGATGCTTGCTCCCAAGTCACACAATGCCTTGCCCATAAATTTGTTGCCAATTGTGCAGGGAATAGTGAAACTTTCTGGATCTTTCAGCTTTGGTGGTAATCGGTTTAGGATCATAGCAATGCATCCCTCAGTGGGAGCGACAGTTTCAAGTCTCCCGACTTCCTCCTTTTTGGATAGAATGTCCTTTATGAATTTTAAATAGTTGGGCATTTGCTCAAGGGCTTCTACCAATGGAATGTTAATTTGCAATTGCTTAAGAACTTCCAAGAAGTGCTTAAATTGTTGGTCTTGTTTGTGCTTTTGAAGTCTTGTTGGAAATGGTGGCAGTAGATAAACATATGCTGGCGCTGTTGGCTTTGCCGAGGCAGTGCTAGCATATGTTTTGGCATCAATATGTTGTTCAGCCTCAATTTGTTTGTCATCAATGTTTGCATCATGTTTGGCATCATTGTTGGCATCGATTCTGGCATTGGTACTGGCATTACCACTATCATCATATGTTTTAATTTCCTTTTTCTCTGCTTCTTTGGCTTATCTGTCGGCACTGGCTTTTCACTTTGGCAATTAACTGGATGCTTGGAGGTCATCTCTGCCTCGCACTGCTTACCACTTCAAAGGGTTATGGCCTTGCATTGCTTATTGTCTTTGTGCCGAGCATCCTCTGTGTCACTTGGCAATGCTTATTGGGGTCGATTGCTAAGTGCATTAGCAATCTGCCCAATTTGAACTTCCAAGTTTCTTATTGACGCTTCCAAACTCTGGATTGTGGCATCATTCCTCTCCATGTAATCAGTAAGAGTGCATCCTTGGTTGAATCTTTGCCCTTCCTGGAAATTGTTCTGAGCTTTTTGTGGCATGGTATTCTGATATAATGCCGACATAGCATTATTCCTCTAGGCATTCTGGCCTTGTACATTGTATTGGTTACCTCCTTGATTTCCCCAAGCTAAGTTAGGGTATTGTCTCCAACATGCATTATAAGTATTGGGGTTAGGATCATAGTAACGATTAACATTGCCAAAAAAAATTACCGATTTAGGATTAGTAGGGCATGCTTCTATATGATGATTCTCTCTACAGATTGTACAGAATGGGTCTAATGCTTTAACTTCTTGGGACTCATTGTTCTTTTGCAATGATCTCACCATGGTTGTGAGGTTGGAAATCTTGACATGAATGGATGTTAGTTCATCAACCTTTAATTTCCCACTGGCTTTGGTTCCAGTCCACAGTCTAGCAACAGGATATTCAAAATCATTAATTGAAATTCTTTCAAGAATATCAACGGCCTCTAAGTACTTCTTGTCTAGTAATGAACCAGCTGTTGAAGCATCAACAACAGTCCTTGTTTTTGCATTCAATCCGTTGTAGAAGGTTTGAATTTGGGTCCAATTCAAGAATCTTTGCATTGGACACCTTCTCAACAGATCTTTAAATCTCTCCCAAGCATTATATAATGTTTCATCATCAGCCTGCCTGTATGTAATGATCTCACTCCTCAGCTTGGCAGTGAGTGTTGGCGGCTGAAATCATGTCAAAAACTTCTGGCAAAGATCTGCCAATGAACTAATTGATCATGATGGCAAAGAATTAAGCCAAGCCTTGGCTCTATCTCGCAAGGAAAACGTCAATAGCCTTAGTTTCACAGTATCTTCAGATACACTAGTTTGTTGGAATAATCGGCAAATCTCCATGAACTACTTCAAATGTTGCCTAGGATCTCCAGTAAGTGCTCCATCAAATTTACCTATATTCAAAAGATTTTGGATCATTACCTGCTTAAGTTCAAAATTGACAGCATTTACCTCTGTGCCAATAAATCCTGGCATCAAGTTGTCAATGTTAGGTGTCGAATGTTATCTAATAGGTCTATCTTCATCGACAATTAGGACAACATGTGGTGGTGCCATCTCATTGTTTTGTGGATTGCCTTCATTTTTCGCCAAACCATTCCCTCTATTGCCTTGGTTATTCATCTCTCAGAATCTTCTCTTTAACCTCCTCAAGGTTCTATCAATTTCTGGATCGTATGGCCACTCATCCACCATAGAGTGGCTTTTGGTCATACACCGATGCCAACAAAAGTAAAATAAAAAGAAAAACAAGTGAAAATTTAAAAACAATCAACTTCGCAGCAATTCCCGGCAACGGCACCAAAAACTTGTTCGACTCTGAGTGTGCTTGGCAAAAGGGTATAAAATGTTTTGGAATGTATAAAAAATAGTGTGAAGATTTATTCTTTTGCGTGCAAGTATACACGGTCGGAAGTAATACATCAAAAAGCTGGTTATCGATCCCACAGGGATTAGCCAAGAGTTTACTTGCTTTGCTCGTTTACTTGTCAAGGGAAGAAAAATATTGTTTGATTTGAAGTTGGTTTTGAAAACAATTTAAAAGAAATGAAAATAAAACAACGTTGATAACGTAAAGGTATTCATATAGATGATGAGCATTGACAGGAGATGCCTAGATTTCACGCTATTCATGCCACCCTTTAATAATGTTTTGCCTTGGTTTTATTGCCGAGCAGATTAAAAGTAGTAATGCCTCTGTCGATGGCAATACCCTAAATTAACCACAATAAAGCCTTATATGTCTATAGTGACGCTTATCATCAATTAATTTGATTAAGTGTCATTCTTTACTCCTAAGGGGTAGACTCACTACCAAAGTAAGTTCATCTACTTGAACATCTTCTGTCGAAGCATCTCGCATTAGTATCTAGCAACTGATCGTTACCCCTCAAGTCTATTAAGATATTAAGGTGCAATAAGCATATTGTGCCAACGGTCACATGGCATAGAATTTAGAAAACTAAAAATCATGCCAACTGTCGTATGGCAATGGATTCTGAAAATAGTTGAAGTGGGTGCCAAATAGAAAATAAGACCAAAGCATATAGTTTATTAAAAACCAAACATAAAATCAGCATTAATTGCAAACATCCACCAACCAACTTAAGAAAATTAGTTCATGGTTGGGGGTTCCATCCAAAAACCAAAATCGTTTAACATCATCAAATAAAAACCAAATAAACTAAGAGAGTGTGTAAGAAGACAGCCTTTTCTCAATTCGACCTCCAATGTGCCATCATTTATGTTCTTGCTTGATGTCCTTTATATAGGCATGCATGGGAAACCCTAGGAAAAGTCTTAGGATTTTAATTTGGGCGGGTTAAGGCTTATGACCATCTTAGCCGCATTTTGAATCCTAGGGCCGACATCATCTTCACTAGGGATGACATCATCTTACTAGGGCTGACGTCATATTGATTAGGGATGATGTTATTAGTCTTTGATCTTTTGCCAGCCGAGCTCGGCATCGTTCGATCCATCTGTGCCAGACAAGCTTGACATTTATTTTTTTGTCATCCTATTTTTTCAGAGCTTGATGAAGTGCTATTTTTCTGCAGTTTGATCTGGTCCTATTTTTTGGGCTGGTATTGCCAAAGGTTCTTGGCAAAACTCTTCTGGCAACGTATTGCCAATGATGCTTGGCATTGGTCTTCTGAACCTCTTGCTTCCGGCTCTTGCACTGCTCTGCCATGTCTACTCTGCTCTGCCAAGCTTGTAATTATGTCAACAAACAACCCTTCACACTGGCAAAGCACAAAAATTCCCTATTTCCTAACTCCTTATGCAAACGCATGAATTTAACAACTAAATGCAACTAAATGTACTTAAAGGGCTAGCAAAGACTTTGTAAAATAAGCATAAAAACAATACTTTTAAGGAGTTAACAGTTTTACCTTATGAGTTTTTGATTTAAAATATTCTACAATAAGTAGGATATTTAATTTAAGAAAAATAAGGATTTTTATTAAAGGTTTTTATTAAAGATTCTACAATGCTTTAGGATCTTTTGAAATAATTAGGATCTTTACAAATAATTAAAATTTTCCATCTACTAAAATCATATTTCAAAAAATTAGGATCTTAAAAATAATTAGTTCAAATTATTTTTTAATCTTTATTTTCGAAATTCGAATCAGATTTTGATTTCTTACTGTAATTAAAAATCAACACTATCTTAATTAGGATAACTAATTACTAATACAAAATTTTAAATACTAATCAAAATTTTCATATAATTACTAAATAATTACTTCAAATTACTAAATAATTATAATATATATTACACTAACAAATACTTCATAATATATATTACACTAACAAAATTAAGTCAATTAAGTTAGATTTTAATTAATAACCTTTTAAAAAATTATGATGGGACCTCGCTATGTGCAAAGCGCGAGGTCCCTGTAACATCCCTATACCCTACTTAGGAGATAAACCGAGTAAGGTGGTGTTACCAGACGAACACGCAAAGAAAACAAAGAGGTTTTAAGATTTCTCAAACAAATCGGAAACAGGAAATAAGAATAATTTAAAACCTTCTTAGACAAGATCGATGGATACTTATTTTACCAACTCAATTATAAGTTTAAGATATGAAAGCCACATCAACACCCAAAGCCAAAAACATTCTTACGCATGAATTACTTAACAATCAATTACCTAGTTCATGGTCAAGCAACATTAACTTTTTCATTTGGGAACAATCACTAGACAATAACATGATTAAACATGTGACCAACCTAGGGCCTAACAATATTTTCTAAGGTATACAACACCAATTAATCAAGGCTATCAAATATCCAAACATGAGTAGTAATTATTCATGACTCCGTAGCAAACAATCTTGTTAATCAAGCTTACTACTTTATTTAACAACATTCGACCATGATATTTAGCAAATCTTCCGAGTCTAACTTATAAGAATTGAATTCACATTTCAAAATGAGTTTAACCAATTAGCTCTCCTAAACATTTAATCGCTTTAACAATTAATGACACTATAATGATTTTTGCCAGTTTACTTCGCCTAACAGTGAGCAGATTTATCAATTGTTTACGAACTAAACAATTATCTCAAGCCTAACTAAATTCCTTAATCTTGAATGTATTATCATTTTTAGTACAATGACATTACGACAATTATCACCCGAGCTGCTCTACATGGTAGAAGATGTAGAACTCCCTTATGCTGGTCTGAATTGGGAGAAAACAAAGTATTGGGACCTCAACTGCTTCGGGAAACCGAAGAACAAATCAAGATCATTCACGGTCGATTAAAGGCAGCTTTTGATAGACATAAAGCGTATGCTGATTTGAAAATAAGAGATATTCAGTATGCTATTGGAGACAAAGTATTCGTAAAGGTCTCACCTTGGAAGAAAGTGCTCAGATTTGGAAGAAAAGGGAATCTCAGTCCCCGATACATCGGACCATTTGAAGTTATTAAAGAATTGGTCTAGTGGCTTATCGATTAGCTCTTCCTAGAGAATTCGATAGAATACATAATGTCTTCCATGTTTCAATGCTCATAAGGTATCGATTTCATCCTTCACACATTCTTGAGCCAGAAGAAGTTGAATTGAATCATGATTTGTCCTACGAAGAAGAACCTATTCAGATTCTTGACCGGGAAGTAAGAAAGCTTCGGAACAAGATTGTTCCTCTTGTTAAGATCTTATGGAGAAATCATAAGTTGGAAGAAGCTACCTGGGAATCTGAAGAAGTCATGAGGAAGCAGTATCCTCACCTATTCGATTCAGGTAAATTCGATGACGAATTTAATTTAAGGGGGAGAATTGTAACACCCCATATCCTAGCTTAGAAGTATTGGAATCAAATTGCATAAGTTGATAGCTTAATTGAATTTAGAATTAAGCTAAATTGAATAGTCAAGGGTCTAATTGCAAGAATGTATGAATTAAGTGATCAAATTATAAGGATCTATTTGAATTCAAAGAGAAAGATGAGGTTTGCATGATAAATTTCATGAATCTCTCATTTTCCCTTGACTAATTACATGATTAATAACTAATTAAGGGATAGTTTAGTAACTTCCTAAATCCACTAATGTGGATAACCACATTGTCATCATCTTCTTCATTCATTTGGCCGATTATTGAGAGAAAGAAAAGTGAGAGAGAAAGCTTGGAAATTCAACCATTGAAGAAGGAATTAAGCTTGCATGTGTAGGAAATTTTCATTGAAATTAAGCTAGAAGCAAAGCAAGTAAGATCCTTCTTGTGTTCAATTGAATAGGCAACTATGATTGTGGAATTGGACTGATTTTGATGATGTTAGATGAAATTAGACATTGAATATGTTGTTAGATAATTGAATGATTGTAGAATTATACAAATTTGAAGAATGAACACTAGGTTCAATGCTGGAAATTATGTGTTTATGCTAGTGTAATAAGCTAGGTTGCTGGAAAATTGAATTGTGATATAGAAGTGAGAATTGAATGAATAGAACTTAAAATTGAGCTATAGAATCAATGAATTAAATATGATCATGAATAGGTAATGTAAAGAAGGTGTTAAACAAATTGAATTGTTAGCAAACAATGCTGGAAATGGAAGATGAAAGTATGAACATAGTTATGTAACATAGAAATTGTTTTGTGGAATTGAAATTGAGTAAATATATTAGGCTTTGTAACCAACTTGCCCTGTTTTGGCAGCCTTGTATAATGGATTAGCATTGACTTAAAATGTTTAGGATATCATATGAAGTGAATTATAGGGCCAAGACATTGGTTAAAATGAATTAAAGGCATTAAAATGTAATTAGATTCAATATGCCCAGAATTGCTCTGTTCTGGGCAGTCACTTTAAAAATTCACCAAATATTATATAGATCAAATTCAGGGTTGAAATTTTAATTCCATGATCCTTAGTATGTATATTTTCATTAGGTGAAAACAGAATTGAAAACTGGGCCCTATACTGGAAAATATAAATAGGAATTGCTGGACAGTGCAAACTGTCCAGGCAGTGTAAATGTCCTGTCTTTGAACAATAAACTGTATTAATTGGATAAGAACTAAAATTAAAGTCTTACATGGCCTTATAGTAATTTTTTTATCTTTCCAACGGTGTATAGCAATCGAAATTCCGACGTACGGATTAAAAGATATGTCCATTTAAAGGGACAATGTGCAAACTGCCAGGCAGCAGTGTCCTGGGCAGTTTGGGACTGTTTTTGCACCTAAATGCAAACTATTTCCAAAACAGTTTTGGGACATTGTAATCTGTCCAATTATGTATTAAAATTAAGTAATAACAATATGGAAATGAACTAGTAAGAAATGCTTAAAAGGAAGCATAAAAACAGTAGCTAAATGTTAGGTACAAATGTGGTACATTGCTACTAAGATCGTGTGATATATTGTGCTTGTTTTGATGGAATGTATATGTGTTATGCTTGCTAGACCAAGAGCAGCAAATTGGGGAAGAAGAGGATAGGAGTGGACATCCCAAAGCTAGAGGCAAAGGGATTTGGATCCAAGATAATTGAATTGCTAGGAGTATTGTGAGTGTAACTATCCTTAGGGATGGGACTTAGGTCCTAACCAACCTTGTTTTTGCCAAAATGAAATGTCAATGCCATGTAACATGACTTAAAGTATATTTGGCTAATTAAGGGAAGAATGAAATGTATAACAATTTGATTGATGCCATGATCTTTATGTTTACTTGGGTGTTAAGCAAATGAAATGAAATGTATGTCATGTTGCATTGCTTATGCCTAAGGTATGAAATGACATGCTTGCTTGGAGAATAAGGTACGCACAATGCATACATATGCTTGTGTTTGTGAATGTTATGCATGGCTGATTGTAATGAATTGAACAAGGATACTACTTTGTGTTCATGCTATTCAAATGGCATGGATAGTATTGTATTGGGAGTTAAGACTCCATAAGCCTAAGGGCTTGGCCTTGAAGGCATAATGTTGTATTGAATCATGAAATGTATAAAGCATAAATGAATTGGATAGTCAACAACCTTGGTAGCTAGTTTGATAGATAGGAGGACATGCCTTAGAATCTTGAGCTCATATTGGCACTACGGTGCATATTGGCACTACGGTGCATATTGGCACGACGGTGCATATTGGCACTTCGGTTTGATTATCTAGTGAGCTACTTACCAAGGATGTTGTAAGATGACTTAATAATTCAAATGAATATTGCTTGTATTGTAAGAAATGTGTATGAACTTCCTTTCTTTGAAAGAAATGTATAGATGAATGGCTTTGAGTATGAATGCCTAATTGGTGATTAGAGTTTTGATTGCTTGTCATCTAAGCAAGATAATCGAATGGTACATGAGTATTATGATGTATGTTGCTTTTCTTCTAAGCAAGGAGTTCGAATGATATGCTATGATTAAATGATGGATGTTGCTATGATTGAATGGGTGATATGTGAAACTTGCTTATGTTTTCCTCCTTGTAATTCGAATGATACATGATTTATGGTGATGGTCTTGATTCTTTGGATTACATGTAATCTTGGACTTATATGCTTTGAAATTGGCTAGATTTAGTGTTACCTCACTAAGTACATATCTTGTACTTACCACTCTACTCTTCATTCTTCCCATAACAGATTAAAGAATACTTCAAGAGGATATCTTGGGTTTGAAGCAACACTTGAGGCAAGCTTAAAAGTATGAATTCATACTCTTTCTATACTCCTAGTTTGGTGGCACTAGATTTTGTAATAGTTAGCTTTGGGCATGCATTTGAATATGTGTTTATGACTAGGTTGTGTAATGTTTTGATGGGCCTATTATGTAATCTATTTGGATGACTTAAACTATGTTTGAACCATGATGACATGTATATATAAGAGTAAGAAGTTGTGCAAATTATGAAATTATACAATGATGGTTGAATCTTGTTTCATTTGAATGTTATATCAATGTTGTATGAACATGCATTTGTTCCTATGGCCATTGACATGATTCAGCTAAGTTGATATTGGAGCTAAGGTATGTTTATGCATGCATTTTCATTGTATTAGTCATGTATGCTATGAAATGTGATGACTTAATTGCAAAGAAACAAATGAAATGTGTTTAGATATCATCTAGCTATTCGAATAGGTGTATGAACATAAAATAAGATGTAAGTCGAATGCTTGGTAATGATCATGTTGATTGGTTGAATAAGTAGTTTCTTAAGATGCAAGTAAGCTAGTTAAGACATGCTTGGTGACCACCTAGTGTATTCGAATATGGCGTTGGAATTATAGATTGAATGAAAGTTGAAACGTGTTGAATAGTAACTTTAAGTGAAGTATGCCACACTTGAGTTATTGTTTGAATGATTGTATATGATTTGAATGGATTGGTAATATGACAACAGTAACTTAGGTTCTAAGTATAAAATGGAACAAATTAGTACCTAAAATAGTATGCTATGTATGTTGGTTGTTGATTAATGTGGATTGCTTGAAAGTAATGTTTGTATTGAAAGGTTTAGTTTAGGTTACTTGCGCATCAAGGAAAGTATTCTGAGGTTACTTGTTCGACAAGTAGCCTATCTATTTCTTAGCTTCCACTTTGGTAACGCTCCGAAACCGGGTTACGGCTAACCCTGGGATGGGGTGTTACAACTGCTCCAACAATGAAGTCACTGGCATCACATACAAGTTCAAAAGGTTGCTCCCAGTTGGGTGCAACGCAAATTTGTACGTTCACAAGCTACTTCTTAATTCGATTGAATGCATCCAAGCATGCATCATCAAAGACAATTTCTATTTTGCTCCAGCAATAGACATAACGGCTCTGTGATTTTTGAAAAATCACGAATAAATCTCTTATAAAATCTAACATGACCAACAAAACTTTAAATGCCTTTTACATTCGTTGGTGGAGGCAATCATTCAATGACATCCACTTTAGCTTTATCGATCTCAATTCCTACCTTAGGAATTCTATAGCCTAGAACAATTCTTTTTGTGACCATAAAATGACATTTTTCCCAGTTTAAGAAAAGATTAGTGTCTTCGCATCACAACAACACTCACTCAAGATTGTCGACGCAATGGTCGAAATCATTCCCATAAAACTTTGAAATGTTATTGGTGAATTACGAAGACCAAAAGGCATGCGGCAAAAAGAAAACAAAACAAATGGGCATGTAAATGTAGTCTTTTCTTGGTCTTCAAGTGCAATAGAAATCTGGTAGTAGCCAAAATACCCATCTAAGAAAGAATAATACTCTTTCAAGTAAGCCAATTGAGCATCTGATCAATAAAAAGAAGTGGAAAATTATCTTTTCAAGTGGCCGCATTGAGACTTTTGTAATTCATGCAAATTTGCCACCCCATAGGAATATGAGTTGGAATCAATCCGTCAGCATCATTATGAACAATAGTGATGCCACTTTTCTTGGGAACACAATGGACTGGACTAACCTATGCACTGTCAGATATTGCATAGATAATACTAGCATCGAACCATTTGAGAATTTCTTTCTTGATCACTTCTTTCATATTCTCATTGAGTCAGTGTTAAGGTTCAATAGATTGTTTGTTTTCATCATCCAACTTGATCTTATGCATGTACAAAGATGGGATAATGCCTTTGAGATCCACAATAGTCAAAGCAATGACTCATTTGAGCTTCTTAATAATATTGACCAACTTTGCCTCTAGAATTCCATCCAAAGTTGAGGTGTCAATAACTGGGAATGTATCCTTATCACTATGAAATACATACTTGAGATTAGCAGGTAGGGGTTTCACTTCCAGAGTAGGAGCTTCTTCAATTGATGGCTTGAAAGTAGGGATTGTACGGTTTGCCAAATCTAAAGATTATCTTCAACAGTTGTAAGTGTAGTGTGATCATCAATGAGTATACTATGATGATGCAAGTATTCTTGGATGAGATTCTCTAAAACATTTGTTCGTATTCCTCCCAAGATCTGAATTAAACATCCCAAAAGTAATATGATCATTATCAACTCGCATGGTGAGTTCTCCCAGTTGCCAAAAATGGGCGTCCAAGAATGATAGGAACATACATATCTGCTTCACAGTCGAGAATAATAAAATCTACCAGAAATACGAATTTATCAACACGCAAAACCATATCTTTAATATGTCTATTTTGATGAGTCAAAGACCTATCAGCTAATTGCAATGTGACCATAGTAGGTTTCATTTATCCAATGCCTAGCTTTTGAATAGTAGATAATGGCATAAGATTAATACTGGCTCCAAGATCACAAAGAGCTTTGCAGAAGTAATGATTTCCATTAGAACATGAAATAATAAAGTTGCTTGGGTCTTTCACTTTCCTGGGAAAAGAATTAGAGATAAGCATACTACAGTCTTATGTGAGCGCAATGGTCTCTATGTCACTCAGCTTTTTCTTCTTAGATAAAATTTCCTCCATGAACTTTGCATAATTTGAAATCTGAGTAAGAGCATCCCTCAAGGGAATTTGCACTGTGAATTGTTGCAAAGTATCTTAAAAGAATTGAAATTGGCTATCATACTTAGTATTCTTGAATCTTTAAGGGTAAGGTGGAGATGGAGTATCTGTTGATTGAGCCAACGTCTGAAATTGCGAGGACAACTTAGACTGTGGAGCCAGCGGTAACAGAGTAATAACTGAAGGAATAACATCCTCTACACTGACCTTCATTCCTTTTTCAACATTTGGTCAGTTTTTGAAGACTCCCCACACTCTTAATAAAAATAGGTTGTTGTTGAGTAGCATCATTAGTTTGTTTACCACTCCGAAGAGTGATAACCTTACAATGTTCGTTGCCCTTGATGACCGAACTCACAGTATTGCTATGAAGAGTGCCTGGTTGTCAAGAATTCATATCAGAGCTATATGTCTAAGTTGAGCTTCCAAAGTACAAATTGAAGAAGAATAACCTTGTACTAGAGCTTCAGTCCAAGAGAAGTGTTCTCGCGTCATTTCCTCATAGAAAATGTATCAGTTATAGATGACGAAGCGTAGTGACTAGTCTTTGACTATATTTGAGACGGTGCCCCATATTGTGATCACGTTCCATACTGCGATTGTTGATTCTGTGAAGAAGAATATTGTGGTTGCACTTTATTCTGTTTTGAATGCAATGGGGCTTGCCGAGTATATTGATGTTTCGAATAACTAAAATTCCTTTGTTGCACACTAGAGTTCCCTTGGACTGTATTATTCCCATATCGTAATACTCCTGAATTTTGCGTAGAACTAGAATTTCCCCAAGATTACCTATTAGCTGCATTATATGAATTACCAATGGAATTTCCCCGCATGTTGCTGACATAACTCACATTCTCTGTTTGTTGTGTGCAATCTTCATAACTATTATTTTCACCACAAATCTCACAATAGAACACATGAGTAGTCGCATATTGAGCAAGTTGAATATGGGCAACTTCACTTGTTGCAACATCTAGGACTATTCTATTTCGAATTTGAACCTGTGGATGATGCGGTAGTATCGGTATGGCAGCATTGTTGACATGTCTTTCCATTTCACTTTGTTCGCGAAGTCTTCTTCTAAGAGTCCTTTCAATTTGTACGTTAGGTGTGAGAAGTGGTGTAGCAAAACTTCTGGTCATACAACACCAAATATGTGAATAAAAAGAGAAAAACAACAAAAATAGATGAAGTTAATGATAACTACAAACTAAAGAAATGAAATAAAATTACAAGAAAAAACATAAACTCCAAATAATGCCATCCCTGACAACAACACCAGAACTTGATCGGTGAAATGATGTCACACAATTTGTGCAAGCATACATTGTCGATGTAAGTATAGTTGAATGTAAATGTTGTTAGATATCGATCCCACGAAGGTAGGAATTTGGTTGTATTCTTATGTCGATGCAAGAGGCACTATAAGTAAAGAGAATTGTGAGAGTAGTTGTGACTGTAAAGGAAAAATAAAAAGGTTTATATTAAAGGTTTTTGTGGGAGTAATAAGAACAAACTAAAAAAGATAGTAGATTATCAATTAAGGAACTAGATCCCCTCGGTTTAACTTGCCAGATTATCAAATGCAATAAGGTGACAACGTATGATGATTTAAATAGCAAATAATATTAAGCTTGCTTTACCAACTTTCTTTCAAACTTTCAATGATGACTCAAATATGCGATTTTACAATAAGTTCTATTGCTGGTGGAAACTACACATTTTCGAACAAGTGAATCAACTCCCGTTGTATCCTCATCTAACTCTCGTTGCAATGCTTGTTAATTTGAACTATCATTGCATCTTTTGATGTCAATAGTTACGCTAAACATTTCCATGCAAACATCGTTCAGATCCAACAATTGAAACAAGAAAGAAAGCTCATAGAATAGATTGAATTCAAAATCCAAAACAAATCAAGTTTATAAGCAAATTAAAGAGTAAATCATCATCATTCATTTATAAAGAAAAGTATAAACTCAAATAGAAACCTCTACTCCTAGGTTAATTCGGCATGATTCTACACATCCCCCCTTGCGCCAGCACTTGGATCTTCATTTTCACCAAGAATTCGACCTCATCTTAACCTTAGTTCTCCAGAAATTAAGCTCAAGCGGCCATTAGAGGAGCTTCAATGCGTTTAAAGATGAAGAGAAATGATAATCCAACTTGATGTGTGTTTCTTTGTCCTTAAATTATCTTTTATATAAGCCGATTTAAAGAGGACACATGTCCCTTAATATGAATTGTGTGAAGGAATGTCATACTCAATATGTTATAACAGACTATATAGCTGGAGTCGTCATCCTTATCTGTAAGAGTATGGACAGTTAGGGACTATAGTGACGCATCTGGCTGTAGTGAATAAAATTCCTTTGTAGGGATATTAGCATTACATCGACCAAGTAACAAAAAGGCAAAATTTTGTATAAAAAGAGCAAAGAAGAGTAGAGTTATAGAAAATGCAAATAACAAACTAAAAATGTAGAAATGAATGCATGAGGCACAAATGTAGGGACAATTTAATCAATAAATAAGGAGGAAATACATGTTCTATAGATAGCTATCACCATCAACAGACAAGGGCCAAGCCATACTAGTCTAGAGCTTATCAATTCATTATCGAGTATACTCTTATCTTTTGGATTGCCAGCTACATTTGACAATAGCTTTTCTTTGTCACAAGCCACTATAATCAATTCAAGCACTTTCACTTACTATTTTTCTTATGCATTTAACAAAACATAAACATACTCAAATAATGTTGCTCTTGGCAACTAAGGCATTTAATTTCAGAAACTTAAATTTGAATGAATATGCCTTCTTATGCTTGATAAATCATGGCATATAAAATATTGATCAATAATAACAATAAGTATCATAATTCACGTTTTCAAATCAAGTCATGTAAAACATGCTTTCATATTTATCCGATATTCCAATGGAAAAATTAGAACCACTTACTTTCTAGCTTAGTTAAGCTTGTTAAGCTTATTGTAAATTTCCAAGATATGATTTTTCAAACCTTGTTTGAAAGAGTAAAACAATTGCACTCACCGACAAGCTTTTTCCCACGCGCCTAAGCTTGTTCAATAGTTGAGATCGATTAAAAATCAACTCGAGATTTTCGGATGCGATTCCGATGACTCTACAACTCATTAATATATAAAGTTACATCAATGCACATGCAAAAATTCCCAACAAACAGAGCATTGTTGTAATCTAACCCAATCCACATTTTAGCAACCAAAAATCTCCATAATTCACTTCCAAAATCATCCTAACTAAAACCCAACAACAACTCATCAATTTCTAACTTCAAAACACATCGATTATCATCAAAAATACCCTACTGATAGCAACTAAAACTTAGGAATCCAAATCTATATCATTCAACTCATAACCGTTAAGAACAACTAATCTAATATAATCAATTAATTTAATTTCGGGATTGTTTTCACAAAATCAAGTTTAGATTACATCTAACCCATTAGAAATCATTGTAATCAAATTTATTTCAACTCAGTTTCACCAATCAAATCAGTATTCCATAAAAAGTCAAAGGAAATCCAATTTCAACATCAATTCTCATTGAAATCAATTAAAAGAAAATAAAATCAAGAATAAGAACACATAGCATGTGGAATTTCAATTAGAATCATTCTTATACCTTGCAGTTGATTAAATAAAGGTTTGAGTGAAATCTCCAAAATTTGACGTGATATTCCAAACACTTAAAGAAATGAATTTTGAAGAGATTAAGAAATCAAGGTTGAAATCAATAGAAAATAGGAATGATTTGGTTAAATATTTGGGGAGAAAACCTTAGGATTCTATGGAAGAATTGGAATTTAGGCAATCAACGGAGAAGGATTTGAGAGACAATTTGATGAAGAACAACCGAATTCAACCTCACAATCCGAAGGTAAACCAGGTAATTTCTCGGGAAACATTTTTGGAAAATCCTTTACCATAGGAATATCTTGAACTCGAGCACCCTTTCATCCTAGGTTCATCACATAAGCTAAAGAAGTTGTGTCCCAAACTCAACATCTTCTCAACTTGGATGGACAAGATCGCGTTAGACATGAATCTCGTTCTCTCACCCACAACTTCCACCACATAATCATCAAACAGCTTCAACGAAATATGTTTCTTTTCAAAATCAACCATAACTCGATGCTCAGACAACCAATCTACCCAAAGAATAACATCAAACACATGGAATGGTAACTTAATAAGATCGACCAGAAACACAAATCCTTGTATTTCCGAGTGGCATCTTCTATATAAGAGATTCACTATTTACTAACTCACCTAAGGAACTTGTAACAATAAATCTCACTTAAAAGATTTCTAAGGGAATATCAAATGCATGCACATACTCTTTAAATATGTAGTAATGTGCAGAACCAGAGTCTACTAATGAAAATAATGGAATAGACTATAAAGTAAATGTACCTGTGATCACATCAATAGCATTGCCAGCCACACAATGTGCATTCACTCGAGCAACACCTCTAGCCTCTAGCCTCAAGTCTTTGATAATTGCCTCACCCATGGCTGTGACCATGACTAATCACATCGTTGGTAGCAATAGCTACAACAGAACAAGTCTAAATACCCTGATCAACCTTCGGGTAATCCTTGATCCTATGATCCTTAGACCCCACATCGCTAACATCCACCACACTATCCCCAACACTCACCAGGGTGACATTTACCACAATTCTCTCACATAGTATGCGCGTAGGTATTCCTCGACTAGTTGTTCTGACAACGCCTATCATCCCTCTTTGTCTCACGATGATAACAGTTGTGCCGACTCTTTTTACTCGGCCACCTAGAATATTTGGAAGACTCGACAGATCTCTTCCTTGTTTCTACAAAAACTTGTTGGTTGTTCAATCCCAGAGGATCCTAAATGTCCTTCTATTTTTTCACTGATGTTTTTCGAATAGTGATGCACATTAAAGCAACTATACTCTTCGATCAAGTAATAAAGTAATAGTGTAGAGTGTCGAATCCACGAGGATTGAATTAATAAATACGAATCATTCGTACTTAAGGATGGTTGAGCAAGTATTAAATGATGTTAGTTTTTCAAAACTAAATGCAAATAAAGTAAAGGTAACTATGATCAAGACAACGAATGTTGCGGCAAATAACAGATAATTATGGAAGATGGGTTTATTGCACAGGATTTATGCTTGATTTCTTATTTCAATGCTATAGCGACTGTCAATACATGACTGCGTAAACCAATTAAGATCTTTATATACTTGACAAGATTTTCTAATGGACTTTTGACTCTTTCGATGCCTAGAAGCTAATAACAAAGAAGCTACAGTGTTACATGTCTGCGTGAAGCCTAACAACTCTATTATTTATTCAAGTTCTCCTTATTAGTCGTTGAAACCCAAAACTTATGTCTAAGCATGATTAAGACTAAGTTAATAGCTTAGCCCCACTATTCACATTTGTTTAACCTAACTCTCTTGATATTAAGCCACAAATCAATAGTTAAAAGGCCTCTCTCAATAGCTCTTACAATAACTACGCATGAAGAATGGTGAAAATAATAGATAAAGGGAAAAGAACTATAGCATTAAAACATGGTTGATAATGAATTATATTGGCAAGTGATGTGGTTTAAAATTTTATCGGATATAGTTGGTCAGCCATAGGATTGATAGTGAACTATAAAAAGTCACCTTGGATGTAGAAGGGTTTATAAGGTGTACTGAATACTCCATCCAAGTACCCAAACAGTTGAGGGGTTATATTGGAAAATGATCCATGTAAGTATATGGAATACTTGTTTTAAAGCATGGTTAGTTACTTTGTAAATGGTTTTGAATTGATGCATATAAAAACAGTGAGGTACATGGTTGATAATGAATTATATTGGTAAGTGATATGGTTTTAAATTTTATCGGATATAGTTGGTCGGCCATAAGATTAATAGTGAACTATAAAAAGTCGCCTTGGATGTCGAGGGGTTTATACGATGTACTGAATACTCCATCCAAGTACCCTAACGGTTGAGGGGTTATGTGGTGCCAAAAACTCCCATTAGTGGATTATGCATCTAACCGATGATTGGGGTTGGTGTCCCCAGGTTGTAAGTGGTACCGTAATTCTGGTTGAGATGGCATGAAGTGTTGAGAGGACACTTGTTGAATCCATGTATCTGATGTAATATTTTGGAAAGTGGAAATTGTTTAATGATCACATGGAAGCCAATATAATTGTTGATGTATCATGTTGATGATTGTTAATATATAATGTTGGTTTATACATGTTTACTCTTCAAGATTTTCATATGGGTTGTAATGCATGGGAAGGCTTAAATTAAGGGTTGGCAATGGGATTTGATGTTGATCCATGATACATGTTGCATATGGTTTAATATGATAGTTTTTGAAAGTGTTAAGTGCATGGTTTTTCATGGAATGATGTTTTAAATGATGAATAAATTGGTGATTTCAATGTGGTTTTGGAAAATGGTTTTAAAATGCATTGATGGTGTGTTGTTTGAGCACTCCTTACTAAGCCTTGTGTGTTGGCGCTCTCTTTGTCCATCGATGCAGAGAATTAAATGTTTGGAGGTAGCAAGCAAGCGAAAGACATCCAAGGACTTCGACTATTAGAACGTATAATTTCAATCTAGACTTGTAGTAATAAAGGCAATGGAGTTCATTGTTGTTTGTGTGTGTGTTTTGTTAAGCTCCATTCTTGTGCAAGTTTATGTTGATATTTTGGAGTTGTAAAAGGACTTATAAATTTGGTGATTTTTTTGGCATGATGGTTTATGCTTTGATTTGTGGCTTTGGGGAAATATAAGCATGGTGGTTATAAATTATGCCTATAGGAATTGTTGTCGTAATGCCTATGCTCTTATATCGTAGTGGTCTTTGGTTGATATGACATTTGTATGTTGTTGTGGTATGATGCTTGAGTGTTAAATGGTGTTTGGGGGTTCATTATGATGTGTTTAGGGAGGTTCTAAAGTGTTTCGAATGTGCGGATTTTGTAAACCTACAGGTAGGTTTCGAAACCAGCCCCTAGGTTTTGAAACCAGCAAGCCAATTTCGGCTACTATAGTGCAGGTTTCGATATCACCTTTAATGGTTTCAATACTTATCGGGGACATATCCGTTATGTTGAAAAATAGTTTCTAAAGTTATACTTTGGTCCCTAGTTGTTATGTATGTAATTGGATGTGTTTGGATGATCCTTTTAAGCTAAAATTTGACATGTATGCAAGGCACCTGACTAATTGAGGATTGGTAAATCTAATTTTATGTAAATCCGTATATTTTTGCAGTTTTACATTTTGGTCCCTTAATATTAGTAATGCTTAATTAATGATGCAAATGAGCTTGATTTGAGATGAAATTTCAGATGTATGTTTTAAATGGACTTAATTAAATATTTGTAAACTCAACATGGTATAAGTCCCTCTAAATTTTCCAAAATTGCAATTTGGTCCCTAAATTGCAATTGAGTGCAATTGGATATTGTTCCGACGCTCGATTGAGTTGAATTTTCACCTGCTGCCTAATCACTCACCATAGGTTATAATATTGCATCCAAATAATATAAAAGGAAAAAATGGTCGTAATTAGAGTTAATTCTTCGTGGTTTGCTACGGTAAATCTAATATAGCTCGTTCGATTTGGTCTTGTGACTAGGCCAGGTCGAGAGGGTTACATTTGGTGGTATCAAAGCCAGGTTAGTGATAAGTGGGGCAGGTTTGCGATAAGGGGATGATGTTATGATTGTTGAAATGTTGTAATTGGTTGATTTTTGATGTTTGCTATGCACATTGATTGTTATATGCACGTAGGTTGCTTTATGCCATGTTGGGGTATGTTTTGGGGACAAATTGTCTTATTACTATAGTTTGTAATGTTTTGATTTGAAATGGAAGTCTTGGATCCTTGCTTGAGGCTGGTCTGATTATTTTTGTTTTGGTGTAATTATCATGCCTTAGATTTATTTGTTATGTTACGACTGAGGGGAGAATGAAGGGCTAGCATGAATGTTGTTGCCATTGGGCAAGGAGTTTAGGAGAATGTTATATCTCCTGGGGGTTTGTCACCCCATAGCAAGTACCACTTGTGCCAGCTGGGCCAGTGTTGGGTGATATGGCACTTTTGATACAGGCGATGATTGGAGCTTTTCAGGCTACTATTGTTGGAGCGAATGTGCTTGCGCCAGCTGTTGGGTAAACATGATTGTCATTGGAATGTCTCCATAGTTTGGGAGGAATTGAGTACCAAGGGTTGGCACCTAAGTCATCTGAAGCATGGATTGCCAGTACTATTCAGTTTTGGATCAAATGGGGTGTAATGATGCCCGTAAGCTGAGATATGTTGTATCCTTGTTGCAAGGTGATACTTATAGTTGGTGGACAACTGTAACTACGGGCATGAAACCCAATGATGTGGATTAGGAGTTTTTCCAAGCTGCCTTTAAGAATAAGAATCTGGGAGTTAGATACATGGATGAGAAAAACGTGAGTTCATGACTTTGGTTTAGGGTAGTATGATTGTGGTTGAGTATGAGGTTTAGTTTTTCGGTTGAGCCAATATGCTCTTAAGCTAGTACAGATGAGAGGCATCACTGTGACAGATTCTGTTATAGATTGGTACAAGATGTTAAAACTTACATGTTGGCTTCTGACTACACCGATTTCGACATGTTGGCTATACGGGCAAAGGATATTGAGTAGAACTTGGGTTTATCATCTTGTGTAGGAGGTTCTGGTGGTGGTGGTCAGTTTAAGAGGCATCGTGATAAGAGATATCGCTCTAATTTGAGGCAAGGTGGAGGTAGTGATGGGCGAGGTTCGCAGGGTCAGGGTACCTAGGCTAGAGCAGCTCATAATACCTATTGGGTATGTGGATCGCGTGATCACATGAGGCAAGAATGTCCACATTTGGCTCATGAGGGACAAGCTCTTGCGACTGTTGTTGCTAACTCTTGTTGGAGTTGTTGTTTTATGGCTTTGATGTAATCTTGTGTATGGATTGGTTATCAGAATATAGATCTGTGGTTGATTTTGAAACCAAGCGAGTTACCTTGGAACTTGCTGATGATTACGAGGTGGTAATCGTAGGCGGGAATTCTAAGTTCTTGTCCAATGTTGTTTCAGCTCTAGAAGCGAGTCGCTTGATGGATCCTGGTTGTGAGGAATACCTAGCTTATGTTATGAATTCGGGATCAAAGGAGGTGCTTGTTCAAGACATACATACGGTATGTGTGTTTCTAGGTGTTTTTCTGGATGAGTTGTCGGGTTTACCGCCGAATAGAGAGGTTGAGTTTGGCATTGAGTTGTATACAAATGCAACTCATGTGTCTTTTGCTCCCTATCGTATGGCTCTAAAAGATTTGAAGGAGTTAAAGACGCAACTTCAGGAGTTGCTTGATCGAGGGTTTATTACACCTAGTGTTTCGCCATGGGTGCGCCAGTGTTGTTTGTGAAAAAAAAGTATGGCACAATGCGAATGTGCATTGATTATCAGTAATTGAACAAGTTGATGGTTATGAACAAGTATCTTTTGCTACGGATTGATGATTTGTTTGATCAGTTTAGAGGTGCATCAGTGTTTTCTAAGATTGATTTAAGGTCTGGGTACTATTAGTTGAAGGTGAGGGATGTGGATATGCCTAAGACTGCTTTTTTTACGAGGTACGAGCATTACAAGTTGTTGGTGATGCCATTTGGTTTGAATAATACCCCTACTGCGTTCATGGATTAGATGAACCAGGTGTTCCATGAGTTTTTAGTTAAATTTGTGGTTGTGTTTATTGATGATATTCTTGTGTACTTTCATACCGAGGAGGATCATGATAAACACTTACGAATTGTGCTTCAGGCTTTATTGGATAATTAGTTGTATGCCAAGTTGATTAAGTGTGAGTTTTGTCTTAAGGAGGTTGTTTTCCTTGGGCATGTTGTGTCAGCTGAAGGAATTAAGGTTTATCCACACAAGATTGAGGAGGTGATAGGTTTGAGGTCACGTATTATGTGTCGGAGGTTCGTAGTTTCCTTGGTTTGGACAGTTATTATTGTAGGTTTATGGATGGTTTTTCGAAGATTGCAGCACTGTTGACTAAGTTGTTGCATAAGAATGTCAGTTTTGAATGGATGGAGGATAGACAACGAGATTTTGAAAAGTTGACGGAGGCTTTGATGCGAGCTTCGATCTTAATTCATCCGGATTTGGGCAAGGAGTTTGTTGTCTATAGTGATGCATCATATGTAGGGTTGGGTTGTGTGTTGATGTAGGAAGGAAAAGTTTTGGCTTATGCATCTCGGCAGTTGAAGGTGCACGAGCACAATTATCCTACCCATGATCTTGAGCTTGCCACAGTTGTGTTTTCTTTGAAAATTTGGAGGCATTATCTCTATGCTGAGAAGTGTGTTATGTATATGGATCACAAGAGTTTCAAGTATTTGATGACTCAAAAGAATTTGAATCTTAGGCAACGAATATGGTTGGAGTTGCTTAAGGATAATGATTTGACGATTGAGTATCATTTGGGAAAGGCTAATGTTGTAGCCAATGCCTTGAGTAGGAAAGTTATGGTGGAGTTGAGGGCGATGTTTGTGTGGATGAGTGTGACGGGAGATGGAGGTTTGTTGGCTGAGTTGCAAGTAAAGCCATATGTTAAGGATATCTTGAATACATATCCGACGGATTTTCATTTTAATGATGATAGAGTGTTGTGTTTTAAAGATCAGATAGTGGTGCCTAATGATGATGAGTTGAGGTGTATCATTTTGATCGAGGCACATGCTAGTCCTTTTGCTATGCATCCAGGTAGCACTAAGATGTATCAAGGCTTGAAGGGAGAGTACTATTGGGTTGGTTTAAAGAAGGATGTGGTTGATTTTGTTGCTAGATGTATGGTGTGTCAACGTGTTAAGGCTGAGCATTAGTTTCTTTCCGAGTTGTTGCAACCATTGAGGATATTGGAGTGGAAGTGGAGAGAATCACCATGGATTTTGTGTCTTGGTTGCCGTTGACGCCCACTAAAAAGGATTCCATTTCGGTGATTGTTGATCGTTTTACGAAGTGTGAACATTTTGTGCCTGTGCATATGATGTATACTTTGGATAAGTTGGCGGATTTGTATATCGCTGAGATTGTGCGTTTGCTTGGTGTGCCTAAGTCCATAGTTTCGGATAAAGATCCGTGGTTTATAGTAAGGTTTTGAGAGTGTTTACATCGAGCTTTGGGTACACGGTTGAGTTTCAGTACATCGTATCATCCTCAAATGGATGGTCAGTCTGAGCGTGTGATCCAAGTTTTGGAAGACTGAGGTGTTTTATTATTGAGTTCCAAGGAACCTGGGAGAAACATTTTCCTTTGGTGGAGTTTGCCTATAACAATAGTTATTAGGCTAGTATATAGATGGCACATATGAGGCTTTGTATGGTAGGAAGTGTCGTACACCTTTGTGTTGGGCTGAGGCTAGGGAAAAGCATATTTCCTTTCTGAATATGTTGAAGGATATGAATGAGAAAGTGAAGCTCATTGGTGATCGCTTGAAGGCGACTTCAGATCGTCAAAAATCTTACGCATATTTAAAGCGTAGAGAGATTAAGTATGTGGTTGGTTGTCGCGTGTTTTTGAAAGTGTCACCTTGGAATATGGTGATGCGATTCGGACGTAAGGGTAATCTTAGTCTGAGTTTTATTGGACCGTATGAGGTTGTGGAGCGAGTTGGTAATGTTGCTTATCGTTTGAGGTTACCTCCTAAGTTGGAGAAAATTCATGATGTGTTTCATGTATCAATGTTACGGAGGTATCGGTCGGATCCATCGTATGTTATGCTGGTGGAGGATATTGAGTTGCAACCGGATTTGTCCTATGATGAGGAACAATAGTGATCCTTGAATCTATAAGTAAATTTCTTTGTGGTAACATGATTGAACTTGTAAAGGTTTTGTGGCGATATTGGGGAGTTGAGGAGGCTACGTGAGAGAGCAAGACGGACATGTTGAAACAATTTTTGCATTTGTTTCCTTCAGGTAAAAATTTTGAGGACAAAATTTCCTAAGTGGGGGAGAGTTGTAATGCATAGGTTTTGGGCTTAGCAGTTTATAGGCTGGTTAGATGGTCTGGGGGACTGGGTTAGAGATTCGAGAGATTAAAATCGGATTAAATATTTTTTACTGAGAAAATATTTGGGAAAATATCTAAAAATCATTATTTAATATATGATATTTTTGGTGAAGTCAATTTTGAAAAATGGAATTCGGAAATTGAACATTTTTGCTAGTGACTGAAATGTAAAGATTGAAAATTGTTTTTAGTGACTGTTTTGTAAAAGGATCAAAACTTAGAATCCTTAAGGAGCTTTTGAACCTAAATGTTTTTAGGGAAAACTACCCAAATAGTACCCCAGCTATTGCTGAAATATCGTTTTAGTGCCCTAGCTATTTTTTGGCAAAATGGTACCTAGCGTTATGTTTCGTTTTTAAAACAATACCCCGCCGTTAAAAATTAACAGCATGCTGACTAGGAGAGAGAGAAATTACACATGGTAGCTTTCCACATCATTTTCTCTCTCCTAGTCAGCATGCCACATGTGTTTTTTATGATTTTAGTCAGCATGGCATGCTGACTAGGAGAGAGAAAATGACGTGGCAGGCTGCCACATGTGATTTTCTCTCTCCTAGTCAGCACACAGTTAGTTCTTTAATGGCGGGGTACCAAAATGAAAACGAAATGTAACGTTAGGTACCATTTTGCCAAAAAAATAGTTGGGGTACTAAAACGATATTTCGGCAATAGCTGGGGTACTATTTGGGTATTTTTCCCATGTTTTTATTAGAGTTTCCACTCAATTGGGATAATTTTAATTACTTTTAATTAAGGATTAAATGAATTTAATAAAAAGTGAGGTGGTTATTTCCTAAAAACCAATTTGACATAACTTTATTTCTCCCAAGTTTTCTCTCAAAATCTTTGAATGAGTTTTTATTAAATGGATTTAATAAAACGTGAGGTGGTTATTTCCTAAAAACCAATTTAACGTAACTTTATTTCTCTCAAGTTTTCTCTCAAAATCTTTTCAGCCTAACACTCTCTTTTTCATCAAAAAGCTGAGGTAACACTCTTGATTTCTTAAGTCTTTGATTTCTAATGGAATCATTAATCTTGTTTTACAAAATCTCATTGTTATCTTTTGTTTTTCAAGAATATAAACATCCAATTGAGAGGAAATTCATTCATTAGAGGTAAGGTTCATTCTTCTCCTCTAATGATTGGTTCTTTACTAAAATTCCTAAGTTATTGATTCTTTATATATGTTTTCTAATGAGTTTTAATGGTTTAATTATGGAAAATTGGTTAAATCAAGGTTTAATTGATGAAATTGTTTTTCAAGAATATGAACATCCAATTGAGAGGAAATTCATCCATTAGAAGTTAGCTTCGTTCTGCTTCTTTAATGATTCATTCATTTTGGATCTGTTTTTCTGGGTTCTTGATTAGATTATAACATGATTTTGATGTTTCATAATGTTAATAAGTTGATTTTAACATTGGAATCCCGAAGCTGTGTGAATCTCTAATTTTTTAGGTTGCTAGTTATGTATTTTTGAGGAATTGAAGAGGTTTAGTGTATGCTAGAGGTATAAGGTTGTTGTAGGGTTTTTTTATGTCAATTGAAGAGAATTGAGTGGTTAAACCTTTATGTTTTGGGTGGTGTTAGGATATTTATTTTTATATAATAATAGAAAATTAGTTTTGGACTAAATTGAAAAGATTTCAAAAGTATTTTTAAGTCCAAATAACTTGAAAATATGCTTGATGGGTTTTTATAAGGCTTTGGAAAGATTCAAAATGTTTTAAAGTAGCCAAACTCATGTTTTCAGCATGACCGTATCGATACAGTATACCCTATATCGATACACCTTAGGATTCCAGGTATAGTAACCTTTCTTCTACAAAAACCCATATTGATACAGGCAAGTCCGTATCGATATGGTGATCATGAGTTTTGATATGCCTCTTGGTGTTTTGATACGTCTACGTGTCAAACCCCCCAACGGCTATTTCCAAACAAGGCCGTATCAATCCACCTTCAAGTGTATCGATACACCTTCATGTTTCCAGGCTCAATGGCTCTTTCCCAAAGAGGTCGTATCGATACAGGGTACCCCGTGTATCGATACACCCTGCACCAGATTGGGAAAAACTACATGGAAATAGCCCCCAATAGCTCCAATTCAATCCAGAGGTCACCAACAGCTAGAAACTCATTTTAGGAAGTTAAAATGACCCTTCAAGCACCAGGAAACAACTAAAGATCCTCAAGTCAACAATCATATGATCAAGAAATGTCTTAGTGCTCAATTTGTCTAATTTCTTGTATAGATAACACTTGTGAGCTTAATTGTAAATGTATGTTCAAGTGTATTAGGATTTGGGTGAGTGCTTAAGAGTGCAAACTATCTACCTTGTGAGGATTTTATAAGTTTGCTTTTATATCTCTTGTAAAAGAGGGTTTACTCAAGCTTTGGGATGGAAAGCTTTGAGTGTGTAAGGATACCTGTACATGGCTCCTCAAAAATTCTAGTGACCAAAATGGATACATGTACATGGCTCTGTGTATCGGTACTCCTTGGGCCATACTGATCCCCAACAAGTAGTACCGATACTCCCAGGCAAAACTTACCAATTTTTGCTCTCGTGTATCCGTACACACTGGCCTGTATCAGTACGCACTACTTTGTAATGCCGATTTGAATATGCAAAACTATCCTAAACATTCTCGAACATGTCCACCATGCTTCTACTATTAAACCAACATAAAACACACTTGATCGAGCATTCACTAGATGAAATTTCATCACATAAAACATTGAAACAAAGAATCTAGAGGCATGCTTCAAACTTGCATAAACACCATTCTTTAGGAAAGACAAAATGTCTAAATATGCATTTAAGGTTTACACATCAACCCAAACCAACATTTCAAGCTTTTCTAAGCATAACCAACTTGAACAAAATCCCAACACATCAATGATCAATTATTCAAGCCTCATATACTCAACTATGAAATCAAGCATACTTCCTAAAAATAGCAACATTATAACCAAATTCAACCAACTCAATGTTGGCAAAATCAACCAACAAAACAACAACTAAAAAGGGATTACAACCCACAACCATAAATTAAATAGGAAATCTACCCACATACTAAAAAGGGATTACAACCCACAACCATAAATCAAATGGGAAATCTACCCATATTGCCTTATTATAGTTAAACGGAAAACAAGTCCACACGTACTCAAAAGATGTCGAGTGTCTTGGATGCTCTCTTACCTTGATAACAACACCTATATGCTTAATTCTCTAGAAAAATAGAAAAAGAGCATTAGAATAAACATGCCTAGTGAGTGCGCTCTACAAATATCACATCAATGCTTTTATAAAACCAACATCGTAGAGTTTCAAAATCTCAATAATGATGCACAACTTTTAGCATACGATGCACTTTAGAAGCCTTGTTCATAGTCATTTTATCTTATCAAATTCTTGTGTTATATTGGCATTTTACTGAGTGCGACTACTCATTATTCAAAACCATCAGATACGTGGATCAAAATTTTAAATCACGAGCTTAGGATTCAACCTATCAAAACATAGTTATATTTCATAGCCATCGACCCTAAGGCCTTCGACTAACACCCAACCAATGAGTGGATCCTTCAACTAGCACTCAACCAATGGGTGAACCCTTCGACAAACATCCAACTAATGAATGAAGCCTTCGAATAACATCCAAAAAATGAATGAAGCCTTTGAATAACATCCAACAAATGAATAAATCCTTCGATACACCTTTTTCCCCTCAATGGACTAAGGCCAAGCCACTATAGTCTTTATCTTATCAATTCATTATTGAGTATACTTTTATCCTATGACATGCCAACTATATTCGAGTATAAATTTTCTTTGTCATAAATGAATATATTCAATTCAAACACTTTTACTTGTTGTTTTTCTTATGCATTTAACAAATCAGAAACATATTCAAATAACGTTGCTCTTGGTAACTAAGGCCTTTCATTTCGAAAACTTATATTCGAATGCATAGGCATTCTCAAGATTAATAAAAAATGGCATATCAAATATTGATGCCTAAAACAGTAAGTATCGCAATTAATGCTTCCAAATCAAGTCATGTAAAACATGTTTCCATATTTATCCAATATTCCAATGGATAAATTAGAACCATTTACTTTCGAGCTTAGTTATGCTTTCTAGGCTTATTCTAAACTTGCAAGATATGATTTTTCAAACCTTGTTTGAAAGCGTAACACAATTGCACTCATCGACAATATGCCTAAGCTTACGCCCACATGCCTAAGCTTGTTTGATAGCCGATATCGATGAAAATCAACTCAAAACTTCCGGATACGATTTTGATGATTCTACATCCAAAAATTCCTAGCAAACAAAGCATTGTTGTAATCTAACCCAATCCACATTTTAACAACTGAAAATCTTCGTAATTCACTTCGAAAATCACCCTAACTTAAACCCAACCACAACTCATCAATTCCTTACTTCAAAACACATCGATTATCATCAGAAGCACCCTACTTACAATAGTTAACACTTAGGAATCCAAATCACCATCATTCAAGTCATAACTATCAAGGACAACTAATCTAATGAATTAGTGCAATTCTGGATTCTTTTCAAAAAAATTCAAATTTAGATTACATCTAACCCATTAGAAATTATTGTAATCAAATCCATTTCAACTTATTTTCACAAATCAAATCAATATTCGATGAGAAATCAAAGGAAATTCAATTTCAACATCAATATCCATTTAAATCAATTAAAAGACAATAAAATCTAGAATTAGGAACACATAGCATGTGGAATTTCAATAAGAATTATTCTTATACCTTGCAATTGATTGAATCAAGGTTTTAGTGAAATCTCTAAATTTGACATGATCTTCCAAACACTTGAAGAAATGGATTTTCAAGAGATTAAGAAATCAAGGTTGAAATCAATAGAAAATTGTAATGATTTGGTAAAAGATTTGATTAAAAACTTTAGGATTCCATGGAAGAATTGGGAATTTTAGGAAATCAATGGAAAAGAATTTTGAGAGAAAATGTGATAAAAAAAAAAGCTATCATCCATAGAAACCAATTAATTGTCATTCCCTTTTGTTGAAAATATTTTAATTAAATCAAGTTAATATTAATTATTTATTAAACCATTTTATTTAAGAAAAATATAATTAAAACTCATTTAAAAAGATCACATGATATAATTGGTATTTAAATATTCATATCATGTATTTTTTTATCAATTTAGTTACTAAAATCACTTGTCACCTATTTTGACTAAAATCACTAAAATCATTTGTTAAAAATATTGATTTTTGGTTTGATGTGTGGGTTGGTTCTAACTCTCTCAGAGTGGAGTTCCCGAGATTCTTTGCGTTGGCAAATAAAAAGCAGGGGACTTTCTCAGAGTTTGGGTCCTTCAAGGGGGAGGTTTGGACTTGGAATGTTGCTCTTAGGAGACAATTATTTGATTGGGAAGCGGAATTATGGCCATTTTATCTCTACGATTAGTGGCTATCGCTTTGTTCTGTTAGATAGGGATTGCAGTTGATGGAAAGGCTTTTCAAACCAATACTATAGCTCGATATTATTTTAATAAAACTTATTTTTGTCATTTTTATTAAAACAACACCTAAAAACCCGATTATTTTAATAAAACTTGTTTTTGTTATTTTTATTAAGACAACAAGTTTTGGGTCTGCAAAACCAGAAAAAAAAAAGTTCGGGAGTCGGTTACGTGTGGGGAAAGGTGAGCACCCCACAACACCCAAAATTGGTACCCGGTCGATTATTTGATGTCTTAATGATGGAAATTAATAATTCGAATTTAATTTAAAATTTGTGATCCTTTAGAATGAAAATTTTTATATGAATGAAATTTACAGCCCAATGCTCGGGGCTTAATTTCCGTTAAATCCTCAATTAAAGGGAAATTATTATGAAATTTATAATTTAAAATAATATTTTGTAATAGAGATTAATGGAAAGTGGCACCCCTACATCCAGGGCACGTTTTTCACGGTAATCCCTAATAAAAGTTTAAAATTCAATTAAACAGTATTTATAAATATATTTTTATAAACACGACATATAAAATATAGAAAAATATACCAATAATTAAAAGAACATTGTAAATAATTCATACAACTTAAAATATACAAACATGACATATCAAATATATTTATTATAAAAACATGCCAATAATTACATATATATTACCCTATATTTAAGACAACATTAAAATAAAGATTAAAAGTTACCCTACAAGAAGCCCACACAAAAACTTCGACCGGCCCCTAGTAGGATCTCGACATCATCTGGTCGTGGCTCAAAAATTAACTCGAACGGACCTCAACAAAGATCTCCGATCGAACAAACTGTCCAGGGAATAATTCCCCGGTGAGAGCACTACTCTCGAATATAAAAGGGCATTGTCCCGATTACTTTGCCATAGTCGAACGACTATTTATGCCATTATTTTGGCTTGGCCAATTTATGGCCGTTTCTTGCCTCCTTCAATTGGCTTGCCTCCCCTACCTTTTATAGGCAATTGGGGAGGGGTGAGTGAAAAGTAAAAATTGCGTGGATGCCTTGCATGACACCAACGATTTTTTTACTTTTTTTATTATTTTTTATTTGATTGGGATTGATTTTTTTTTGCTTTTTATAAATATTTTTACAAAATATCTAAGATTTGAAAAAGTTATTCTTCTCGCAACATAAAGATTTTGGGTATTGTACTGTGTGGGTCTTTTCATGTTATTAGGGTTTTTGGTTAACAAGTTTAGTCTTTTTTTTGACAAAAATAACCATTTTATGTTGTAAATGGGTAATGGGTTTGGATATTGGGTATCCTTGTAAATGGGTTTATTATTGTATGGGTTATTGGTTTAATAAAAATGGGCCTTAATTTTTGGATTGAGTTTAGTTTGGGCTTAGGCCCGGACAAAAATCTTTAAAATAAGATGATCCATTGTTGAGATAAAATCTTGAAAACAAAAGTGATCCATTTTTGTTACAAAATGAGTTTCTTTTCTCTGACCAATTCTTCTTCTTGGGCTTCACTTGATCCGCCGAGGCAATACTTTGTAAGTAAAATCTTTAAAAATGGGATGATTCGTTGAAGAGATATAATCTTCAAACCTAGGGTGATCTGTTGGAGGAAACAAAATGAGTTCGCGAGATCGAATGTTGGAGGAGGTTCTTACAATATTTGATTTGAAGAAAATTTGACCTAGCTGAGACAAGATCGAAGAGAAGGTTTGCAAAACTTGATCCACCATAAAGATTGACAAAGAGGTAGGATCGAATGAATGTTATGATATTTGATTCAAACCGCAACACTAATGAAAAGACAAGATCGAATGAAGGCTAATGTTTGATCTAGCTACAACACTAACGAAGAGGCAAGATCGAATGATGATAATGTTTGATCCATATTTGATCCATCGATAAAAGAGGCATGACCGAATGATGAGACTAGACTTTTGATATTTGGTCCATCTTTTTCTTTCTTTCTCTTTTTTTTTTCTTAACAATTTTTTTTCTTTTTTTCTCTTTCTTTCTTTTTCATTTTTTGTTTTGTTTTGTTTTGTTTTTTCTTTTTCTTTTTTTCTTTTTTTGCAACAACGTTTACTAGGAGAGGAAAAAGTTAGTAAATTTTGACCCAGCTACAACACTGACGAAGAGGCAAGGTCTATAGTTAGTAAGGTTGATCCAGCTAGGACACGGACAAAGAGGCATGATCAGGAGTTAGTGAATTTGGTCTAGCTACAACACTGACGAAGAGGCAAAGACCAGGAGTTAGTAAGGTTCAACCCAGCTACAAAACCGACGAAGAGGCAATGTCTGGAGTTAATGGGGTTGATCCAGCTATGACACTAACGAAGATGCGAGATTGGGAGTTAGTAAGGTTCGACCCAGCTACAACACCGACGAAGAGGCAATGTTTGGAGTTAATGGGGTTGATCTAGCTATGACACTGACGAAGAGGCAGGATCGGGAGTTAGTGACTTGGTCCAACTACAACATCGACGAAGAGGCAAGATCAAGATTTGACCGAGCTACAACACCAACAAAGAGGCACGGTCTAAAGATAAAAAAGTTTTGATCCAGCTGCAACACCGACAAAGAGACAGGATCAGAGAATGAATGTTTTGATATTTGATCCAGCTACAACACTGACAAAGAGGCAGGATAGAATAATGAAGAAAGTTTGATGTGCTTCTACTTTGATGAAAGATGTGTGATCTAGAGAAAGTGTTGATCAAGCTACAACTCTGACGAAGAGGCGTGATCGGATGATGAAAGTTTGATCTGCAACTACTCTAACAAAGTGGCAAGATCTGAATAAGAAGGTTCGATCCGCAACAACTCTGACGAAGGGGCATGATCTTGAGAAGAAGGTTCGATCTGCTACAACTCTGAAGAAGTGGCACAATCTCAAGAAGATGGTTCGATCTGCTACAACTCTGATGAAGTGGCACGATCTGGAGAAGAAGGTTTGATCTGCAACAACTCTGACGAAGTGGCATGATCGAAGTTTTGACTTTGATTTTCCTTTTGGGGATAATTTTTGGAATTTTTCTGTTTTTAATTTTTTTCCTTTTCTTTTTTTTAAAGATTTTTTTGCCATTTTTGCCATTTTTTATTTTTCATTCTTTTTATTTCTTTATTTTTGGATCTTTTTGAATTTTCCTTTGATTTTTTTTATTATTCTGAAGATGAGGTCCGAAAAAAATATTTGGTCTAGTCGCACAGTCAACGGCAAAACTAGACCTGGACAAAAATTTAACCTATCGTGCCATCGACAACAAAGAAAGATCTGAAAAATATGGGATCTGCTATATCATGGCTGGGAATCACGACCCCCCTAGGCTTTGATCACATTGTCTTCTTCTAAAAGGGCATAGAACTCCTTAATCGTTCTTTTATCCTGCTTATTTGGGGTAAGTAAACTAGATGATATGTTTCATTGCATCCTCAAGGAGACATGATCTACTTGTTGTGTTTGTCCCGCCACAATTTTAGGGAGATGAACTTATTATCGTGCTCATTTCACTGCAATTCTAGGGAGATGAAATTGTTGTGTTAATCTGTTCCACCATTTGTTGGAGGGGCATAATCAATCTTAGGGAAATAGAATCTGCAAATTTAAGTAATTTGCTCCACCAACGACGTGGAGGCATAATCTAGAAAGATTGATCTGTTACAACACTAGCGAAGAGGCAGAATATGATCAAGCTACGACTTTGACGAAGAGGTATTATCTGGGAGTTTGATATGCTACACCACTGACAAAGAGACAGGATATGAGAGTTCAATTTCGATCAAGCTACAACTCTGTAAAAAGGTTTAATTCGTTGCACCACTAACGGATGAACTTAGATCGAGAAGAAATTGGATTTGCTACACCACTGACGGAGAGACAAGATCGGGAAGAAGTTTGATCTGCTACACCACTAACGACGAGACTAGATCAAGAAGAAGTTTGATTTGCTACACCCCTGGTGGAGAGACGAGATCTAGAATTAATTCAATCTGCTATAACCTTGATAGAGATGCGAGATCTAGAATAAGTTTGATCTGCTACACCATTGGTGGCGGCGGGATCTAAATAAAGTTTGATCTGCTACACCACTGACGGAGAAGCGAGATCTAGAATAAGTTTTTGATCTGCTATACCACTGACGGAGGCATGATCTTGGGATTTAATTTTGATCAAGCTACAACTCTGGCGAAGAAGCGTGATCTGTGGATTTTGTTGGTCAAGCTGCGACTCTAATGAAGAGGTATGATCCAAAAGTTTGATTTTGATCAAGCGTGAACTTGAGAAGAAAGTTTGTTGATCCGCTACACCATGTTACGGGTGAGATAGGATGAGAACAAGTTGTTTGATCCACTGAGGGTTTTAACATCGCTATCGAGGGTGATGTCCTGAGGGTCCTAGCATTACTCCTGAAGGTGAAGGCCCGGGGATCTCTTTTTCTGACTACTTTCTTTGGCAGCTGGTTCTCTTTTTGGTTAATCTTCTTCTTTTCTCTTCTTTAGGGAAAGACTTGGTCGATTAATTTACTTCACCATTATTTTGTGAAGATAAAACCTACCAAAGTTAAAAAAATGTTTGGTTAAAATGTGTGATAAACTGATAGCTCTATAATAAAATTGAAAGGTTTGATCTGAATATTTGATTTGACTAATTCTTTGTGTCAAGATCCGTTGGATCTTGTTAATGGTTGTCTGTTCATTATTGGTTGAAGGCACCATACAATCATTGCTCTATTTCTTTATGTCTTTGATACTAAATTTTTTCGACAACTATATACTCCTTCCTGTTTGAGGATATCAAACCTTGTATAAGTATTTCTGTTCACTTTTATCTTCTGATTTATCTTTGTTCAAAATTTGCCCTAGTGAAGGTTTGCCCCCAAATTTCATTGTCCTCATTTTTTTGAGTTTGAACTTTTAAGCTGAATAATCTTGAAGTCATCTTTTTTTTTTTCTCAAGGGAAATTATCTTGCGACACCATTGTTTGGGATGCTGAATTTGGATTAAACTAGCCCACCACCACTGACGAAGTGCGAGATCTAGAAGAAGTCGATTCTTCTATTTCATGGAGAGGAGTCATGATCCTAGATACTTGAGCTTTTTGCACATTTGGCCTCTTTCAAGGCTAAAGATTGGTCATTAATTGTTACCCCTATCGTTGAGGTTCTTCAGTCTCTTTCTTGGACCTATTTATGCATTAAAGTAAAAAATAAATGTGTTATAGATGCATCTAAATTTGTACAAAATGCATGTGCATGATAACTTTAGGTGTGTGTACCTAATCTAAATGTATGATGAATTTTACTGCATGCAACTAAATGTATGAATGTGACATGATCTTTCTCGGCCCTTAAAGGATGCCACTGACTCTTTGCTAGTTAGATCTTTACTTTTAATCGAATAATGTTTAATGCTTTGTATATGAGGATGTCCCAACCTTCTATGGGTTCAATCATCTTGGGGATTATTTCCTCGGGTGATGCCCCAACATTTTTCATCTAAAACTGTTCTTGAAGCGAACTCAAAGCTAGAAGTATGCTTTCTCATTTTCTTGAAGGGCTTTCATTGTTCTCATGAACACATTATGTTACGTTACCCCCCAGTCATGTCTATAAATTTGTTGTGTTGGTTCATTACAGCTCATTATTTTTTTTTGCTAAGGCAAATTAATGTAATCGTCTAAGGTGTAGAAGTTGATTGAGACTCTTGTAGAGGCAATAATGTTTGAATAATGTTTGAATGCGGGGGTTATTCTCAAAGATGCCCCTGGACCGGGCTCTTGCATTGGTTCAGCATGGTGCTAGGTTGATTGACTTTGCTTTATCCAGTATTTGCTGGCACGAGACATCGCGGGGACCAGTTCCAAATTTTTTGAAATGTATGCATGTAAATGCAAAGTGCATGTCCTAGATGCAAAGGTATTGATTCAAAAATGGTTCCCGTGGCTCAACCTCTGAATTTACGAGATTCATTTACAACTTTGAATGTTGCATTGATATCTAGGGTACTATATTTTCTCCCGACAATAAATCTTTTTCAAATTGAGAACCAGTCGTGAGATCAATACTTCATCCTGGTGAAATGTAAAAATTAAAATATTATGGCGGTGTCATGCAATGAATGCGAAATGAATGATTGAATGCAGTGTGATAACCAAAAAGAAATGGTTAGTTCATAATAAAATAATTGAATGAATAAATCGAATGATGAATAAGACATAAATTAAAACTCAAAAATGTGTACATAAATGGCAAATAAAGGCATCAAAACCTAAACAGGGTGACTGCTAACGGGTAGGATCTTGCATTGGTCATAAAAGGTTGGCTCATACGGCTCGCTATATGCGGTTTAGGTTCTAGAGTGACGGTACCTGAACTGTAGCTAGGACATCGATTCAGGAGGATATATTTCCCTAGGTCTGCACGGAGATGAAAATCTCACGAAGAAAAAGAGACCTATACGGAGGGGGTACCTCATGAAGGAGTAGTTTCTCGCTCCCACTTAAAAGGGACAAAGTTTGGGTGCAGAGCTCGTGATATGAAAGTTCAGGAAAATTAATTTTTTTAAAAACTTCTTGTAAAAAATGATCACAAAATAAATTAAACCGAATTTATATTTTCCACTCATTAAGACAAAAGGTAACCGACTCGTGGCTTGACTCTCTAAAAAAATTCCCAGTGATCACCTGAAAACCCGATTATTTTAATAAAACTTGTTTTTTTCATTTTTATTAAAACAACGAGTTTTGGGTCTGCAAAACCAAAAAAACAAGTTCGGGAGTCGATTACGTGTGGGGAAGGGTGAGCATCCCCACAACGCCCAAAATTAGTACCCGATCGATTATTTGATGTCTTGATGATGGAAATTAATAATTCGAATTTAATTTAAAATTTGTGATCCTTTAGAATATTTTATATGAAAATTTTTATATGAAGGAAATTTACACCCCAATGGCCGGGCATAATTTTCGTTAAATCCTCAAATAAAGGGAAATTATTCTGAAATTTATAATTTAAAATAATATTTCGTAATCGAGAGACTAACGGAAAGTGACACCCCTACGTCCGGGCATGTTTTTTCATGGTAATCCCTAATAAATGGTTTAAAATTCAATTATACAATATTTATAAATATATTTTATTTAAACACAACATACAAAATATAGAAAACATATCAATAATTAAAAGAACATTGTAAATAATCCATACAACTTAAAATATACAAACATGACATTAAAATATATTTATTATAAAAATATGTCAATAATTACATATATATTACCCTATATTTAAGACAACGTTAAAAATAAAGATTAAAAGTTACCCCTACAAGAAGCCCGCACAAAAACTTCGACCGACCCCTATTAGGATCTTGACATCATTTGGTTGTGGCTCAAAATTAACTCGAATGGACCTCAACAAAGATCTTTGATCAAACAAACTGTCCAGGAAATAATTCCCTGGTGAGAGCACTACTCTCGAATATAAAGGGGCACTGCCCCTACACCATTTTTTTCATGGTTTTCCTTGCCATTTTTATAGCTTATCTTGTGCCTTCAATTGCTTGCCTCCCCCGGCCTTTTATAGGCAATTGGGGAGTAATTTTTTTTTACTTAAAAATAATTATATTTGAAAAAAAGTAATTACTGCCCATTACAAGAGTCCCATTAAAAATTGAGTTGGCGAAGCGCGGTATTCTCAACCAATCTTCTCTTTTTTTGCATTTTTTTGTTTAGATAAAGAGGAATCAGTTAACCATCTATTCTGCGAGTGTGATTTCGCTTGGTCCCTATGGCATAAATGGTGTGTTTTGTGGAATATTCAAATTGTATTCCCTAATAACACAAAAAGCCTTTTGAGTGTGTGGGGTTCCTGCTAGTGCTAACATGGCTTTAAGGAAAATTCAGTTTCGAAGATGGCTTTCTTTGGCATCGTATGGACTCTATGGTTGTGCCGAAACGAAGTTGTTATTAAAGGGAAAACTTTTTTCGTTGATCAGGTCTTTGAGCTGGCAGTGTTAAGGGCAAGTTGGTGGTGCAAAGTAAAATGGCCAAATGTATTTCCTTCAGCTAAATGACATTCAAAATCTGCCTAACATGCTCAAAGAGTCCTATATCTCTTCGCTTAGTATCCATCCCACACTTTGGTCCTCCGCCTTAAGATCAACGTGGATAGGGCAGCTGTCTGAAGCTTCCGGGCAGCTGGCATTGGGGGAATTTTGAGAAAACATGCAGAAAAGTCCTTGATTACTTTTTCCAAATTAGTGGGAGTTGTCAATGTCATAACTGCTGAAACTCTTACTATAAAGGAGGCTTTTAATCTGTTTTGGGCATTTAGATGGGCGAGCTCTTTCGAATTAATTATCAAGAGTGATTGTAGCAATGTGTTTTATTGGTTCCTTAATCCCCAAAAAGCTCCCACTTCGCTGAAACATTTAATATTCTATGTTTTATCTAGTTGTGCAGGGCGAAGGTGGAATGCCGAGTTAATTCCCAGAGAAGCTAATGAAGTTGCAGACAATTTGGCAAAGAGGGGCATTAATAGAGCACATGACATGGTTCTACAAGAATCTGATTAAGGTCTTAGTGTTTCTTTCGGATTCTAGCTCGATTCAAACGCTTCGCTTTATGTGATTCTTGATGTTGGTATTTGGTTGTCTTCTTGAGAGTTTAAGCGTGCGCAGTAGGGCAGGTTTGGTCGATGATGACTGCTGCAGCTCTTGAAATTTGCAGCTTTGGAATTTATTATAGTTACCTAAACTTGAAGTCCTTGTCGCTGCCTCTACGGTGTGTGATGGAGGAGTTTATGTGTGTGTCTGTCGTTTTTGGAATTGGACTGAAAATGTAATTATTGTAATTGATATTCAGTATGGTGCACTCTTTTTCTTCCATTAGGATTATGAAAGTTTTTTAACGAGGCTCATGCCGATGTTCAAATTAGTATCATTCCATACTAAAGTCGTACTTTCTCTTTAAAAAAATTCATTTAATATATATGAATTAAATAAATCTCACTTAAATCAACTCCTAAATTTTCAATTAAATTCATATTGTAAAATTTCCGGAATTAATTTAGTCAACTAAATTCACTAACCTAGCTAAATGAACCGGTTCACCTATCTGATTCTCCTAGCCCGAATTTCAAGATGTTACACCTAGGTCGTTTAAATATTCTCAAATAATTATGCTCACAATCAATTTTTCATATCAGTTTAAATCAATGATGAATTAGAAGAAACAAACATACAATTTTATGACGCCAATTTAAAGGAGGAGATAGATCACAAATTATATTTCTTTTCCACTATAGTCATTAAGCAAAATAAACATCTTCTTTATCTTAGCCTTTTCTTTAACCTTTGTTCCTAAAATAAAATATAATGTATCTCGAAAACACATATCACTAAAAGTGTCATAAATTTTATTCATTGTTCATTAACTTTATTCCAATCAAATATGTTATTATCCAAAGCATAAAGCATATATGCAACACTATAGACATGCAATCAAATACTTTAGAGCTAATTATATTTCCTTAAGAACTAGAAGCATAAATTTTACAAGACACCCTCACACTTTCAAATATTTTAAGATATATTTCTTATAAATCTAAAGTTTAAATAAGATATCTATTTTATATGTTAATTTTATGTCATAATTAAAATAGGCCGAAGGAACAATAGTCAGGATGGAACAGGCCGCTTGAAGGAACCTCTAATCTCACGTCAACTCAGATTCCCACTATCATCGTCCTCAAATTCATTCTCATGCATCGATTGATTGTTTCTTTTGATAGTTTTATGGTTGTTTCAGGCATAATTTGGGCGCTAACCACATTGCCCTCAACGTGTTTGATTTTTTGCTTGAATAAGTTAATTTGTTGGTAAATTAAATTTAATCCAGCCATGAGAGCAAGGATTGGTGTTAGGCGGCTGTGGACTCTGTTTGTTACAAATCTCTCATACAAGATTCACTGGCAAGGCTTGTGGCAAGTATGTGATAGACATGGAATTGTACCCGATGTATTCATCCCCACAAAGAGGGCGAATGATGGATCTAGATACGGCTTTGTGAGAATGGAATCAGAGATGGTTGCAAATCGTGTTATTGAGAGATTGAATGGAACTTGGATTTATGGATCACGCATTCGAGTATCGATGGCGAGATGGGATACGCGTAAGGTGTATTGGCGGCGAAAAGCGGGATCATGCTTCACAAATTGTTTCACAACCGATCGATAGAGAGAAAACTACTAATCTAGGGTCGATCCCAATGAATCCAATCAAGACGCGTGTGGTTGGTGTGGTGGATGACAGTAATCTGGATATTTTGCAATGCGTCTCCGTCGGAGGATGCTTACGAGCAACAACAGTGGCTGAGTTGTCATGTGAATTCTCTAGGGAAAAATTACAAGGCTTCTCTATTATGAGGATAATAGGCCCGTTTATCTTATTCATGTTCAATGATGTTGAATCTCGAAGGAAAACTTTGGAGTCAAGAATCTTATTGAAATAGTTTGAGACGGTACAAGTTTGGTCCCCATATATAAAGATGGATAGGAGGCATGTATGGTTGGCTTTAGGTGGAGTTCCAATACAGGCTTGGTCGAAACCACATTCAAAAATATTGTGGAGGTATGGGGTTCCTTTGCAAGCATTGCTAAAGATACAAATGCACCAACATCGTTTGAACAAGGTCGCATCCGGATCGAAACAATGGTGTGGAATAGAATTGATGATATGGTGGAAGTGGTGGTAGATGGAATGGTGTATCTGGTTTGTGTTCAAGAAATTGAGAGCTTGTTCCGGTATGTGCAGGATTAAGAAGTGGAGTCTTATGATGGGAGTAAGGACAATAAAAGCAATGTGAAAATTCAATAAGATATTCATGATTAAGAGACGTTGAGACAGTGATCAAGAACACACCGATTGATAGTGTTGGTATGGTTAATGTGGTGTTAAACAATAATACTGCTATCAATAGTTATAATGTAGAAAAACATAATCTGCAAAATGGAGAATTGGATAGGGGGCTTTCAATTGGAAGAGATGGATATCAAATGGTGCCTTGAGTAGTGGGCATCGGGCTTCAGTAATAGAGCTCAGATTTCAAGGGGGACGGTAGTGTCGGATTTGATTGATGAGAAGCTGTCGAGTAAAGAAAATCAACTCTTGGAGGTGACCCGTCGATTGGATTTGCATGTGGAGGACAACTCTACTGATTTAAAGGAATGAGGGTCAGATAAGAGCGTCGAAATTGTACCGAGAGAAGATGAGGAGTGAGATGTGCTTGACGTTATGCAGTGTGTTGTGAAAGCTAGCCCGAATATGAGAGCAAAGGAAGTTTCCAAGGCACAGATTATAAAACACAACGGGGTTGACCGTAAAGTTCGCGGTATGTCAGATATTGTGCTTAGTTTCTTATCGCCTGAAGAGAAACTTGTTGTTGAAGCTCGCTTACAAAAAAAGGAAGAGGTAGGCCACGTAAAAATCCTCCTTCTAATTATGATATAGCTAACGGTTCATTGTCCAATTCAGATTTCTTTAGTCGAAAGAGAGCTATTTTGAAGGAGGCCCATGAAACGCTTGATCTTGGAAAATTGATAGGGGCGGTGACAATCGGAAATGAAGAAGCAATAGTCAAGGATATAGCAAAAATCATTGAAGCTAGGGAGGGGGGTCAAAAGTGCCATGAGAGTAATTTCCATAGCTTCCTTAGCCTTGAGGGATTCTATCGTGAATGGAGAATGGTATGGTTGTTTTGGATTTGGCCTTGATGCTTTTTCTTTCTATTTATTTTTTGAGTGGTTGTGGATGTGTGCTACCATGTTAGTGTTTGGGCTTGTCTAGATGAATTTTGGCTGCTATGTAAAGGGCATCTTCATTTACCATAATCTGCATGAGTATTGCTAAGTCATTTCGGCTTGAGAGTTGGAGAGTCCTGGTTGTATTGTTCAATTGGAAAGAAAGTGGGTGGTTGTGGCTTGTTTTCGAATTTGCAAAGGGAAGGGTTGTAGGGTGTAACACCTCATAACCGGTTTAGTAGATACAACGAATTAAGACGTGTTACCAAACAAACATAGATAATGACCCTCGTAAAATTTGAAAGAAGTACAAGGAAAGCATTAGTTGAATTAAGGCTAAACATTTTGAATAGAGTATAGATTCAATACAATTTAAGGGTACCAAGCTTATAAGGTATTAATTCGATAAGAATTATCATGTTATAAGACTAAAGATATAAGATCACATCCATTTGTTATTTTACTGAAAGGCAAATTTTCAAAAAAGGAGTTGATTTTATATATTATATCCTAAAATGATTTTCACAAGTAATCTTATTAGCAAGCATCTTAACAACTCGTTCAAGAACTAATTCAATCCACCTATACAAAGATCATATACCAAAATGCTCAAGATACTCAATAAGATAACTGAGTCCAAGCATGAACAATCGTACGGAAACCCAACACATGATATATGTAAAAAGGAAATTCAACCACATCCATAGGCATAGAAAGTGTAACATAGCCTAATATCTAAGCCCTCAAACCAAATCTAATATGTCCAAGCATATTCGAACAACAAACATCAACACATACATTACTAGAATAAAGCATTCTAACTCCTAATCATTCCACATGACCCTGAGGTTATCCAGCTAAATATACATAGACATAACATGTGTGAACAATCACCAAAACCCATAATAACCCATCACGAAAGGCATAAAACTCAATATTTCCACACAAGCAATCTACCAAGTTATTTAAATGGCCTTTACATTCCTTACAATGCCTATAAGCATTGTATTCACAACTAAGGAAAATTCTAGATGCATATGTACAAGCATTTCAAGGTAGTTTGAGAATAACTAAAACAAAAAGTAGCAAATGGAGTAATTTAGAAATAAGTTAATATCCTTTCGAGACAAGGTTCAAACAATGACACATAATATTTCAATTTCGAGGATAGCTAAATTAGGTACAATGACCATACATTCGAATCATAGTATCATTTTGATTTAAAGGAATTTAGATAATCTATAGATATGCTTTTACTTGTCATGCAAGAAACAAGGTAGTTTGTTAAATTATACATTCATTTCAATTTTTCATAACCTTGGTAATCAAGTAGTCTAGGTACTCGAATCCACAACCAACTGTCGCCAAAATATGGTACCCGTAGTACTGTTAATCCCTCCTACTGTCGCCTCAAAAGGAACGTAGTCCATCCCACACATGAGCACTATGGACTCTATGGCATGCCAACTATACCTATAATTGACTCGAAACCAAGGCTTTTTCGTTTAATCATATCATATCAGAATCATGATTGAGCATAGCTCCATATTCATTTATTTAACCAAAGCATAATTTGATGTTCCTCTTATCAAGTACATAAGTAAACACATATGATTCTCAAGATTTACCATATACCTTAGTCAAGCATTGTAAAATCATAGAGTACCTAACATTTAGGTACTTACCTCGATCCAAGATTTAATTTAAGCATGGCTTAGCTCAATAACAAGGTAAAGTAAATAGAACAATTAAAGATGCTCGGGAAGTTTTTAAGTCCGTCGCAAGACTTAAACTACACTCATAGTTGTCCAAGCTAGTTGCGTTCTAAGCCCGTCCCGAGACTTAACTACACTCATATTTTCTCTTACAAGTCCAATAACAAATCTTTATATTTAAACCCAAAATAAATAATATAAAAGAGAGATGTGAGATTCTTTAAAATATAGTAAGTAATCTTATATTTTTACAACAAAAAGAACACGGCAAATACATATGTTTGGATAACATAAGGCCATATTATTAAATCTTGCTGTAGATGATTCAGAACTTTTCCACTTTTATCATCCATAGCGTTCTTTAGAAGGGTGACACACACTATCATAGTTTCAGAAGCTTCTACTTCATTAGTTACCTAAAGGTAGTTATTAACAACCAAAAAGCAGGAATTTGTTTCTGTGGTTTTATATGTAATGCTGAAAAGAACTTCTTCATTAAAGATATGGGATACTTAACGAACAGAAACGTAAAACTTGTTAAAAAAATATCACTTCCAATTATCATTAAGATGCAGGATGACAAGATTATAATTCTCAAATACATCAGCCCTTATTCATCTGACAGACATGAAAGAAAAACACATAAAAGAAGTTTTTTGACATTTTCACATCTCGTGCCCCTTCAGAGCTTCAGGTGCAACACTCATCTTGATGAAGCCTCAGAAAACTATGTTGGAGGGCTAACGCCAACTTTTCAGAATATTTGTAGAATCAACTTTCACATGAAAATAGTTTCTAACCTCATTGTAGAAGAAATAATATTTACAAAAGAATCAACTTCGTTCAACCAACAAAGACACCCAAAAACCACATGAATTCCAAAGTACCATAAACTAGTAACATGTAACACCCCTTCCCGGTCTAGTAGAGAACCAGGTCAGAAAGTGTTACGGGAAACTTATTCGGAGGTTAAAACACATAATTGAAGTTCAGAATATTTTATTAGTCATTGTCAAAGCTTGTCGAACCTATTCGTTACTAGTCGTATTAGAATTGGGGTCAATTTTAAACTTTTACAAACTTAGGGACTAAATTGTAAACATTACAAATTAGAGATCTTAACCCGAATTCTTTATTACCAACTTGTAATTAAAATTACCAATTATTAATCTATGAAGTTTCGTTACTATCGGATATCGTTAACCTGATTAATTAGACCGTATAGCTATTAGTGACCAATTTGCATACTGCTTAAAACTTCTTTTTATTCCTTATAACAGAATTAACTAACACCGTATCGATAACCTAAGGGCCGGATCGATACGCTAACCTAATTTCAGATTTCCAGATTCGAAGGATGTCAAACCCGTACCGATAAAGCTAATCCAGTATCGATACGCGTTGACCTCGTACCGATACGTTCTATGACCGTATCGATACCTTTTTCCCATCTAGATCCCAGTGACCAAATTTCGTACCAATACGCCCAAATCGTATCGATACGTCCTGTTCCATTGAGCCAATTTATGCCTGGCCGTATCGATACGCCATGACCTGTGATGACAGATTTTATTGGTTTTTATTCGAATTAACCTAGCAAATGATATTCAAATTTTATCAAACTTTACCAGCAATCTTAAAAACTATATTTCTAATCGCATGTCAAATTTTAGAGTATTTCGAATCTATTTACTAAGATTTTACCAATTAGGGCCTTATCAACCATATCAACCTATCTCACCATTTCAAAACATATTATTCATCACATACATTACCTAGGCTATCTTAGGCTTATACAAACATATCAAAATAGGTCATTTCAACACGTTTAGACCTTATGCCACTTTACTAGGAGTTCGAAAACGAAGGTAAACATACATACGGTAACGAAGGTGACTTGCAACCGTAGATTACACGATCAGAGTTCAGAATGCTTCAAGGTCCTGAAATGCATGAGACATACACATATGTTAGGCTTATTTAGCCTAGTGAGGTAGTCATAACAAGCGGAAGGTAATCAAGTGACATGAATAGCATACTATGATTATAAACAACATATCATCATACTTAAATAACATAATTACACTATTAATCACATGAGTCTCATGCTTAAGTCATTTACCATGCTTTCACATAGTCATAACAAAACTTAACAAATTCCATTGGACAATGTAACAAATGGATACACAGATTCCCCTTTACACAAACACATATATCGAAAAATAGGCCGTAGCCTCGAGCCGTGGCTTCGGATAAATCTCTTACACAATCTATCCTTATCTCCCCTACATATAGGCCGTAGCCCCGGACCGTAGTCCACCCTTACTTATACAAGCTAAAAAAAACCTATGGCATGCCAATTGTATCCAAAACTCACAAATGTCTAGGGTTCACATATGTTATTGTATTTTCTTACCTTTGTGCTCGTATGCCATAACATATCGGAAACGAAAGTGAGCCGTAGCTCCATAGCATATCATTGTACATGTGTACATCGAATCAAACTCCTAATTCATGGGTTCCCACATTAACGGAGAAAACCTAATTTTGAAATTAAACTTCAACGAAAGATTGAATCATCAATTCAATTGAAGGGTTTTACTCACCGAATCGTAGGCTTTCAAATGGTATATTAAACTTGAACGAAGGTTGAAGATTGCACCGAGGTTCTTGCATAGCTTGGGGTTGAAGAAAATAATGGAGGAGCTTGCTTATTTTGGTAACAAGGTGGGTTTAGTTTACTGGGAGGCTCAAATGTAAAAGATGACCCTAACTTCCTTATTTTTTAAGCTCCTTAAACCTACTTTAATCATTTCCCTCCTATTTGGTAACCAATGAGAACATTTCCCTTAAGCAAGGGTTTCCCAAACCCAATGGTCAAGTACTTTTCAATCATCTTTTCTTGATGTCATTAGCCACCCTTTTCTGATGACGTTCACGTGAAAAGAGGCAAGCAAGGAGGTGAGTAAGCACCTTGCTTAAATTTCCCTTAATTTGGGCTTCAAAAAGATTCAAAATAGGGGACCCGTGTCGATACCCTTATAACTATATCGATACGGTTACGGCAAAATAGGTAAGGTAGTTCTTTGCAGTTAGACCATATCGATAATGGCATGAACATATCGATACACCTAGCTCAAACTTGTATTTTGGGCTTTTAATTTCATACAAGGGAGTTCATTCACTCAAATAGGACCAAATTGAGATTTCATTACAAAAGAGGGGTACAAAGCTAACTATTACAAATGTGTAACACATCGGATTCAAAATTTCTGATCACCGGAGCCTACTCTCGACTAGGTCTATTTTCGGGATGTGACAACTCTCCTCTCTTAAGAAAATCCATCCTCGAATTTTCATCTCAGGCAAAAAGATGTGGATACTGCTTTCGCATGGTCTCTTTAGGTTCCCACGTTGCCTCTTCAACAAAATGACTTCTCCATAAAACTTTCACTAAGGGCACTGACTTGTTACGAAGCTGTTTGACTTCTTGAGCAAGGATCTGTACAGGTTCTTCCTCATATGTTAGATTGGACTGGATCTCAACAGATTTCGGCTCAATCACGTGGGAGGGACCTGATCGGTACTTGCGTAACATAGATATATGGAAGACATTCTGAATCTGACTTAACTCCTTGGGAAGAGCTAATCGGTAAGCTATAGGTCCAACTCTTTCAATTACTTTGAACGGGCTGATGAAATGGGGGCTTAACTTCCCCTTTTTTCAAAACGAAAGATCTTCTTCCACAGAGATACTTTGAGGAAGGCCTTCTCACCAACCTCGTATTGGATATCTCTTATTTTCAGATCAGCATAGGACTTTTGTCTATCGAAGGTAGCCTTGAGTCGATCATGAATAATGGTTGTCCTTTCTTCAGTTTCCTGAAGTAAGTCAGGACCTAGCATCTTGCCTTCACCGAGTTCGGTCTAGTAAAGAGGAGTTCTACATCTCATTCCGTACAAAGCTTCGTACGGGGCCATTTGAATAGAGGCTTGATAACTATTGTTGTATACAAACTCGACTAAAGGTAGGGATTTCTCCCACGTATTCCTGAAGTTGATAACACAAGCTCGGAGCATATCTTCCAAAATCTACAAGGAATAATCGAGATTGACACAAAATATCTCAGACACATAGTTCAAAAGAGGGTTTAGAGTTACCTAAATAGCTCTCTTAGATTGGCCATCGGTTTAAGGATGGAAAGTAGTGCTAAGGTGCACTCGCTTTCCTAAGGCCTCGTGTAAGGTCCTCCAAAACTGAGCTACGAATCGAGAGTTATGATCGAAGATAATAAACAAAGGGACTTCATGTAACTGAATAACTTCACGGATATACAACTCCGTGAGCTTAGGCAAACTAAAATCCATTATCACCGGAAGGAAATGTGCAAACTTAGTAAATCGGTCCACAATGACCGAAACAACATCATTCTTCTTCGGTGTCACAGGCAAGCCACTTACAAAGTCTATTGTAATACGCTCTCATTTCCACTGTGTAAGCTCGATAGGCTGCAAAAGACCAGTAGGCACCTTGTGCTCGACTTTGACTCGTTGGCAAGTCAAACACCTAGTCACAAAGTTCGTGATCTCATTCTTTATTCCAGACCACCAATATAGCTCCTTTAGATCTTTGTACATTTTAATAGCTCCCGGATGAATAGAGAAGTGGCTAGAATGAGCTTCACTCAGAATCTAAATCTGAATATCATCATCATCGAGCACACAAATACAGTTGCAGAAACATAACAAGCCTTCAAAATTCATAACAAAGTCAGGATCTGTGTTATTCTTGACCTTAGCAATGAGAGGTTGCAACTCCTTGTCGTTTTCTTAGAGTGATTTCATTTGGGATACAATGGTCGACTTCACTCTTAATTTTGCCAACAGCTTGCCACACTTATGAATCCTTAATTCGAAGAAAGAGTAGGCTTTCGGCTAAAAGCATCAGCCACAATATTGGCTTTACCGGGATAGTAATCTATGACCAGATCGTAGTCTTTCAAAAGCTCCATCCATCGGCATTGACGAAGGTTCAATTGCTTCTGAGTTGGGAGGTATTTCAGGCTCTTATGATCGGAGTATAGGTAGCATTTCTCACCATACAGATAGTGTCGCCAAATCTCCAATGCAAACACAGCTGCGACTAACTCCAGATCATGAGTCAGATTGTTTAGCTCATGGGGCTTGAGTTGACCTGAGGAATAAGCTATGGATTTTCCTTCTTGCACCAGAACACAGCCTAATCCCAAGTGGGATGCATCGCTGTAAATGGTAAAATCTTTGCCCAACTTGAGTTGCACCAAGACAAGGGCATGAGTAAGGACTTGCTTGAGCTGATCGAATCTCCTTTGCTGATCCATAGTCCATACGAAAGAAGTATCCTTGCAGAGAAGCTTCGTCAAGGGGGCATCAATCAGTGAGAACCCCTTAATGAATCTTCGGTAGTAGCCTGCAAGGCCCAGAAAACTACAAACTTCTCCCACATTCTTCAGAGGAACCCAGTCAAGGATGGCTTGAATCTTCCTTGGGTCAACTTGAATTCCTGCAAAAGAGATCACATGGCCAAGGAAATATACTTCAGATAGCCAAAATTCATATTTGCTGAACTTGGCATATAGTTGATTTTTCCGAAGAGTTTTAAGCACAATCCAGAGATGTTCTTCATGAGTAGCAGCATCATTCGAATAGATTAGAATGTCATCTATGAAAATCACCATGAACTTATCTAGGTAAGGCCCAAACACACGATTCATCAAGTCCATGAAAGCTGTAGGTGCATTTGTAAGCCCAAATGGCATTACTAGGAATTCATAATGGCCATATCTAGTTTGGAAGGCAGTCTTTGGAACATTAGACTCATTCACAAGCATTTGATAGTACCCGGATCGAAGGTCTATCTTTGAAAAGATGGAAGCATCTTTCAGCTGATCGAAAAGATCATCGATCCTCGGTAACGGGTACTTGTTCTTGATTGTCACCTTATTCAACTAACGATAGTCAATGCATAGGCGCATCAACCCATCCTTCTTCTTAACAAACAACACCGGTGCTCTCTAGGGTGAGGAACTCGATCGAATGATTCCCTTATCCAAATGGTCTTGGATTTGGGCCTTTAACTCTCTTAACTCTATCGGAGCCATTCTATATGGAGTGATAGAGGCTGGAGTATCCCCAGGTTGTATTTCTAACCCGAATTCCACTTCTCAGAAAGGAGAGAGTCCTAGAAGTTCATCGAGAAACACATTAGAGAATTCTTTCACGACAGGTACATTTTTAAGTTTTAGATCTTTCATGGCATACATGAGAGCCTTCTTAGGCTCGGGTTCATAATTCAACAGGGTTATGCTTTCCTTACTGAATCCACGAAGGTGTAATTTCTTCTTTGAACAGTCCACCCATGCTTGGTGTTCGACTAACCAGTCGAGGCCTAATATGAGATCGAACTCTCGAAAAGGCAAGGCCATCAAATTAGCCAGAAAAATGATCCCTTGGATCCTTAGGGGGTAAGCTTTACAAACCCATCGAATGATCACACTATCTCCTAACGGATTAGAGACAACAATATCAGAAGTGACCGGTTCTGATTTTAAGGCATACTTTGCAATCAAAGGTTCACTAAAAAAAGAATGTGTAGAGCTTGGATCTACCATAGCATAAACAAGATTAGAACATAGTTCCACCATACCTGCAATCATATCAGGATCATTCTCCTGTTCACGACCCCGAACATGGTACATCTGGACTGAAGTTTGTGGGTCACGACTAGCCGGAGGGCCATTAGTGTTGCGAGGTCTCCCCGCTGATCCAGTTTGCACTTCCTTTGCTCCTCTTCCCTTGCTAGGTTGTTCTGAGAAGCTACAAATGTAAGGGCGTGCAGATTCTGCGGGCACTGCCTGATGAAGTAGCCAGATTCACCGCAAAGATAGCACGATCCAGGTTGTCTACGGTACTGCCCGGGGTGCCTCTTTTGATAGAAATTGCATATAGGGATCTGAGAACCTTTCGCAGAACCACCTGTACTGTCTACTAAAGCTGTTCAAGTAACATATGTTCATGCAGGCTAGAACTGTGGTACGTAACCGGATCATGGTAGCTATTAAAAGGTAACAGACTTCTGGTCCCATTGTCTACCCTTCTTCTGAGATGTGGGTGGCTTGGAATCATCTCGGAACCTCTTATCAGATTGGGTCTGGTTCCCATTCTTTCTCTCATAAGCCTTTTGAGAGGCTTCAGTAGCAATCACCCGATTGACTAAGGTCTGGAAGTCCTCTATCTCTAGAGCAACGAAGAAAGGACGTAATTCGTCATAGAGGCCGTCAATGAACATTCAACATTTTTCTTTCTCCGTGCATATAATCTCAGCACCATATCTTGCATACTTGTAGAAATATTGGATATACTATTCTACGGGTCGTCCTTCTTGCCTCAGATGGAGGAATCTCTTATGCCCTTCAGCGATATAGTGGTCACTGATGTACTTCTTGCGGAACTCCTGAAAGAAGAAATCCCACGTAATTTTTTGTTTAGGCACGGTGAGTGTCATGGTACCCCACCAACTCTAGGCCTCCTCAGCAATCAAGGCTGAGGTGCACTCAGAGTGTTCTCCAGCCAGTATTTTATGACTTCTGGGTTGTCCAGGTCCTGGCCAGTAAAGGTGTAAACTAAGTATTATTTGAGCTTGTGAATAGGCACCGTCGAAACAGTCGAGGTGGCTGCAGTAGGCTGAAGGGGTGGTTCTTGTCGAATGGACACAACCACTTGCTTAATCATGTCGGCCATGGACATCAAATATTCCTACTGAGAAAGTGGCATCGATGGAGGATGAGGCGGATCATTTTGCCCCACTCGTTCGCACCTAACTTCTACCCCCAGATTATCCCCTTGAGTAGAGGAGGAGCCGGGATTCGGTTCATCATTAGCGCGTCTATCAGTAGGCGCAGACATATTCAGATCTAATCATACAGAAAGATTAAATCGTGTAAGCTGCAAGTCATAGATAACATATACAAATAACTTCTAGGTGGTATAAGTACATACAGATTCATAACGAGCTTCAGTTTAGTCCTAGAATCGACTAAACCTACGCTCTGATACCACAATTGTAACACCCCTTCCTGGTCTAGTAGATAATAGGGTCAGAAAGTGTTACCAGAAACTTATTCAGAGGTGGAAGACAGAATCAAAGTTCATAATATTTTATTAGTCATTTTCAAAGCTTGTCGAACCTATTCGTTACTAGTCATAATTGAATCGGGGTTAATTTTAAACTTTTACAAACTTAGGGACTAAATTGTAAACTTTACAAATTAGCGATCCTAACCCGAATTCTTTATTACCAACTTGTAATTAATCTTACCAATTATTAATCTGTGAAGTTTCGTTACTATCGGATGTCGTTAACCCGATTAATTAGACCGTATAGCTATTAGTGACAAATTTGCAAACTGCTTAAAATTATTTTTATTCCTTATAACATAATTAACTAACACCGTATCGATATCCTAAGGGTCATATCGATACGCTAAACCTAATTTCAGATTTCCAGATTCGTATGATGTCAAACCCGTATCGATATAGCTAATCCAGTATCGATACGCGTTGATCGCGTTAACCCCGTACCGATACGCTCTATAATGGTATCAATACGTTTTTCCCATCCAGATTCAAATGACCAAATTCCGTACCGATATGCCTAAACTGTATTGATATGCCCTATTCCATTGAGCCAATTTATGCCTGGCCGTATCGATACGCCATGACCTGTGATGACAAATTTTTATTGGTTTTTATTCAAATTAACCTAGAAAATGATGTTCAAATTTTATCAAACTTTACCAGCAATCTTAAAAATAATATTTCTAATCGCATGTCAAATTTTAGAGCATTTCGAATCTATTTACTAAGATTTTACCAATTAGGGCCTTATCAACCTATCTCACAATTTCAAAACATACTATTCATCACATATATTACCTAGGCTATCTTAGGCTTATACAAACATATCAAAATAGGTCATTTCAACACGTTTAGACCTTATGCCACTTTACTAGGAGTTTAGAAATAAAGGTAAACATACATATGGTAACGGAGGTGACTTACAACTGTAGATTACACGATCGGAGTTCAGAATGCTTCAAGATCCTGAAATGCATGAGACACACACATATGTTAGGCTTATTTAGCATAGTGAGGTAGTCATAACAAGCGTAAGGTAATCAAGTGACATGAATAGCATACTATGATTATAAACAACATATCATCATACTTAAATAACATAATTACACTATTAATCACATGAGTCTCATGCTTAAGTCATTTACCATATTTTCACATAGTCATAGAAAAACTTAACACATATCAATTCCCTTGGACAATGTAACAAATAGTTACACGAATTCCCCTTTACACCAACACATATATCGAAAAATAGGCCGTAGCCTCGAGCTGTGGCTCCGAATAAATCCCTTACACAATCCATCCTTATCTCCCCCACATATAGGCCATAGCCCCGGACTGTAGTCCACCCTTACTTATACGAGCTCAAATAATCCTATGGCATTGCAATTGTATCCAAAACTCACAAATGTTCAGGGTTCACATATGTTATTGTATTTTCTTACCTTTGTGCCCGTAGGCCATAACATATCGGAAACGAAAGTGAGCCGTAGCTCCATAACATATCATCATACATGTGTACATCGAATCATCACATAGCCATATCAATTTCACATAATATAACATAGTTGTTCAGATTTCAACATACCATTTTCATAGTTTATTTATATCGGATCATAAGTCACATGTATATCCTTAACCATATCAAAATGACACAAGGGCTTACCCAACCTTACCGTTCGAATTTGTAGCCGATTGCTCTACTTGAGCTTTGACACAATGCATAGCAAACCACAATAATGCAATAGGATGGCACCAAGCCTATCTCTTGACACGACTAACTCACCTTGATTATGAGGCTCTCGAATCGAAATCCCGATGTGCCTAGCTTCCTTCGGGGATGATGAGGAGTCTTTCTCCAACACTTGAGCTATCACAAATTAAGGGTCATATTAGAGTTCGAATTAAGGATTCAGAAGCATATTTTGAACTTACTTAGAGTTTAGGGAAAATATCAAATTAACAAAATCAAACTCCTAATTCATGGTTTCCTACATGAACCGAGAAAACCTAATTTTGAAATTAAACTTCAATGAAAGATCGAATCATCAATTCAATTGTGGGGTTTTACTCACCGAATCGTGGGCTTTCAAACGGTATATCAAACTTGAACAAAGGTCGAAGATTGCACCGAGGTGCTTGCTTAGCTTGAGGTTGAAGACAACAATGGAAGAGCTTTCTTATATTGGTAACAAGGTGGGTTTAGTTTACTTGGAGGCTCAAATGTAAAAGATGAGGCTAACTTCCTTATTTTTAAGCTCCTTAAACCTACTTTAATCATTTCCCACCTATTTGGCAACCAATGAGAATATTTCCCTTAAGCAAGGGTTTCCCAAACCCAATGGCAAAATACTTTTCAACCCTTTTTACTTGATGTCATTAGCCACCCTTTTCTGATGAACTTCATGTGTAGAGAGGCAAGCAAAGAGGTGAGTAAGCACTTTGCTTAATTTTCCCTTAATTTGGGCTTCGAACAGATTCAAAGTAAGGGACCCGTATCGATACCTTATAACCATATTAATACGGTTATGCCAAAACATGTACGGTAGTTATTGGCAGTTGGACCGTATCGATACTGGCATGACCGTATCGATACGCCTAGCTTAGAACTTGTATTTTAGGCTTTTAATTTCATACAAGGGAGTTCATTCACTCGAATAGGACCAAATTGAGATTTCATTACAAAAGAGGGGTACAAAAGCCAACTATTACAAACGTGTAACACATCGGATTCAAAATTTCCGATCACCGGAGCCTACTCTCGACTAGGCCAGTTTTCAGGATGTGACATAACAACTACTCATTATTGTGAATTTCTAGGCATTACATGCTCGTATATTTACAACATAATATGCACGCTAGTTATTATATAATATACCTAGTAAAATAGCTTGGATTTTTCTTTTAAATACCCACCAACTAGTCAAATCTTCTCTTGATCATACCCATAGGACAGTTTCAAAATCAGAGCTTTCCATCTGATTGCAAACAAGTTAATCTTTTCCTCAATGACCCAAATGAACAATAAGTAAGCTCTTATGACTTGGTAAAAAGTACCATAAAGCTCGTGCCCATCTCAACATTAAACATTACAACAGCAAAATAAAGCTAACAGCTACGACTGTAAACATGCATATTCAGACATGTTTATCAAAATCTACCTGCTCTGTGGATGCTTTGCCACCATATTGCACTTTTACATTGTTAGATAAGCGTTAATCCAAGAATTAAATAAATAATAAAATACGAAATTTATGTTGAAATATTGAATCAAACAAAACAAGATAAATACAACATATCTAAAACAAAACCGTTTGGAATGAGTTGAGGCCTGTAACTACACAATGTTCTTAAGACAAATTTTTGACCACTCCTTTGTGCTTGAGATTGTCGGTTGTCTACCTCCCAAAATACAACAACTAGATGATCAGCTACAGTAGTACAGCTGCAGAGATCATGAACGATATATGGTGTGTACCGGTACATCCAAGTTAAAATGTATCATTTGGTGTAGGGCGTATCAGTATGGTTGACCGTATCGGTACCAAAAGTGGTTACTAAAAAATATTTGTTCATTGGGTACTGGTATTATGCCTAATGTACCGATACAGCTGTAGCGGTACGTGAACTCGTACCGATACGAAAAATAGGAATTTGAAAATTAATAAGCTTACCGGTATGACCCCTTAAGTATCACTATGGAAGGTAGTTAAAAACAATTATAACCGGGTTCAGTTTTTGTTTCCTTACATTTTAGCCCAAAGAGATTAGAAACACCAATTGAGGGAGTTTTGGGTCACCAAATGATCTGAAAATTTACGGATAAATTTATTATATCATGAATTTCAATTTGTGACTTTAATTTTCCGACAATTTTCTTAACTTCTTAAATCACATTTTAGTCTTTGAACTTTGGTAATCTTGTAATTTGACCCTTGCAGAATTATATTAGAATGTGAGATTATAATATATACATTGTTTGAATGAATTTCTATATATTAGTATAATTGACATGTTTATTTGGTTAGTTTTAATGTTTATGTGCTCCGATTTGATCAGTTGCAGATGATCAACTATAAATTTTGAGTTGTATTTAACTTAGAAGGTTTGCACAATATTTATAGGAGTTGCAGATTATATTCCAACATTATGGTCATTAATGCTATATCCAAATAAATTCAGAAATAAGCCATCAATATCATATTTAATGGAATATATAAATGTGAACTGCAAGGCATTACCGTGCTTAAGATCAAAATTTAAGGAAACCAAAAAATATCCTTTTAATTAGGAATATTAAAAAAGATATGCAATTTTTAAGGAAAAATTTTAATTCGTAGTGGGTAAAATATTTGCAGACCTAACTGGTATGGACATTCGTGTCACCCATATCAAATCAGCTTAAGATATTCAATAACAATCAAGTTGGGTTTGGGTCTTGCGTATAAGCATATCCTACACTTGGTACCTCATCAATATGGTATATAAGATTTTCCCTTTTTTTCTTAACACAATTCACAACTAGCCTACTTTGAGCATAAATTTCTCATTCATTACTCAGCCATTTTGAGCGTGTGAGATATCATTGTAAAGGTCTCATGGAGTGTAATCACTAATTTTGTCCGGGATGGACCATTCTTTTTTTGTTCTTTACAATAACGAGCTTATATATATGTGTGTATGTGTTACTCTTTTCCAAATAATGTCACGGGCTTTGCTTACGTTATCATTTTTATTAAAACTTAAAAAAAACCAAAAAATTAATTAGTTATTAATTCTATTTTAATTAAGCATTCATATTTACTATCATAGTATGCTATTTATTATCATATTATTATTATATTTGAAAAGAAAACCTAAGCATTACTAGTATATTACATTGTATTATCTTATTATTATTTTATTATTATTACGATATTATTGTAATTATATTACCATCATCTATGTCATATGTTACCATTATTATTACTTGCTATTAGCTATTATTATTATGATTTACTATTATATTTATCATTATTATTATGTTGTTATCTTAAAAAAATCAGAAAAGAATTTAAAGATTATAAAATATATTTTTTATAAATAAAAGCCCAATAAAATAGAGAAAATAGCACAAAGCTTTATAACAGTCCATAGTACATCTAAAACCAAAAATTAAATATGTTACAAAAGCCCAATCTGAAACCTTAATCTACTACATCTATTTCCCTTGTGCAGTTAACTTTCTACCATCGATCAAGGGTGACTGAATGGCCCAAATTCGAACCAAGAAATCCACACAGCAACTACCAATGGCCAAGATCGAACCGTGCAACATACAACCACCTTGCTGGTCCCCTCTTCCTCCATCACTCTCATGGGCACCATCATACACAAACAAACAACAGCAACAAATATCAGACAATGGCACACACACAAGGGGGCAGAATATCAGAGACAAACTGACGCTGCAGAATAGGCAGATGAATACAGACAAATCATAGAGCCAGCTAATCACCAATTTTTATGTCTTTTATATATGCAAAATTTCACTATAATTCGGTTATATAAGAGCCGAAACAATGTAATGATTTTCAACAGCTATCAATGGAGAACAAGGAATTTTTCTGAATTCATTTTTTCCATCTACCATTTGAAAAAAAGCAGCTATCAATAGAGAAAAGTATTGCAGAGTTTTCATTTTCCAGTATTCATCTTTTTTACAACCAAAAAAGATAACATTGTGAAACACCATTTTATTTCTGTTTGTATTGGTTTGAATAAAAAAGGAAGAAGTGAAGCTTACCGACAGTTCTTGGCAGCTTCCAGCGATCAGGGGCTCCCTTAGGAGTTTCTAGATTCAACAAAACCCTACCTCCCATTTGATTCTTCGCCCTTTTTCATCTCAACAACCCCTTTACCAATCGAAACCGACAAACCACCATAACCCACGGTTGAAGCAAGCTCCACCAGAATCACTTCACCATCGAGCCATCACAAGCTCTCCTTTCACCGCCCATTCTCCCCATCGTCCCAAAACCATCATTGAAAAACTGAACTAGCAGCCTGTCCCCAAAACAAAGGAGAAGAAAATCAGAGCAAACCCTAAAAAACCGAGACTGAAAAGAGAATGAAACAAAAAGAAAAAGAAAGGAAGCTTACCTCCGATCTTCAACAGACGCAGGCGATCGAAGACTCTGGTGGCGAATCCCAATGGTGGAAATGTTTCACGGCTAGCGGGAAACGACATATATGAGATTCACCACGATTCGACGGTGGACAGCGGCGAATCGGGGCTCTATAGGTTGCATGGTTTCGGTCCAATTTCGAGACATTGGCGGCCGTTTGGGTGAAATCCGTTCAGACAGAGACGGAGAGGAGTATGAGGGCTTCACGATGTTGGCTTCGACGCGCCGATCCGAGGCCGGACGGCGGCTCAACGGCAGCCAAGAGCAGCGGCTCTATTAGGGTTTTGAGAGCCCTCTTAGCTCCTGATTTGTTGAAGAGGGGAAATGAAATGGACTGAGGGGTTAACCCCCTTTGCTTGGATGAAACCGGGTAAACCGGTTCGTCTCCAACCCTACCTAGAAACCAACCGCCACTACCCAGATTCGGATGGGTATCCGGCCCAGCAGCTGTCCACAGCCCAATTTTGTTGGGTTTGGTATTCCCTCAACCTTGTTTTTTTATTTTATATATTATGGATGTGTATGCTAATTTATTGATGTTTATACATATAATTTATGATCATAATATATGTGATATACAGTTCTAATATATATATATATGTAATGTCGCATGTGGTTTTAATACATAATATACCGTTTAAATATAATATATGATATGCGTTTTTATATACATAATATGATAGTAGTATAAGGTATGTATAATCTTTTTATAACCTATTGTCCTCAAATACTACTTAATATAGCCCCTTTTTCATAGTTTTATAAAATGTAGAATGTGTAGTTTATACATTAGATAATACATGTATTTTAAAAATATGATATATAGTTTTAAAATATGTAACATATATTTTTTTATAAAATATAAGGTATAGTTTTCAATATAATATGAGCTTTTCTTTCTATATAATATATATAATGTTTCTTTAAATATATAGTTTTATTAAGTTTATAATATATAATATAGTCCTTTTGAATATATAATATAGTCCTTTTGAATATATAATATATGTAACCTCCAAAAGCATATAACACGCATAGTTTTCTTAAAATAATACGTCTTTGATATATAATGTAATTTTAATATAATGTGTTTTAATGTATATGCATATAATTTATACCTTTTGGTACTTTAGGCTTAGTTTGTTTGATTAGTTTAGTTTAGGGCCCTAGGTTTTGGGAATAGTTTTCAATAATTTGGGCATTTTAGATTAGGTCTTGGGGTGGGCCTTGTGTGATTATCTGTTATGCCTTGTGTTTGCCATCTCTTATTTTTGTCATTCATGTGACTGTAATGTTTGATTGCATGTTAATTAATTTGGATTACAAGAAGGGGAGGTATCCATTAGTTCCGATATTTGGGTCGTAACAGTCCGATCTTATAGGATGTTTACCAAATATTTGAATTAATCCTTACCAACTCAATACAGAATTAAAACTAGATGAGGGCATTACATCATATCTTAATTGCTTGCACCATGCATAAAGATGACGTGCGGGGTTCGAACCATAAATTTATACGGCAGTAGGGCTTATTCGATGTCAGTTTAATCTATGGTCTGATGTATCGTCAACCTTATTAATTAAATGTCCAATTAATTTGAACCCACCAATCTCATAAACCCCCTTCAGTTAAGGTTAATTTTCAATTAAGGTCACCGAATTGAATTCTTTCCGAATTCTAACAATTTCCTTCGATTAAAAGCAACAAATATTTTGGTACCAGTTTCTGGGCGTGATGGGGTGCTAATCCTTCCCTACACGTAACTAACTCCTGAATTCTTTTTAAAATGAATCTCTAGTTTTGTGGTGTTCGGCCTATCTGATCCAAGTGGCCGGTGGCGACTCCCATTTCTCAATCATTTTTCAAAGAATTTTGATTTTTGAAAGGAAATTCCCCTTTTAAGCAAACCTTCTCCAAAAAGTGGGATACATTTTAGTAGTTTTTCAAAAATGTCGTTACAGGTTGGCGACTCCGCTGGGGATCGGTTTTGTTTTTTCAAACAAAGAAAAAAGAGAGAGTTAGGCCAAATAAGATATTTGTTGCTTATTAATGATGGAAAATTGTCGAGATTTCAACTGAATCTAGTAAGGGTGAACCTTTCTTGAAAAATGTAACTACAATTGAACGAGCTTTGATAATTGGTGGCCTTTGAATTAATTTTATATTTAATTTCTAAGGAATCACCGACATATGTTGCACCATCTCATCAAGCTCTACACTTGAGCTTCGTCCCTTAAGTGGGAGTGAAACGCCACATACCCACGTGAGTAGCCCTCTACGGGTCGGTAATTTACTTCTGAAATCCATGCCTCTTGACACGTGAGCATCCCTCCACGTCATTAGGTCGTGTTTTCCCTCGAACTGAAACCAATTCGCAAGCTTGTAATGGGCCAAAATTGGGGTTCTTGTTGCCTTAGTAGGTGATAAGATAGGTTCGGGTACCCCAATCAGAATCGAACCCATGTGTGAGAATTTAAGAAGCCCACCCCAATAAAGCCATACGAATAACCTTGGCGAACTAGAATTCATGCGGTTAGGGTTCTTGCTTTAATTGTTTTCCTTTTGCTTAATTGGTTTGTGCTTACCTTTTTTCGTTTTCAAAATGATTGTTTATCTTATGACTAACAGAGTTATGTTTGTTTTCTTTTCGTTTCCTTTTTACCCTTTTGTTTTGCATATATTATCATATCATGAAGAGCACATTGAGTTGGAAATAGTCTGAAATTAAAAGACTAGATTAATGGGAGATTTGGTTTGTAACAATGATAAGAAGAATCTCGATGTACAAATATGGTCAGAAGGAGTGCAACTACGACGGGGACAATATTCCTGTCAGGACTAGGTCAAAAATGTCGATCGAAACCTTCATGTGATGATGGTTGGGATTACGAGGAGAGAAATGCTTTCAAAGTCAACAGTTGTTCTATAATTGCAATACAATTGAGAAATACCAAGTCTTGTAAGGATATCAACGAAACCCATGCCAAACAAGAACGAGGCCTTCCGGGGCAAGATCAAAAGTTTCTCGGACACTTTGCCATCTTGGGCCGACAATCAAGTCTCAACTTAGAATAAGGAAGAATATTTCATGTCGGAAGGAACTTTTGACTTTAGTACACGCTGAAGGTTGAATTCGGCGGGACCCTCTCCGAAGAGCAAGTCAAGTGTACCAAATACCAACATTGGAATGACTATAATTCACCGCCTACACCACTTGGGGGCAAGACCAAGAATTCGCATATTTGATAACTCCAATACAAGAGATCACCTAAGCGAAAGACGATGTCAAGCTTTTAAGAAGGAAGAAGAGATTTATTGGATCTTGGAGAAAATCGTCGACCTAGATGCTAACTTAGGATCATTTGCAAAGCAGGTTTTCTTTGGCTATTGTAACAAAACAATATTCCCATTAATGCGAGTCGTTTAATGATGACATTTGCCGAACTCAGTGTCGCTCTTTGCATTCGTAGTAGTATTAGTTTGTGACTTATTTTTGTTCAAATAACACATTTTTGTGCATTCACACACATCATATGCATAACTAGCCGGAAAAAAACATTTACCCCAGAAAAATATGAGTAAAGAGGGATTGACTTTTGACCAGTTCGACTCTAGAAATATGAATGAGCTAGCAACTAGGGTAACTAAAATCGAACAGCTTCATGAACGATTGGTTTGGAACCAAAGAGAGATAATATCATATGTGAAGAGGTTCCAAGAGGAAACAATGGGGACTTGAGAAGGAAAACGAGAACTTAACCCCGCTGCCAATCTCACATAGGGAGCTGTACTCGCAACTGTACAAAGCAGACTTGGTTCGGCCTTACCATGTGGTACCCTTTAACCCGCCCTACCATTCTTGGTATAAGTCAATGTTCAAGGTCATTCTATTGAAAGCTGTATGGAATTTAAGAAGTTGGAGTCTAGAGTATTGCAGTTGGGAGAACCAAGCATAATCGAGTAGAAGTAATATGATTCTTCGGGTTGTATGAAGAGTTCCCGACCGAATAATCAGTTTCATGGTCATTCTTACTGTTAACCATACTCATTTGCAAGGTCATCGAAGGTTCCTCGCCTGATCTCAATGACGTACGCGGACTTGCTCCCAATACTTGTTGGAGCAAAACTTCTAGCTCCAGTTCAGTCCATACCGAGGAATCCTTCTTATCCCATTGGTTATGATGTCAACGCCGTGTGTGACTACCATGTGGAAGGTAAGGGCCACACCATGGAGAATTGTGGAGCTCTGGAGAACGGAGTCCAAAAGTCTGATTGAGAGCGAGATTTTGAAGCTTTGAAGAGTAAGGTGATGAAGATGATCCCTTAGAGGTGTAGATCCCCGTAGTTAGCATTAGAGGGTCCTCGTTCCTAGCGGGTGGCATTCTCTTGTTGCACTTTGCCTTTATTTACCCGAAGACAGTAGCAGTGATCTTTTGAAGTGACTTATGTTATGTTTACCTGTTCGATTTCAATGGAAGAGGCATTCATGGGCATTTCATTTGCAAGCATTTCATATTCTTTGATGTCTTTTTTTAAAAAAATCATTTATTCTTTATTAGGAGCTTACTTTTGTTTTCCCAAACATATATGTATATATCTTCTGCAAGATTGAATTTAATTCAAAATTTCAAAATCGTATGTTGTGAGGACGCAACAAGTGTGAAAACCCTCTGTTCTACTTATGCCATGGGAGGAACAACAATTAGTGTTCAAGAGTAATGGGCTGACCCCATGAAGTGAATTTTCCTCTCAAGCATTGTTGTTCCAGGTCCTTGAATGAAGTGATAACCCTAAAACATCTACCACTTGAAAACTGTTTGATATCCATGCATGGAAGGACATTTGGCATTCCTTCATTTCCCTTCACATAGTAAGAAAATAAGGAAAATGTCCATTGTTGTCCCCTTTTGAGCCTGGTGATGTTTTTTTCTGATTCAACCCAAACCAAGGATCACCCCTACACCGGGGGCTAAGGAGATAAAAGAATGACATCGAGTTCTAATCATGCTATGAAGATGGAACCTCATGAATTAGGGGGAAATAAAGGAAAATAAATATGTTGAATACAATTCTCAGTTCAAGCAATAGAAACCTAAAAAGGAAACAGGAAAAGAAGAGTTTGTGCTCAAAGAGCCAACTCAAATCAAGTTGAAAGTTACCAACACAAAAGTTGAAGAAGCTGAAAGTGAAAGTACTAAGTTGAAGAATACATTTGAAAAAAAAAAAAAAGGAAAAAGAGAAAAAGAATAAAAAGAAAAAGAAAAAGGGCAAGAGATAAATAGAGAAAGGGCTATAAAAATTCTCCATCCAATTGAATTAGCCTCGAGAGACTGATCACCTTTGAATGGAAGCATGCATCAATACAGTGTGAAGATACAAGTTGGTCCAAAGCTACACTAGAAGAAAATGAATTGAACTCTAGGGTGAAGACCTAAAAATGGGTAGTCTAGAGTGATCCAAAAAAAAAGAGGAAATAGTGTTTCATTTGAGCATATCCAGATTAGACAGTACATAATTAAGATTTCCAGTCAGAAGAAATGATTCTTGGTTTTATCACCCTTAAACACTTGTTTGGGCCTACATAGCCTTTCTTTCATAACCATGAGCTATAGCCTACATTACATGCCTTGAAAGACCATTTCGACCATACATGGACATCTGAGTTTGTCTTCAGATCACATCTCTCCTATCAGGGTTAACCTTTCTTCAAGGATTGCCACACTTCTAATGCCTGATTGAGATCAGAAAAGAGGGAAAGATGGGCCATGGTGAGATAGTGAGCTGAAGAGAGCCACCTTAAAATTGGGTAGAAATTAGGCATGAGAGTTGTTCCTCTCAGGAGCTTAATAGCTCAGCAAGGATTTCACATGCGTAAGCATTACCATAACATTCGTGGTATTTTAAATAGAAGTTTCACTTAGGTTGACTTTTTTAAACACCTAAGCTTATTCCAGTAAACACTGCTTGCCATGTTTTAAACAAATAACAATGATAATAAAATTATTTTATCTATATCATCCTTATATGTCTCTTGCATTGGAATGAACAAGTGGACTAAACTTTTGCGTACTGCGGGTACCTTTGACTTGATGGGAGACAAGTAATACCCATAAGGAACATTTTTGGAAGCTCAACATTAAGATACCACCTTTTGGATGACAAGACTGCATGTCAGTGAAGTGCAAGCTACCTCTGATCTTCAACAAACGCTGGCGATCGAAGACTTCGATGGTGACTCCCAACGGTGGAAATGTTGCACGGCTAGCGGGGAATGACTTATCCGATATTCGCCACGATCCGACGGTGGATGGTGGCGAATCGGGGCTCTATATGTTACATGGTTTCGGTTAGATTTTGAGACATTGGAAGCCGTTTTGGTGAAATCCATTTAAACAGAGACGAAGAGGAGTGTGAGGGCTTCACGATGGTGGCTTCGATGCGCCGATCCGAGGCTAGACGGCGGCGAAGAGCGACGGCTCTATTAGGGTTTTGAGAGCCCTCTTTGCTCCTGATTTGTCGAAGAGGGGAAATGAAATGGACTGAGGGGTTAACCCCCTTTACTTGGATGAAATCGGGTAAACTGGTTCGTCTCCAATCTGGCCCAGAAACCAACCGCCCCTACCCAGATCCGGATGGGTATCCGGCCCAGCAGCTGTCCACAGCCCAATTTTGTTGGGTTTGGTATTCCCTCAACCTTGTTTTTTTCTTTTATATATTATGGATGTGTGTATGCTAATTTATTGATGTTTATACATATAATTTATGATCATAATATATGTGATATACAGTTCTAATATATATATGTAATGTTGCATGTGGTTTAATACATAATATACAGTTTAAATATAATATATGATATGAGTTTTTATATACATAATATGCGAGTCGTATAAGTTATGTATAATCTTTTTATAACCTATAGTCCTCAAATACTACTTAATATAGCCCATTTTTCATAGTTTTATAAAATGTAGAATATGTAGTTTATACATTAGATAATACATGTATTTTCAAAATATGATATATAGTTTTAAAATATGTAACATATATTTTTTTATAAAATATAAGGTATAGTTTTCAATATAATATGAGTTTTTCTTTCTATATAATATATATAATGTTTCTTTAAATATGTAGTTTTATTAAGCTTATATAATATATATAGCTTTTTCTTGAATATATAATATAGTCATTTTGAATATATAATATATGTAACCTCCAAAAATATATAACACACATAGTTTTCTTAAAATAATACGTCTTTGATATATAATGTAATTTTAATCATCAACCATTTGATTGTCTTCTCTGGGGAGATATTTGAAAGTGATCTCATCAAATTCCTTGGTTAACTCAAGGACCATCTTGTGATATCCCAACAACTTTGCATCTTTTATCTCTCATTCGCCACGTATCGTATAAATGACTAACGCAGAGTCCCCAAAAACTCTTAGGGTATGAATTTTCCTTCTTATAGTTTCTCTTAGTCCCGTTATACAGGCCTCGTACTCCGCCATATTATTAGTACAAAAGAACTTCAAATGACTGGTAAAAGGGTAATAATCTCCTTCCGGTGAAACCAGGGCTGCCCTATACCTCTCTCTAATGCATTTGATGCACCATCAAAATTCATAACCCAAGATTCTATTGAAGCTTCCTCATCTTCAGTGATACACATCAAGTCTTCATGAGGAAAATTGAAGTTTAATGCTTCATAGTCCTCACAGGCGCGACTTGCCAAAAAGTCAGCTACGCCACTTCCTTTTATCGCGTTTCGACTCACGTACTGGATATCAAACTCCGATAATAACATCTGTCATCTCGCTAATCTTCCTGATAAGGCTGGAGCTTCCATCATGAACTTCAGTGGGTCCAACTTCGAGATTAGCCATGTAACGTGATAAAGCATGTATTGTCTTAGCCTTTTAGCTGCCCAAACCAGAGCACAACACAACTTTTCAATTGGCGAATATCTGGTTTCACAATCAGTGAATTTCTTGCTCAAGTAATATATCACCTTTTTTTCTTCTAGTATCATCATGTTGCCCTAACACACAGCCCATGGAATTTTCATAGACCGTTAAGTACAAGATCAATGGTATCCCTAAAACAGGTGGTACTAATACTGGAGGATTGTTTAACTGCTCTTTGATCTTTTCCAAAACCATTTGACATTCCTCATCCCAAGTCCCCCGATTATTCTTCTAGAGTAGCCTAAACATTGGATCACACTTATTAGTTAGCTGAGAAATAAAGTGTGCGATGTAATTTAACCGTCCCAGAAAACCTTGAACTTCCTTTTGTGTTTGAGGTGGGACAAGTTCTTGTATAGCTTTTATCTTACCTGGACCGATCTCAATTCCTCTTCTTCTTACAACAAAACCCAATAACTTGCCAGATGTGACCCTAAATGTGCACTTAATCGGGTTGAGCTTCAACTGAAACTTTCTCAATCTTATGAAAAGCTTTTCTAAATTAACCAAATGTTCTTCTTCAAATCGAGATTTGGCGATCATATCATCGACTTATACCTCTATTTCTCTATGCATCATATCATGGAAGAGAGTGACCATGACCCTTTGATAAGTTACCCCTGCATTCTTAAGTCCAAAGGGCATCACTTTATAGCAAAAGGTTCCCTATAGTGTCACAAAAGTTGTCTTTTTCATGTCTTATGGGCACATCTTAATATGGTTATACCCGGAGAAACCATCCATGAAAAATAAGAGTGAATGACCAGTTGTATTGTCAAATAAAGTGTCAATATGTGGGAGTGGGAAATTGTCCTTTGGGCTTGCCTTATTGAGGTCCCTGTAGTCAACACACATTCGTACTTTTTCATCATTCTTCGGTACTGGGACAATATTCGCCACCCATTCCGGATACTTGGCTACCTCGAGGAATCCTGCATCGTATTGCTTCTTTACCTCATCCATGATCTTGAGAAGTGTTTCAGCCTTCATTCTTCTCAGCTTTTGCTTTACCGGTTCACATCATTCCTTTATAGGGAGCCTATGCATGACGATGTCTGTGTCAAGGCCAGGCATATCTTGGTATGACCAAGCAAAAATATCTTTAAATTCTTTCAAGAGCTCAATCAATCTTTGTCTGGTTTTGGCCGTGATGGTAGTACCAATATTCATCTCTCACTTTTCTTTTGCGGTTCCGAGGTTTAATATCTTTAATTCCTCTTTATGTAGTAGAATCTACTTTTTCTCTTCTTCCACCATTCTAAGCATATCACTGGGTTCATCATATTCTTCCTCTTCATCAATATTTCCAATTTCTTCCAAGCATAAAGGTAATTCAAAGTGAATCTTGAAGTCAGGCTCGGATTCATTTATGTTAATAATATCTGAAGACCTGAAAAAGAAATAGGCAAAAGATATATACAAAGGGAAGAAACAAAATGAATGGAATGTTTTTTATACTTTTAACTTTATGGTTTTTATTTGGTTTTGGTTATGGAAGGAAAGTTTGCTACACAAGATTTAAGGAAATGCATCTTTTATTGATTTCAAAATAAATGTTTGACATAGGCCCTTTTACATAAGATCCCCTATTGTCTTCGGGCCTAGAGCAAAGAGGTTAGTTTTGAGAATTACTATGAACATGTCTTAAATACTACAGGAATTTCTTCAGTAGTCCAATTGTCAAGCTCAGAGCAAGGGCGGATCATTACAGGTACTGGCTCTCTTCCTTATTGTCAATCACAACATTGATGCTTAGCTTTTCAAATGCTTCACACAGAGTGCGCTCTCCTTTTCTTTCCTCACTAGTTGAGGTATTTGGATCCAGCATACCTCCAGATATAAAGTTATGACTCAGGGGAGGGAAAGTTATCAGCTCCCACTCAATTTCCTCTCCCTTCAATCTAGCTCTTCTCCTCTCTTGATGCTCTCTGATTTTAGCACTTCTTTGCCATTTGTTGGGCTTGAAACCAAAACCCAATTGATCCTTTTTCACCGGGATCACTACAGGATACAATCTTCCTTGATGTTTTCTTTCAAGTCCTTTTCCGATTTCAGCTCCTTTCCCAAGCGTTTGTTTTACCTGCATTTTTGCACAGCTTGATAATTCCAATTCTGGCACCTTGCTTCCTTTGGTGATAAAGGTTGCATTAACTAGTTCTAATGTCCTGAAATGACACTTGAGCGTACCCTCATCGATCTCAATGAAGGGTGCATCAGTGGTTACTGATGCAATGATTTTTTCCTCTACACCAACAGTTATTAATTGTCCATCTATCACAAACTTCAGCTTCTGGTGTAAAGTAGATGAGACCGCTTCTGCTCCGTGAATCCATGGGTGCCCAAGCAGGAAACTATAGCTAGGTCTTATATCCATGACCACAAACTCAACGTCGAAGGTCACTGGTCCAATTTGCAAAGGTACCTCAATTTTCCCCAATACCTCCTTTTGAGTTCCATCAAATGCTCTAATCATATTTTGATAAGCTCTCATATGAGAACTATCTATTGGCAGTTTCTTCAGTGTATCTAGTGGCAGAACATTTAGCACTGACCTGTTGTAAATAAGGACACCTGGTAACATATGTCCTTTACATCTGGTAGTGACGTGTAAAGTTTTGCAAGATCTTGTTCCTTCACCTGGTATTTCCTTATCATTAAACGAGATAAAGTTGTTAACAACAATGTTACCAGCTAACATATCCATCTTATCAGTTTCATCTTCTTAGACACGAATGTCTGGTTCAAAATCTTTAACAAGGCGTCATGGTGGCCCTCAGAGCTTAGTAACAATGACAACATAGAAATTCGAGCCAGAAGCTTATGGAGTTGCTCCACGACATTGTATTCGCTATGTTTTAATATCTTCAAGAACTCTTGAGCCTCTGATTCCTTTACAGGCTCATGATATGTTGTCAGCTTTTCCTTGAAGAAATTTTTGTCATCTTCTTTTCCAGGCTCCTCAGCAATTGCTTTCCTCTATGCTGCATCTCTATCTTCTATTATTGGCTGGGAATAGAGCCTTCCACTCCTCGTGAAACGGCTCACCTCATTGACTAGTTCTTTCTTCTCTTGAACAGACGTTTCTCCTGGAGCTGTCATCTCACAAGTGTAATTCCAAGGGACCTGTCTGTTATCCTTGTAGGGAAATGGCATTGGTGCCTTAATTATGAGCCGTGGGGTCACATTCCTTGCTGGCTCACCGACTCTTGTTTTAGCCTTAATAACTAAAGGCTTTATTTCGGTGTAGTCTCTTTTAGAGGATGACTCCTCTGATGCACATACATCCAGCAAACATTCTTTGTATTCTTTCTCAAAGAACTCGAGTTCTTTCTTATTCATCTTGTCCTAAATTAGTTGTTTAAACTCCAAGCAACAATCAATCTCATGTCCTTCCTTCATTTGGTACTCACAGCACAATTTATTCTCAATCTTCAATTTTTAGGCTCCTTCTTTTAGCATCCCTACTGCCACCATTTGAGCCTATATCCACCTCATGGGAGCCCTAACTTCAGCAACATATTCCTTGACCACCTTATCTTCTTCCTTAATGATTGCGTTTACTCCTGCCTTTTGATGATTTAGCAGGAGGTTACCTTTATCCTCTGACGTATCAAATGATAGCATCCCTGATTTTCTTAAGTCATCTACCACTCTTTTGAACGCAGTACAATTTTCTATGGTATGCTCCTTAACTCCTGCATGATATTCACGTTGTGCCTTCTCATCATACGATTGTGGATATGGTGGTGAGAATGGAGGAACATATCTTGGCAGCACCATCTGGGATTTGATCAACTCAACAAACAATTTTGCGTATGTCATCGAGATAGGAGGAAAATATGGTTTCGAGCTCCCTTGATACCTTCGTTCTTCTTTTGGAGTATTTGTGACTGCTGGAGCTATGGTCGAGACATTGGGTTTGTTGAAGACTGCCCTCTTCGAGTAGCTGAGGTTATAGATATTAGCAACATTGACTTCATTGTCTCTCTTTTTTAGGGTTTCTTAGTTTCTGTCCAACCTTCCATTTTTTATTTCCGCAAGTATCAATTCTCCGTTTATAAGCATGTCCGCAAAACTCTTTGTGCCATGGTTGAGCATACGATCATAGAAAGATCCTTTTAATGTTTCCACGAACATCGGAGTGATCTCACTTTCCAGCAATGGTGGCTGGACTTGGGTAGCTACGTCCCCCCGTCTCTGCGCGTACTGGCATAAGCTCTCATGGTGCTTTTGCTCCAATCCTTGCAAAACTAAACGAATTGGTACCATGTCTGAAACATGCTTGTACTACTCACTGAAGGCTATGGACAGATGTTTCTATGATCTGATGTTAATTCTACTTAGTTGTGTATACCAACACGCAGCTGACCCTACTAGACTATCTTGGAAGCAATGGATAAGCAGCTTTTCGTTCTCCAAATACATTGACATCTTCCTATAATACATAGCCATATGTGCTACATGGCATGTCGTTCCATTGTATTTTTCAAAGTCAGGAACTTTGAACTTTTGTGGTACTATCAGATCAGTCACTAAGCTTAAATCTTTGGCATCCATTCCTCCATATATACCTCCTTCTTGGAAGGACTTAATCATTTCTTCCAATTTCTTATAGCGATCCTCCCATTTCTTCTCAGCTTTCCCCTTGTCCCCAATTTCATCGAGATCAGGCACCTCAATGACTTCCTCAGAGCTTATTTTCCTATCATTTTGTACCGACGCTTCAACAATATATGGGGAAATTTTGACCTTGGACGATTAAGCTTCCCTTAGTATGCTTAGATGAACAAATACCATCCCTTGAAATTTTGGTACAGTATTAGCTTCTTCACCAGTTTCCATTGCATCAGGGTCCTTAAAACCTAGCATGGCTAAAATTGAACCAATCGTCTTTTGGTGAACTAACTCCATCTGCTGCTTTAGGTCTATCTCCAGCTTGTCTAACCTATCCTGGGTACTCTTGTGGTTGCTTTCTAAGGCCAACACTCTGTCTTCCATTGCTTTGACTTGAGACCGAGTACCGTACTTGTGGTTTGTGTTTGCTATTTTAATTTTCTGTCAGTTTTATTTAAGTTAGAATCTTATTATGTATGTATGCATGCACAAATGCAAATAAGAAAAACTATTAAACACAAAGGAATGAAATGCAAATGCATGAATGCAAGCGAAGGGCCATCAATTCCATAAAACAATTGCTCAAGAAACAACTCTTTTATTGGATAAAATGGTCCTTATTACATCAAGTTTTGTTTACAAATATTTTTTTGCTTGAATTCCAATTCTTTGATTTCTTCAGTGAGCCACATAAGCCTCGGTCCCACTTCTCCTACTGGCTTGATGTACTAACGAAGAGCTGCAGCTTTAGTGGCTAGCATCATCACGTGTTGAGCCACATCTTGTACCTGAGTCATGACAGTCCTGTCAAACTCATCTCGTTCTTGGAATCTTCTAGCCATGTCCCTAAGACGTGTGAACCAATAGTCATCACCTCCCTCAGTGATGTCTTCAAGGACCAAGATCTTTGTCCTACATTCCTGAATGATGTTATATATTCCTTCAACCTATTTCTTCAAGGCATCATTCTCACTTAGACAAGCTTGAAGCTCAATATAAGCATGATGGTTCTTGAAGTCTATGCAACGAGTGGTTTAGATCATCTATTTTGGCTTGCAACTTAGCAACACAAGCCCGACTCTACTTTAGCTCCGCACTGGTTTGGTCATATGCCTTCTGCAACTCAAATAAGCGAATCTTTTTGTCATGGGCCTTCCTCTTCCATGCGGCCACACTTTCTTTATCACTTTCATGGACCCATTTGCCATTTCCATTTTAAGTTGTCGGCTTATTCTTCTTCCTCTCTTTCGCAAGGGCTCGTCTACATTTCTCAACCTCGCGTCTTCCTCGTTCCTTTTCTTTCCCCACAGCATGCTCGGTTTCTAGCTTCCACTGTTCAGGGGTCTTTCTTAAATCAACATTCTTAATAGCAGTGTGAAACTTAAGGAAGTCAACCCTTTGGATCTCGATCTTCTTTTCTAGGTCTTCATACATCTTCACTACTCGCTTCGTCTCCCCTTTGTACTTTTCAACATCGAGGCCCAACTCAAACTTGTCTCTTTGGTTCTGCTCTTGCAAGGAATCTATCTCTAGCTTAGCCCTTCTTAATTATTCTCTCAAGATGTCAGCTTCTGTAGGGACTACTTTTAAGTGTTCCTCTAGAGACATAGCTTGCCCAGATATAGGTGCTATGACTTTGTCATTCATTGTCATATGCCTCCAAATGTCATAGTCTGGGGTGTATATGCAGTGACTATCAAATTCTAGCTTCATGTGATAAAAATGGTTCCATGCATTACTGATTGTCTAAACTTTCTGTCTAAACTCACCTTGGAACTCGAATTCTGATGAGCCAAGACCGGTAGTGGAAGGGATGAACTGCTGAGACCCATAATGGCGAGATACTAGCAAAGGGGCACATCCAATCCCTCCCCACAAACCTAGCAACACTAGGAAGTTGAAATCTCCACATTTGTACAAAAGTTTGGTGTGACCCATCCAAGGAACCCTTCATCTAATGTCTTCATCACGACGATCCCTGAATATATCAATCCATTTGTTCTTCTTAACAACAGGCCATTCCTTTGCCAAAAATTCTCGAAGAGGTGAAAAGTTTGGGGAAACACATTTGATAAAGCTAATGTCGAGCATTTCCAGAAATGGCTGAGGGCCCAAACATGTAGAAGTGGAATACATACTCCAAAATGAACACCTTCAACCTTTCGGCAGGCATTGAGTGAAATGAAGGTTTCAGCAAGCACGACTGGTACCAGATTGACTCATCTTTTCAATTGTTCAAGGAAATCAAGTAACGCCACATCAATGTTTCCTAGAACCATTGGAAAGATGACTAAACCATAAATTACAATGGCTAAGAGTTCAACCCTTTTTTCTTTATCTGGGTGGATCGAGATTATACTTTTGATGCTTGACCAAGGGAAATTGAAGGTGCCTCCTCTCTTCTGTAACCCCTTTACCCAACCATCACTCATACTGGAAAATGCCTGAAGATTTGCATGTGGTTTTTTGTTTTTAGGTGGCTTGGCATAAACCCAGTTCTTCTTTACTTTGCACAGGTTGAAAAGGGCCAAATACTCCTTGAATGTAGGCATCATATCTTCTTTATTAAATGTGAAGAATACCCTAGATTCCATAATTGAACCAAGGCTTTCAGTAACTACTCATCAACCTTTACGGACAAGAGATAGGCTATATCACCGTAGACTTCAAGGAACAACTGCTTAGTCTCACAATCAAAGTGCTCCCAAATTTCTCGCAATTCCTGCACATTGTTCTGTTTAATGCTGATGTGGGCGTATTCTGAAGTCTTTGTCTCATGATCAGCTACTAGACTGTCTCCAAATGTTCGCTCCTCAGACCAATGGCGGACCTTTCCATTCTCCTCTTTACTTTTCAAAATTCTTCTGTCCATAACAAGAGCTTTTCAAATTTGAGCAATGATTTTGATAATCAACCCCTTCTAAATATGTAATGATGTGGCATGAATGGTTATGCAAAACAACAAGACAAGGGGAACACAAATTAGAATAAAAAAAACACAAAGAAAGTGAAAACAATTATGGGTAGCACATTCCAATACTCTAGGACATGTCTCCCTTTATTACTAAAACCCTAGGTTTTCCGCATGGCTCTATTGGGGTGGTTTCTAAATTCTCAAACAGTTTAGTTCTAAAAGGTACCCGAGCTGTCCTTCCTGTCCCTTACTAAGGGTATCAAGGCCCCTGGTTCCCACCCATTATAGGCTTCAAACGAACCAAGTTCAACTCAAGAGGACTCACTTCCTATGTCTTCTCGAAGAATCAATATCCTTACGAAGACATAAGGCATATGAATCTCAAAGGTAATTGCTGGGCTTATATAGAGAATCAATATTCTGACATGAGCGAAGCATTTTCCCTTCACTTAACAATTGGGTAGAGCTCGGGAATATAGCTTTTGCACCATTTCTTTTTAAATGCATAAAATAAAATTACATTCATTAAGCGAACAAATAAGTTGAAACCTCTGTGAACTTGCAAATTCCTTTTCTAAAATATTTTAAAAATAATTTGTGGCCTAACCCTCTTTTGTTTTTTTTTAAAAAACAAAATATCCCCAGCGGAGTCGCTAAGCTGTCGCAACCCTTTTTTTAGGGAAAAGGTTTTGACGTTTCAGAAAACTTTATAAAAACACAGAGTCGCCACCAATCTTTTTTAAAAAGTGTGATTGGATCACTTTTAAAAGCAAGGGTATTTTGATAAAAAAATGTTTTATTTATCAAAATTGTATTTTGGTCCATGAAAACAAGAGAAAACAGATTTGGGGGTCGATTATGTATGGGGAAGGATTAGCACCCCAACAACGCCAAAAAATTTGGTACCTTAATTGATTTCAAAAAGCATTTTTAAAACTGGAATTTGCAAGTTCACAAAATTTTGATGTATTTGTTCGTAAAATGAATGTAAATTTATTTTAACGGCCTTATCGCCCGGGAAATGAACTTTAATCACCGCCAACACTCCTGGCGCTAACCCGTCATTCCCGTTTGATAAGACACCGCATTAATTAAGTTTTTGCTTTTTAAACAAATAAACAGGAAAATTAAGTGTGTTAATGAATTTTAATTACAGTCAAAATGATGAATAATCCTAAAGAAATGTCTATATTCCTTTTAATTATTAAGATTTAAATATAATTAAGTGTATTTTATTGAAAATGAAGAATATTTTACAACATACATGTCACTAATCTAAGTTTTAAGTCCCTAATCCTAAGGTTTAACATACATATATACATAAAAGGCATAAAAGAAATAATTAATTAAGTAAATAATAAATAAGCAATTGTTAAGATTAAATAAAGAGAATGATTTATGTATATATATTTTAAAGCGAAATTAAAAGTTTGGTGCCGAATTGAAAGGAAAAAGGACGAAATTAAAATAATTGAAAACTGGAGAGCTGCGGCGTGAGATCCGGCAAAGAAGGGCGCAGGTTTTACTCGGGTTCGGGTCGGGTCAAACGGGTTAGTATAAATAATTGAAATTATAAACAGATTTATTTTCTTTCTTTATTTCCAAACGGATCAAAATGGGTTTCATTATAATTCTCTAGGTGTTCTTCATAAATGAAGAACACATGAATATCCGTCGTGCCAGCCGCCATTGTCTGCAGCGAAATTCCCAGATTCTTTCAAAATTTACAGATTCCGACGACGTTTCGAACCAAAAAAAGGTAAAAAAATCTTTTCTCCTTTATTCAAACTGAAATTGAAAGTAAATAGATAGGAAAATTACCAAAAATTGCTTCTCTTTATTGTTTCCGAATGATGATTACAAATTGCATGCTCTTTTGAACTTCGAATGCTATTGCTATGTGTGATTTCTTTCTAGAATTGTTGTTGTCGTTTACAATGATTTACAGTGCTATTTATAGTACAAGAATTGCCTAAATCCCTGATTTCTTCCCCTCTGTTTGCTTGATTCTTGCCATGACACCGGTTTGGAGATTCTGAATTGCCTTTTGCATATCTTTCCATATCCGATTGTAACTTGATTTTGGCTAGGACACCAATTTAGGGATTTAATTCCCCTTTGAATTTCTGGGCTCTAATCGGAATTTAACCTTCTTGTTCCTCTGTTTACATGTTTCCAATGATTCAAATGGCGCCGGTGAGGAATGATCGGAGCGAGTGACGCGCTGGAGAAGATGAAGTAGACGGCCGAAGCTGAATCGTCGCGCGCGTGGCTGCCACACGCGTGTGGTGATCCGCGTGAACAACCAGAAGTAATCTGGGCCATTGGATAGCATCTTGATCGAACGGCTGAGGAGTTGAGGCGCTATATCATCCCCAGTTGGCATGATCTACACCGTCGGATCTGCCCCTTGATCCAACAGTCCTGCTTAAGCTGCGCATAAGGAAGAAGAAGGGAGTTAGGGTTTTTTGGGGTTACAAACGGGCCTGCTGGCTTTTTGTATAGTGGAATATTTTATTTATTATTAATGGATTGAACTAAATGGACATTTTATTTATTTTTAATTACAAATGTGTTATATGTTTCCATATTTTTTTGGGTTTTATAACTTATTATATTAACTATTAACTAATATACAATATGTGTTAATTCTAACTACCTTATCAATCATGCTAAAATATATACGGTACATTAATGATTCTAATAAACTAACAATTATACACATTGTATGTGCCCTAAACTATTCTAATACTACATTAATCTTATAACTTTAATACATCAACTATATACTATGTGACACCTAACTATGTTATTAGTAACATTAATATTTACTACTAAACACATTAACTATGTTTCCAGTATTATGTAATTACAATACACTAATACTAAATTAACAATAAAGGTGAAAATATAGTGACAACACTTATAGTCTTTGCTTTATTCTTTTTCCTCAAGGATGAGTAACGATGGGCAGCTGTAATCACTAATTTTGTCCGGAGTGTTAACCCGTTTTTGTTTTTGCAATAAAAGGGCTTTGCTTACTTTAACTATTTTATACTATATGTAGGTGACCTTCTTTAAAACCTAATATATATATATATATATAACTAGTGCTATTTTAATTAAGTATTTATATATCTATGTATTGCTATCATATTATTGTTATAATGCTAATTATCCAATTGAAAACCCCAAAATATTATTCATATGTTATTTTATGATTATCTTAGTATCAACTATTGATATTATTATTATTGTTGTTTCCTATTATTGTTAGGATTATATATTACTATTAATTTTATTTATCATTATTGTTATTATTATATTTTTGTTATTATTAAGTTATAACCAGAAAGAAACAAAAAAATATAAACTATATTGATTTAAATAAAGCCCAATATATATAAATAAAGCCCAACTTTAATTAAATTAAATAGTCCATATTTTTACATCCCAAAACTTTTGTTTACATAAATTTGGCCCGTTTAGAGCCCAAGATAAATCTAATAATTCCTAAACCCTAATTTTACTCTAATATCATCTCCTTTTTGGGCAACCAAGCCTCAACCATTGGATGTGGATGTAATCGGACGTTCCAGACTCAACTATCATCCCATTTGGTCTTCCCGTGACCTTCCACATGCCATGGCAGTAGCTCTATTGGTCCCCTCCTCCTCGCTGATCACCCACATGCAAGGAAACAAAACAAAAAATGTCAGATTGTGCAACCACTCAAAATCGGGATTTCAGAGAGAAGACAAACAAACAACATCAGAGTTAGACCTGAATCCGGCCAAAATACCATAAAGCAACCAATGAACGTTTCCTTTCATTTTTTTCACTTATGTAAATCAGTGTAATTCGGCTATAAAAGCCAGAACCAAAAACATTGTAAAGGGAGGATTTATGGGATATCAATGAAAAAAACTTTTGAGTTAATTTCTATCTTTCTTAAACATTTTTGAATCACAAAAACAAAAAGAAAAGACTTGAGGGAACCTTACCCGTTCGGCCACGGCGGTTCCTTGCAACAAGAGCTTTCGATCGGTGATCCAAGCGGTGGGCCAGCTCCTCTTGATGTGAGGAATAACATATCTTGGATTCGCCACGATCTGATGGTGGACGACGACGAATTGCACCTCCAAGATCGCATGGCTTCGGTCCGATTTTGGGGCACTTGCGGCCATTTTAGGGGAAATCCAAATCGATAGAAAGAAAGAGGAGGAGAGGAGGCCCCTTCTAGGGTAACAGCGACTGGAAAACAGCACTGAGGTAGCGGCCAAGGGACGCAACGGCGGCTAGCGTTTCTTAAGCCTTTTCCCTTTTGAATGTCAAAGAAAAGTAAAGGGGGAAATGAAAGGGTTTATCCCTTTATTTGGCCAAACCAGGTAACCCAATCCACGACCCGGTGTGAACCCGCTTCTGATCCATTTTGGTGAGCCCAAATCAGTGGGCTTTGGTACTTCTTTTTTACATTTTTTTGTATTAATCCAACTTTGATGCTAATAAGATATATTAATGCCATGACATACATTATGAAGTTTTTTTTATGTAATATAGGGTATAATATATGTATGCATTGTATAGTTTACATAATGTATATATATATATATTAAATAATATGTATAGTTTATATATATAAATATGATACAAAGTTCGAATATATAAAATGCATTTTTCTTCAGAAAGTATAAATACATATTATATACGTTATATATATTATACATTATATATAGTTTCATAATATATGTTTACAGTATATTTAGTTTTATATAATGCACATTTTTCATAATATATAGTCCTTTATATATATAGTAAATGGTTTTATAATTTATATATGATACATGCTTTTTACATAGCAAATAGTTATATATATATATATAATATAACATCTAGTTTCTTATAAGAATATAACACAATTTTTATATAATATATGTTTTTATATATGTTACATAATGCATAGTTTTACATAACATAATATATGTTTTTTATAATATATGTTATAGTGAATATATTTATATTTATATATGTTTTATTTAGTATATGCTTAGTTTAGGTGGTTTAGGGCTTGGTGTACTTAGTAGGCTTTGGGCTTGTTAGGTTAATCTTAGATTAGATTAAGACAAGATTAATTTAATTAATTTAAATTGTGTGCCCGTCTCATAGGGGCATAATTTTTAAATTAATTAAATTAATTTAGGTTTAGTCTTTAAATTAGTTTAGTGAATTTAAATTTACCCTTGGTTTATTGGGATAGACGTTAAATTCATTAAACTAGTTGAACACATCTTAATTACCTTTAAGAAAAATTAATATTGAGATTAGATTGACATTTAAATTAAAATCATGATTAATTAACTTGATTTGTTTTAAATAGTATCATTGGCTCATTAGAATACTAGTTTAAAACTGATCGAATTAATTATCATGTTACAAGATAATCTATAAATTATTAGGGCCTTCTAGATTTAGGGTTAATCAATTTAGGGTTAGTATTAGATTCACCTAGTTATTAATTAGAACACTAATTAAACTTTTATAATTTGAGTCTTTTAGGTTAGGGCTTGGGTGGACTTTTGTGTGTTTATTTTCAAGCCTTTTTATGACATCCATTTTAATTGTCATTCACATGACCCCATTTTACATGTGATAATTGATCAATTTGAATCATAAAAGGGAGGTATTTATTAATTCTGATATTTGTGTCATAACTGTCTGAGCTTAAAGGATGTTGACCAAATATTTGAATTAATTCTTACCGACCTAAGGTAAGATTAAAACTTGGTAAAATCATTACATCATACCTTAAATATTTGCACCATGCATAAAGGTGATGTACGAGATTCAAACCATAAATTGACACGATAGTCAAGCTTATATGATGTCGGTTTAATCTATGGTTCGATGTATCGTCAACCTTATTAATTAAAAGTCCAATTAATTTGAACTTACCAATTTGATGAAGCTCGTTTGATTAAAGTCAATTTTCAATTAAGTACGCCAAATTAAATTCAATTAAAATTTTAATTAATTTCCATCGTTTTAAAAGCAACAAATATTTTGGGTACCGATTTCCGGGCGTGTTGGGGGTGCTAGTCCTTCCCCACGCGTAACCATCTCGCGGACCCTTTCAAAACGAATCTCTAGTTTTGTGGTGTCCGACCTACCTTATCCAAGTGGCCGGTGGCGACTCCAAGTTTTCATTGTTTTCAAAAGAATACGAGTTTTCAAAAGAAATCCCTTTGAATCAAAATTACAAAGAAAGATTTGGGGATAACCCGTAACACCGAACCTAATATATTTGGAAATAACCTATTGAAAAGCGGTTGCTATAGATTCATGAAGAGCAAAATGAAAGAATCCAAACATGAATCCAATAAGAAGATGAAAGATTCCCTAAAAAGCCATGAATGCAAGAAGACGAGCCACACCAAATACGATTACCCTCGATTCAACAAAAAGGGATCATCCTCAAAGAAAACATATGTGGAAACATGGAGTGAAGAAGACTCCACCGATGAAGATGAAGTAGCCCATCTATGCTTTATGGCCCTCCCAGAGGGTGAGATAACTTCTAACTCATCTAGTTCAAATTCTTATTTATTTGATGAGTTACAAGAAGCCCATGATGAATTTGTTTTTGAATTCAAGGCTTCATTTTTGAAAAACAAAAATTTGATTTCAAAATTGAAAATAGGAAATGATTTTTTTTGAAAACCAATTTAGAGTTTGAAGCAAAATTTAAGGATTTTGAACTTAAAGTCTTAAATTTACAAAATTTGCTTCAAAGTTTAGAAAAAGATCATCAAAAAGAGGTGTATGATCTTAAGAAGGAAAAGGCTTTAATTTCCAAGGAATTAGAAAAGAATTTTTTTTTTGAAAAATCAAATTTTTATCAAAGACAATATAGTGCCCCTAGATTTTTTAATGGAAAGTGTTTTAGAAGTATTTGGGTCCCAAAAAGACTATCCACTTCACATAAAAAGGATAAAATTGTAAAATGGATTCCAAAGGGGACTAAAGTTTATGCTACTAATGCCTATGGATCCAAAGCAATTTGGATACCAAAAATTACTTGATTGTCTTGATTTAGGTGTGATGGAGCATAATGAACAAGTGATAAAATTATGGAGGAGCTCTATACACACAAGAAAGATCACTTGAAGAAGGAGGGCTTCACAACCTACCTTTGGTTCAAGTGGTAAAATTTAGTTAAATTTATTTGTTTTTAAATTGATTTCTTTATTTTTAATTCAACTAGTTAATCATACATTTGTTGGACTAGCATTCATGTGATGCTTGAGTAAGGGGAGCCTAATTTAATAAAAAAAATTATTTTTGTCAAAATTTGTTATCAAAACTCTCTATTGTTATGGACTTAAAAGTTTTCAAACTTTGGCTTGAACCATTTTGATATAACAAAAAGGGGGAGAATGGTTTGAAAAATTGAACTTTCAAGTGAATAAGGGGGGGCTTTAACCATCTTTAAATTTTAAACTCTTATTCAAAATTTATTTTTACAAAGGGGTAGAATCTCAAAAACTAATTTTCAAGTTGGTTTTATTATCTCAAAAAGGGGAGATTGTTAGGATATTTATTTTGATATAATAATTGAAAATAGTTTTGGACTAAATTGAAAAGAGTGCAAAAATGCTTTTAAGTCCAAACAACTTGAAAATAAATTTGAGATGTTTTCATAAGGCTTTGGAAGTGTATAAAATGATTAAAAGTAGCCAGACTCATGTTTTTAACACGGTTGTACTGATACGGTATACATCGTATCGATACCTTTTAGGGTTTCAGCTACAATATTTTTCTAATAGCAAAAACTTGTACCAGCATAGTCTTAGCTATACCGATACGGAGAAGGGTCATATCGATACGAGTAAAGGCATATCGATCCCTACTTTTGAAATCCCCAACGGCTATTTTCAAAAAAACTCAACAACTAGTTCCTTGCAGCGTATCGATACCCTGTACCGATCCCTGGTACAGATACGCACCAAGGCATATCGATACGATAACACTATACCAAGCTCAATGACTAGTTTTTGAAGAATCGGTATCGATACGGTTACCTGCGTACCGATACCGGCTACTCCAAAACTGCATTTATTGCAAGAAATAAAGCTACCAACAGCTCCAATTCAATCCCAACGGTCACCAACGACTAGAAACTCAATTGGGAGTATTTAAGGTGTCAAGAAGCATCTGAAGAAGATAATGATCAAATTGCCAACATCAAAATGATTGAAAATGTGTCTTAGTGCTTAAATTCACATTCTTGTATAGACTACACTTGTTAAGCTCAATTGTCAATATATGCTCAAGTTTATTAGGGTTTTGGTGAGTGCTTTAGAGTACAAACATCTAACTAGAAGAGGGATTTCAGTTCGCTATTAATTCTCTTATTTGAGAGGTTTCCCACAGCTTGGCTTGTAAGCTTTGGATGCTAGGCTTGGTGAATGAGTCTAGGTTGTAAAGGGTTGCCTCCTTAGCCTTGAAAAGGAGAATAATTCTTAGTGAATTGTTGAAATCCTTAGTGGGGAAGCTAAGGTAGTGGATGTAGGCTTTGATTAGAAAGTTGAACCACTCTAAATCATTGTGTATATTTTTCTTTCTTTTGCTTCCACTACCATCACCCAAAATTACACTTCTCCACCACTTGACAAGTATATTGGTTGAGGGATATAGGGTTCTTCAAGTCCACATTTTTAATGACCAAAACAGTCCTTAAACATTTTGCAAAATAGCCCCTGATTTATTCACCAAAATAGTCCTTAGACATTTGCAAAAGAGCCCCCGATTTAATCTCTAAAACAATCCCTAAACATTTGCAAAACTGTCCATATTTTCCTCTATCAAAACAATCCAAAACAACTCATTAAATTCATAGAACAGTCCCAATAAGTTACCGATCCAATCTATATTCCAAAGTCATAGTTCAGTTCTCGTTTATTTACTAGAACATTCCTTTAACCATTCGCTTTAAATCATAAAAGTCCACAATCTAGTACAAGCAACAACGTGTCCTTTAAATCGTTAACTAACTTCCTATCATTAGTATCCTAATTTCTTAGTATACGCATCTTCATGTCAAGGATTACATAAAACAATCAATTTCATTCATTATAATATCAAATTCAGTTCCATATATTTAGCATACCATATAATTCTTTCATATATACCTCAAGAATCAAGCATACAAACAATTATCATTCCTTTCACAGTCATATACCATTTCCATTCTTTTCATTTCTTAATCACATCAATGTTATCAGCATACTGTGAGGTAGTAAGGATGTATAACAAGGATTATTATAGCAAGGTAACATGAAATTATCAAAGCCGCCAATTTACTTTAAGCATAGACTAATTATCACACAATTTTTTATCACCACGTCAACCCTTTTAAACATATATTCAAGTCAACTAATCATCATATATCAATTGATATCAAGTGACCACATTATAATTAATTTCCAACACGATTTAAGTACATTATCATATCAAAGTGGATGGATCGAATATTACTTATCAAGTCTTACTTATCATGCAAGCAATTAATCAATTTATTAACTTGTTAAGAGTTTCATTCAATTTTATTTTAAATTTTGTAACCTTGGTAGTCTAGGTACTCGAATCCTTAACCAAACTGTCACCAAACATAATGTACACAAGGTACAGGTCAACCCTCCTACTATCGCCAAATGACCAAAACACATCCCTCCTACTGTCGCCACATAAGGATCGTAGTCCATGTTCTGTAGTCCTTCCCAAACACAAGCTCAACTGGACTCTATGGCATGCCAACTATACCTATGACTGACTCGAAACCAAGGCATTTATAATTCATATCTTATCATATTCTTGAAGTAAGCTTAGATCCATATTCGAATGTTCAAGAGGAGTGTGACTCTATTATTCCATTTGCTTATATCACATAATCTCATATGTGTTCTCAAATTTTATCAATTCATAACACAAGATATAACTTTATATTCAAGCATAAGCCTTCATAGATCTTCCATACCATAATTATCATAACATACCAGCCTTAGTTAGCATGTCATTAACTAAGTACACTATACATGCAAACAAAGAAGCACTAGCAATATCATAGCAAAGAATCATACCATATTTCACAATATCATCAATGAAAGATCAAATAATTGACTTACCTTGAGCTTACCTGTAAGATCACCATTTTGTATTTTTCGACCAACATATTAAGAGATAGGAACATAGGGTTCATTTGGAACCTATCTTCATACAATTATTCTAGATTAAGTGATCATTAACTATTCATTGTATACCATTACCTATTACTTTCAATTTACCATGTAACCATTAGCATAACTCAATCCTTATATTGATTCTTTCCATTGTTCTTCATAACCTTTCACGCAATTATCCTTATTTCATTCATACATTGATTGTTTACCTTCATTTACAATCATTCTTCAGTCTTTAGCTATCATAAGTTTTAAACTGGAATTAAATTTCAGTCTTAAGCATCCATTAGTAATTTTCACACAAGGGTATAGTTACAATCACCTTTTATCCTGAAGTTACAAAATATCGCGATCCACAAACACCTCCAATTTTTCTCCATTCGATACATTATTCACCCAAGTCCTATGATCCTGAAATTTCCCTCCTCTGACCCTGCTTTCTTCATATCTTTAATTCAAATAAACACAAGTTCATTCATTAATATGCACAACTTTCATCACTCATTTACTCAATATGCACAACCAATATCATCATTCAACCATTAACCATACATATACTAATCATTCTTCGGTTCCATTTCCAAGTTGAATCATTATTTCTAACTTCCGGCAACTTGAGCTATCATCAAAGAACTGTCTCTCCATAACAGAGTATACACTGGAATTTAAAGCTCTTTACACCTTTACAAACTAGATTCAATCACGGTTTTACGGTATAAGCTCATAATTTAACAAGTTCTATAGCAACGAGGAGTATTTTTAGAAGTTTCAAAACAGAAATTGTCCAAAGCAGAATCTGCCTCTAGATTTTCTGTGCTACTTTCACTTAAAAATTCATAACTTTTGATTCTGAACTCAAAATCAATCACCGTTTGTTGGAAATTCAAATAGACTCATACATGGTTCTATACATATAAAATTCATCCTCAAACTCGGCATATGGAATTTCCTATGAATTTCTAAACTTACTGGCAGAATAGGGTCCTCTAGGCAGGTTGCTATATTTTTCAATAATTTAAGTACTCTAAACTTAACTACTTTTGTAATACCCCTAAATATGGCCTAGAATGATGATGTCATTTATATCGTAATAAAATGGTTTTGATATGTTAAATCTAGATTTAAAAGAGGGAAATTGGACTAATTTACAAGAAGGACTAAATGGAGTGATAATTATGTAATGACTTGTTTAGCAACACGTGAGACCTTAGGAGTTGCATGTTAAAGGAACTAAAAACCTTGGTCTTTACACATGTCCATGGAGAAATTAACCATGTGGGAAAAAGGGAGTAAAAAACAGGTTATGTGGCAAAAAAAGAAAAAAAAAGAAATGAATCATCTTCTTCTTTCTTCAATGTTAAGAGAGAGAGCCGAACCAAAAATGGGTAAGAGAAAGAACAATATGGTGGCTATGGAATCCTTGGAGTCATGAGATAAAAGCTCAAAATTATGGTTGATAAATTCAAATCCTTAAGGGAAAAAGGAGTAAGCACTCTTATTCTTTTCCTTCTATAGAATATAGAGGGATAAATTCATGTATAGGTCTCTTGCATGTTAGGCTAGTAGTTGTTTAAATGAAATTAAATTCTTGATTAAGAATTCCTTTTTGAACGAATGGATGGTCATACAATTTAGATGAATTTCATATGAATGAATGGTTAACTATTGTTTAGAGAAGACTTGATTGAATGAATATGTGTATAGGCAACTATCATATGGTGACCAAAATGACTAATCAACCTAGTGATCAAATTCCATGGATTTTTGGTCCTATATTCTATTTGATATTGGTTGGGAGCTATTTTGAAATGTAAAGGAATATTTACCTAAGTTTGGATTGTTTTAATGTGTGGAATCTATATGTATGATTCAGGACTCTATTTTACATATATATATATATATATATATATCAGCTTGGGACTGTTTTGGATGAGTTTAGGGGACCATATTGAAGGTAAAGAGGGGAGATGCTTAAGGATACATTTAAATACTATTTAGCAAAGTAATGGATTGTTTAAGCATGATTATTGTATGCTTATGAGTTTAGGGTTGTTCTGAACATTTGTGTGAGCTTTGAGACTGTTATGAATGTATAAAACCATGTTAAGGACTGTTTTGGTGCACTTAAGTATATAATTAAGATGAAGGGGCTGTTTCGGGTTAAATATAAATATTAGACTGTTTAGAGTTCGTAAAATAAGACAGTGGGTTGTTTTGATGTGAGAATGCAATCATAAGTTAAATTGCCCTATTTTTGTGTATACCCGAATAGTGATGGACTACCTTGCACACAAGTGTGTACGTATGTGATTAAGGGCTGTTCCGACACCTAAAGATTGAACTAAGATGTATTGTGCCTATGTGTTAGCATGTGTGAAGATTGGAGTTGTTTTAACAATTGGTTTATTGAGAAGATTGATTCTAACAAGAAACTATACTCTTTGTAGAATTACTAGACAAGAAGGTGTTAATGGAGATGAAACAAAGGTAGATTCATTGGTAGGTAAAAAAGGAAGATTGTTATCCAGTAGCAATTTAGCTTGGAGCAAAGGTGAGTGTGGTTTAAAGTCTCGGGATGGGTTAAAAACTATCCCGAGCATGTTATTAATTTAACTTATGTTTGCTTGTATTTTAAATTAAGCTAAGCTTTAAATGAGCTCAATGGAGAAACGAGGTATGTATTGATTTGGTAAGGATTCTAATAGAGTGTCATATTTGATTTTGATGACATGCCTTGTTGAAAGCTTCTTTTATTTGATAAGATTGATTGGAATCCTTGTTAAGCTACATTACCATTCGATAAAGATAAATGATGAACTATGAAATTTGTATGAATTAAATGCATTACTAGAATGAGTAATAATTAAATTGTGTTCATTCGAATAGAAGAAATTGGGTAATTGATGTTAAGTTCTAAACCTAGCAATGTAGTTTCATAAAACGATGATTATGGATGTTATAATAAATTACAACATGATTGTAATTGTGTGAACTTTAACTTTATGCTTTTTATTGAAATGAATGGGAATATGGATTAAAGGGCTTCTTAGTTCGAATACCACGTATGAATGGGAATAAATGGCATTTCATGAAATGATAAATGTGATAACTTGTTAGTTAAGTCAAGATGTCTTGATATTCGAATGAACAATTGATGATTGAGCTAAGTTTAACTTGCCTTCTTTGGATACATGGTTGCTATGGTTAAAAGTCTAAATTTTGTTATATGAAAGTTGTTAATAATTATGAATAAGAAGTAAATTAAGCTATAGAGCTATTTGATCAAATGATATGAGATAATGAGATTCATACGTGGTGAATATATGAATATGTAACCAAAATAGAAAGAAGTTATAAGCATGGTTTAATAAAAGTATCTTTGGCATCGAGGCCATTTGATTAAGATAAATGTAATGTTAAATTCACTTGAGGTGAATATAAGTACCCAAATATGAAGGGATAAAAGTTCATTGATATGAAATTATGATGTGAAGCTATGCTCACTATGAGATAATGAAATATGATAAGCCTTGGTCTCAAGTCAGTCTTAGGTATATTTTGCATGCCATAGAGTCCATAGAGCTCAGTGTTTAGGGTGGACTATGCTCCGGGATAGTGGTCCCTATTTGGCGACAGTAGGAGGGAAGTGTTTGTGGTCATTTGGGGACAGTAGGAGAGAAGTGTTTGTGGTCATTTGTCAACAGTAGAGGGATTGACCAGTACTACGAGTACCATTTTGTTTGGCGATAGTTGGCTTGGGATTCGTGTACCTAGGCTGCAATTTGATTCTCAAGGCTAAAAACGTAAAAAGACAAACAATGTAAATTGTAAGTTAAAATGAGAGTTGATCTTGATATCTTGAGCTAAGGTAATAACTTGAATATGCCATGACTAATGTCTTATATATCAAGAAACTTAATGGTTATGATTTGGTAGATTTGAACTTGTATATATATATAGAGAGAGAGAATTCTAATGTGGTTGATAAGCTATATATATGCTCCCAAAATTCTATGATGAAGCATTATAATGAAACTTGTTTTTAAGATAAGGAACAATCATAATGCTTTATAAGATAAAGATCCATATTAAGGTGGTACTATTTTCATAACTTAAAGGATAAATAATTCATGGAAATGGAGGTCTAGGCTTGATAGTGTATGAGAAATCCTAAACAATAAATATTGATGTGTATATTAGACTATGTTAAAATAATCCAAGAAAGTTTATAAGATGATAATGATTCACAAATGTAACTTGTGTAATAAGTAACAAGTATCTATAGAACTATTCAAAAGTTTTAATGTATAATTAGATTATACTTGCTTAAGTGCTTGTATGAGGGATTTTTGTGTTAAGTTAAATATTTGTGATTAGTTGAGCTTTGTGAAATGTATGAAATCATCTTTTGTGTTTAAATTATGCGATAAGCTTTCTTGATGATTTTGACATATGATGATTGGTAATTTAAAAGTTAAGTAAAGCTATGCTAGAAAAGGAATTTTGATTATAGGACTAGTCGAATGCTTATTGAGTATATATATACTTGAAATGATAGATTATTCTTATTCTTTGGGAGTTTGAAGCAAGTACTTTTAAAGGATAGTAGAATGCTTATTTATCTTATGATTTTCGTCCAATATAATCGCATACATATGGTTCAAATGGCATCTATATAAGGATAATGTTGTTATAGAGGCTCAATATACTTAAGTTCTCCTCAAGTATGAGCTCGTAGTCAGACCTAACCAACAGAAATACTTGAAAGGATAAACTCGGCTCCATGCCATTAACCAATTTGATCCACCTCACTGAGCTTGTGCTTACATTATCCTTTTATTTGATTTCAGGAATACCCTGCTTATGAGAAATTGAGCTTGGACATGATCACTGGAGGCAATGTGTATGTTTGTATCTCCCTACGAACTCCAAGTTGGTGGAACATAGCATCTAGTAATGCATAATGCATATCAATTCTAACTTGATTACATAAATGTGTATATGATTTGTGAGGTGCTTGAAGTTGTAAAAAGGGCCTTTAATTATTATTTTTTATGGATGCTTGCTTCATATAGTTAGTAGATAATGTGATTGTGTGGTTGTTTGATTATCTGTATGACTTAAGGGTGATACACCACATCGATATCGAATATGTTTGTAGGATAGCATTCTCGCGTAGATGAATCTGATTGCTAATAAGTATTTTGGTGATTGATTGATGCTGATTTTGATAAATTGATTTAGAGGTGATACAGAGTTCGAATGACTTCCTTGTTGTGGTGAAAGCTATACACGATGTAGAAGTGTTGAGATAGATTTTCGAAAACCTAGGGAATGAATGCTATAACTTGTTGAGGGATATAGAGATAATATTGATAAAATGGATATATTGTAATATGGTATAATTGTACAATAGTAAACATTCAATTTTATCCTGCAACATGTCTCTAGCGAGACCATCTTTTAAAGTTCTAGATCACATTTGCTAAATTAGATAAATTGAAGGTTTGAAATTAGAATTAATAAGTAATCCTACTTTGATGAGATTAATTCAACTGATAACTTGTAAATAATTTAGAAGTTGGTTTGTTCAATGTTAGTTAAGTTCCAAGTTTTTGTTTCTTAGTTTAATCGATGGTTTTGGTTATCTCCTTCCAAGATCTTAAATATCAATTCATTAAGCTTTAATACTAGATAAAAGCATACAAGTTTAAATCAGGCATAGAAGTTATTAATGAATACAGAAGATATATATATGTGTGTGTGATAGGAGGAATAATACACTAAACTTCATGGTTCATAGTACCTAAATTGAAGGTATATGGTGAACTAGTGAAGAACTAAGATTGCTTAATCAGTGGTCATAAGCTTTGTTGCATGTATATTTAACAACTTGATCTTTGATAAGAACTTTAGAAAGGTTTTAAATTGTTCTTAAATTTGGATAACATATCTAGTCTTTTGCCTTGATTCACATGAATGTTTTTATTTGTTTTGGTAACACGTCCTATACCAGTTTATCTTCTAAACCGGGTAGGGGTGTTATAGTTTGGTATCAGAGCCCAAGTTTAGGCAATTCTCGGACTAAACTGAAACTCGTTGTAACATCCTGAAATATGGCTTAGAAGAGTGTTACTACTTGATTTGAGATTTAATTATTTTAGAATAAATACACATTGTTAGCATTAATAATTGAAAGACTTAAAGGACCTATTAAGGAGTTTTAAAAGCTTGTTAACCCAATTAGAAGGGCCAAACCGAGAAACTTGAATAATTTGGTGCTTGCATGCAAGCTTTAACAGATTATAAGGTTGTATACACATGTCTATGCTTGATCTAGTTTGGGAGATTGGCTTAGTGACTCGACATTAAAGATTTTGGGGGATAATTTCAACTCTCCTTCATCTTTTTCATTTCTGGAGGTAAAACCGAAAATAGTAGAGAGAGAGTGAGTAGAAGATTTCCATGAAGAAGGAAGATCAAACTTGGTCATGGATGGCCCTTTTTCTTGGAATCTTCATTGAGTAGCCAAAGAGAGTGTAAGTATTTCTCCCTAATTTCATAATTTAAAGCTTTATTTGGAAATTGAACTAGAATAAGTATACGCATGTGTGTTAATTGCATGCCTTTGAGATGTTTCAAAAGTGGTCTTGAAAGATTTGAATTAAGATATATACATGTATATATATGTGAGCTCTGTTTGATTGCTGTGTCACTATGTATAAACCATGTTTTGCTAGAAAAAAGGGGCCATGAATGTACTATGTTGTCCAAAAGTTAAGGAAACTGTTTGTAAATGAAAATACTTGTGGGGACTGTTATGGTTTTTAAAGATAATTAGGGACTGAATTTGCCATGAAATTGAGATAAAAGATGAATTTATAATGCTTAGGATGTACTCATTTTAAGTATGAAATCTAAAAATTAGTGTCTTGGAGTTTGATTGTAAAATTGATCATGTTATCTTCATTTGTGATACTTGAACTATGAAATCTTAGACACCATAGTTGATGCTAATAAGTCTAAGAAAAAATAAGCACATGAATATCTTCAAGTTAGGATTGTTTTGCACAATTTAAACTGTTATGGGACTGCCTTATTAATGAAAAAGATGAACATGACTTTAAGCTAATACAAAGGATTATTTTGATAGAAAACAATGACGTTTAAAGGCTGCCCTGCATCTATGAAAATATTAAACACTATTTTTGAATATGTATATGATTAATGGACTGCTTGAGGATAAATTAAGCATATGGATTGTTGTATATATATATATGTGTGTGTGTGTATAGGAAAAATCTGGATTTGTTTTGAAAGTATATAACTACATTAAGGGGCTGTTTTTGCTACGTTTAAGCTTGTGTGTTAATATAGGGACATAATTACATCAAAGTGAAAAGTAAAGGGACTGTTTTGTTGCATAGACATGTAAACATGTGTGATTGGAAATGTTTTGTGCATGTCTGAAATTAAATAGATTGATTAAGCTTGTATAAATAAGAATGAATATGAATTAAGGCTAATTTGAATATGTAGTAAATGGTAAGGACTATTTTGGACTTAAGGAGAATAATTTATGGTCTATTTTGTAGGAGTGCATTGTATCAAGTGATATTCTATTGTGATTAAAATTTGTGTGTAAGTATAAGGGACTAGTTTGACATGAAGAAAAAAATCTTAGAGGACTGTTTGATACGTGAGAATACATGTTGAACCGATTTGAATATATATGTGTAAATATGTGAACTTTGGACTATTCTGAATAAGAAAGTGCGAACATATAAAGAATTGAAGCTGATTCGAATGTGTGTAAATGTATATAGAAAATTGAGAGCTGTTTTGGATGTTTAATTCGTGAAATGGACAGCTATTATAGTTATATACATGTGTGTTTGTGTACTAGGGCTGTTTTGTAAGCAAATGAATCCTTGAAAACTATTATGATGATCACTACATGTCTATACATGAATCCTGGACTATTTGGCTTAAATAAGAGATTATAGGGACTGTTCGATATGTATATACTTGCTGCCAATTTCGAGCATTTGAACATGTATAAATGAGATTAGGTTTTGATGTATTTTTTAGTGTATATGTTGGCTGCCCTGTATTGATTAAATATGAAAGTTAAGGGGGCTTTCTATAAAGAAATAAGGGATATCCACATGAAAAATGAGACAGTTTTGTGTAATTATAAGTATTTAGTAAATTGTCTTGAATGTATATGTATGAACATATGAGAATTGAACTATTTTGTGAACGAACAATCACATAGAGGATTGTTTTGGTATGCATATATGTGTAAGTGCAAATGAGTTGACCTGACTAGTGCTAAATTGTTATTGTTTTGAGGTACATACATTGTTAAGGAGGACTAGGGACTTGTTTAGGAAAGGAAGAGGTGATTGTGGTTCAGGTATTCCGTAACTTCGAGATAAGAGGTTACTTTTAAAGCCTTGGACTAGCTCATGGCTTTCCCGAGCAGTGTTTGTATTTAATTTACATGCATTACTTCATTGTTGATTGTAAAATGTTGAAAATGCTAACTTGAACTAAAGGTAAGTGCTTCGAGGTAAGTACTCTAAAATAGACTTTTTATTTACTCCTGAATGGACTTCGGTCCCCTGAAAGGACTTTGGTCCCCTGAATGGACTTCGGTCCCCTGAATGTACTTCGGTCCCTTGTTTGGAACTTTTAGTACCCCATGTTGACGACGGACGTCATTGGATTCGAATATCTAGATTGCTTGAAAATCAAGGCTATGTTGAATAAAATAAAATGAAGTATAAATTATGTATACTTGTAAAATGGACTATTTGAGTATGTTAATCGTACATACACATGTTGCTGCCCCGATATGCTTAATTGTGATTAAAATGGACTATTTGAGTATGTTAATCATACATACACATATTGCTGCCCTGATATGCTTAATTGTGATTAAAATGGACTGTTGGAGTATGTTAATCGTACATACACATGTTGCTGCCCTGATATGCTTAGTTGTGGTTAAAATGGGTTGTTTGAGTATGTTAATCATACATACACATGTTGCTGCCCTGATATGCTTAATTGTGATTAAAATGGACTGTTTGAGTATGTTAATCGTACATACACATGTTACTGCCCTGATATGCTTAATTGTGATTAAAATGGACTGTTTGAGTATGTTAATCGTACATACACATGTTGCTGCCCTGATATGCTTAATTGTGATTAAAATGGACTGTTTGAGTATGTTAATCGTACATACACATGTTGCTTCCCTAATATGCTTAACTGTGATTAAAATGGACTGTTTGAGTATGTAATCATACATACATATATTGCTGCCTGATTAGCACGAATACTTTGCTATTGGCTAGTTCTGAATATGTAAGGTTGTATACCCATAAGTACTGGTAGGATAAGTATATTGGTACATGAAAATGGATTGTGTTGAATGATTAATTGAGTAGTCATCTCGTGTACATGATCACACCTAGATCGAATGCTATGAATATATATAGGTACATGTTTGAATGAACCCCTTCGTGCTCATGAGTATGTGTAATATGATTGTCTATGTGGAGGTGTGTGTGCATACTTGATTTACTAATTATGTCGGCGTCCTATATGCCAAATAATCTATATCTTATAGCATGTTTTAGTTAGTGATTGCTTCAACCTTGTTTGACTTTGGTGAAAGTTTAAGTATAATTCCTATAACGTTTAATATATGCCATGGTTTATTTTACCACCTCACTAGGCGACTGCTTACTCCTTTCTCTCGATTGTATTTCAGGAAAATCTGCTAGTAGTTACCTCTTGAGCCGGATGTGATCATAAGGGTTAAATTGTAGGTTTGAAAGTTGGTCCTAGAACTCCTAGAAGGTGGCACATAGTCTAATTGCATACTCAATGCATATGGATCATTAGATTAGTATTACATGTATATAAGATGTAAAGTGTTAATATTTGTAATGGGCCCTATACGATTTCCGATTGCTTGTTTATAAGTTTAACTAGTAGAAGGATTGTATGTTTGTCTGATGTATCAAGCAATTAATTAGTAAGTCTGCCAATGAATATACATGGTAATGCTTGGTGAAGGTTATAAGTAACGGCATAGGCTTGAATTAAAGTTCTGAAATAATCTTGACCTAGATTTCTAAGTGAATTCATCACCTTCCTTGTAAATGGACCTGGTACCTTATGTTACTTGGTGGTTAAGCTATGCTAAAAGAGGTTGAACAAATGCTTACTAATCAAGTTAGGCTGGATATGATAATCGTATATAGTTTGCTTTGTCAATTGATAATCATAAATAGACAAATGGTTGTGATGTATGAATGCATGGTATATGAATATTCGTCAGCATGTCAACTAAATTCGAAACTAGATTCATAAGTAATCAAATAAAAAGTTTTAAAATTTTCTTGATTTCTGATTATTCTTGTTTGATAAGAGTTTGTCATCGCATGTTCTTTGATTGTCTGTTTCTTAACACTACCTAATTAGGTTTACTCCTAAGCCGGGTTATGGGTGTTACACTCGTTGCATCATCAGTAGCATCAGTTAAATTTGATAAATGCCTATGATCTATGCCTGATGAAAGCTTACTTCTATGTTATGATAGTTAATAAGAATTATTGAACAATGTTGAACCGAGATGTTGAGAGCTCGGTTGATTCCTCCAGTAAAGGAGGGAGAGAAAAAATGACTATTTGATAGTATAAGGATTCTATTCTTCTGCTGACCATTTTGTCCTACCTTACCATGAAACTCAATTTTATTAGGTTTAGACTGGCTATGTAAACATCAAATTTGGACAATACCATGATAAGGAAATACTTTATCTTATGACTTAGAGAAGGGATCTATATCCTTGAAATAAATTTTGTATCTGCTTCTACACCCGAAGTCAATAAAATTAAGCTTACCCTAAATTTTATCTTAATCATTTTTTAGATTTTCTGATGTTTCCCAAAGGATTACTATGATCATCACTAGCTCGGGAAGTGAGGTTTAGAATCTAAGTTTAACCAGGGCTTACCCCGGATACCATTATTTCATGTCGTACGGTTTTAGTCAAGATCGGGGAGTTAAAGGCTTAATTGTAAGAATTCCAAGATGAAGGAGATATTAGGTTTAAATCATCTTTTGAGATAAATTTCAGTATGCTCATAAGAAGAATGATGGGTTAATGTGGCTTTGTATCAATTATCAGTGATTAGGCAAGCCTATCATCAAGAATCAGTACTTATTACTAAGAATCGATGATTTGTATGACCAACTCAAGGATATTGCAGTACTCAACGAGATCCATCTTTTACAAGGATATTATTGGATGAAGGTTGAAGAATCAATTGTTTCCTAGACTACAGTCAGAACCCAGTTTTAACATTTGAGTCCTCATGTTAGAGTGATGTGAAGAGCTCACAAGGTTGAAAAGCAATCGAAAACTTGAAACTGTGATGACAGATCAGTATTCTTGTTTTATCAACACAAGGAAATTTGAGGACGAATTTCATTTAAGGGGGAGAGAATTGTAATACCCCTAGAAGGATGATATCATTTATATCATAATAAAATGGTTTTGATCTGTTAAATCTAGATTTAAAAGAGGGAAATTGGACCAATTTACAACAAGGACTAAATGGAGTGATAATTATGCAATGACTTGTTTGGAAACATGTGAAACCTTAGGAGTTTCATGTTAAAAGGACTAAAAAACTTGGTCTTTACACATGTACATGGAGAAATTAACCATGTGGAAAAAAGGAGTAAAGAACCGGTTATGTGGCAAAAAAAAAGAAATGAATCATCTTCTTCTTTCTCCAATGTTGAGAGAGAGAGCCGAACCAAAAATGGGTAAGAGAAAGAACAATATGGTGGCCATGGTATCCTTGGAGTCGTGAGATAGAAGCTCAAAATTATGGTTGATAAATTCAAATTCTTAAGGGAAAAAGGGGTAAGCACTCTTATTCTTTTCTTTCTACAGAATCTAGAGGGATAAATTCATGTGTAGGTCTCTTGTATGTTAGGCTAGTAGTTGTTTAAATGAAATTAAATTCTTGATTAAGAATTCCTTTTTGAACGAATGGATGTGTAACATACTCTAACCAACCTAGTAGGATTAGGTAAGTTACCTTATTTACAATCAATAATCCATTCAATTAAAGCTAGTGAGTTCAATTCGTTTTAAGCCTTTCTTGCACATCAAGAAACAATTCGAATAGGTGAGGACCCATAATGCAATTTGTTATCAAAATTAATACGATTTATAGGACTTACTTGTTCTTCAAGTAACCATTCGAACTAGATGGATAACAATAGAAGGTTTCAACATTCAAAGTAGCTTTACATCATTTACTTAAGTTACCTTAACCAAACATACATGCTTCCAATATTATATGCACCATTCGGCTAGTACTTTAAGTGATCAAAGTGGTTCTTGTATAAACATATAGATTACTACATTTACTTATTGTTAACTAGCCAACTTCAATAGGTCTATTCAACCATTACTTGCATAATTCAACCATGGGAAATCTAACACATTAGGCTGACAAGCATTCAAGTTCAAATAAGTGCATACATGCTCATATATATATACCATACTCTTTATAGATCATAGATGAAGTTAATTTATACAAACCATAACTAAGTGATCATGAATATGCATGCCTTAGGTGCCACCATCCTAAGAGAACTATAACAAGATGGAAACATACTCTTTCAAGCAAAATGTAACTTGTACGAGCTTAGACTTCGGGATAGTATCCACTATCAACCTGTATCGTAGTAAAGAGACTTGATTAAGCAAATCTTAGTGAGTGAGTTCAAGTTACAAGACAATAAATACATAACGTCTTAACTGCGAACCATCTAATAGACGGTATGGTTCCCCCATCAATAAGGAACCATTCGAAACACTATAAACAATACTAGATGCATTTGCTTAATTTACAATCCAATATCAATACAAGGCTTGAAAGTTTAGACATGCTCAATCAACTAATTCAAATAACATTAGGCATAACATGTCATTTGAGCACAATCAATGTCTCAAACTCAAGCAATCTCATATAAGCAATGTCTCAATAACAATAGTTCATGGCATTCAATTTCCCTTTTACTATCAATCAATGCAATGCAATGTAGCAAAAGATTCAATGTACATGAGGTGTAAGTTCATTTTAAGTATAGCCTTGAGAATCGATTACTCAATCTAGATACTCGAGTCCCTAACCAAACTGTCGCCAATATTAATAGTCAATATGGTACAAAGTACCGGTCAAATCCCTCCTACTATCACTAATGACCAATAACAATACTTTCCTCCTACTGTCGCCAATTAGGGACCAATGTCCCAGACCGTAGTCTACCCCGATAATGAGCTCTATAGACTCTATGGCATGCCAACTGTAACACCCCAAATCCTAGCTTAGAAGTATTGGAACCAAATTGCATAAATTGATAGCTTAATTGAATCTAGAATTAAGCTAAATTGATTAGTTAAGGGACTAATTGAAAGAATGTATGAAATAAGTGATCAAATTACAAAGGGCCAATTTGATTTAAGAAAGAAAGATGAGGCTTGCATGATAAAATTCATGGTTCTCTTATTTGCCCTTGACTAATTACATGATTAGTAACTAATTAAGGATAGTTTAGTAACTTCACAAATCCACTAATGTGGATAACCACATGGTCATCATCCCTTTCATTTCATTATACCAGCCGAAATTAGAGAGAAATGAGAGTGAGAGAAAGCTTGAAAAATTCAGCCATTGAAGAAGAAGTTTAGCTTGCATGTGTAGTGATTTTTTCATTGAAATTAAAGCTAGAAGCAAAGTAAGTATGATTCTACTTGTGTTCAATTGATTAGGCAAATATATTTGTGGAATTGGACTGTTTTGATGATTATAGATGTAATTAGATATTGAATATGTTGTTAGATGATTCAATGGTTGTAGAATTATACAAATTTGAAGAATGAACACTAGGTACAATGCTCGAAATTATGTTTTTGTGATAGTGTAACAAACCTAGGTTGCTGGAAAATTGAATTGTGATATTGAAGTGGGAACTGAATGATTAGAACTTAAAATTGAGCTATAGAATTAATGAATTGATTATGATCATGAATAAGTAACGTAAAGAAGGTGTTAAACAAATTGAATTGTTAGCAAACAATGCTGGAAATGAAGGATAAAAGTATGAACATAGTCACACAACATAGAAACTGTTTTGTGGTATTGAAATTGAGTAAACATGCAAGATTAGGCTTTGTAACCAACTTGACCTGTTTTGGCTGCCTTGAGTAATGGATTAAAATTGACTCAACATATTTAGGATATCATATGAATTGAATTATAGGGCCAAAACATTGGTTAAAATGAATTTCAGGCATTAAAATGTGAATAGGTACAATCTGCTCAGAATTGCTCTGTTCTGGGCAGTCACTTTGAAAAATCACCAAATATTGTATAGATCAAATTCAGGGCTGAAATTTTAATGACATGATCCTTAGTATGTATATTTACATTAGGTGAAAATAGAATTTAAAACTGGGTCCTATGCTGGAAACTGTAAATAGGAATTGCTGGACAATAAACTGTCCAGGCAGTGTAAATGCCCTGTCTTTGAACAATAAACTGTACTAATTGGATAAGAACTAAAATTAAAGTCTTACATTTTCTTATAGAAAATTTTTTTAGCTTTCCAACGGTGTATAGCAATCGAAATTCTGACGTACGGATTAAAAGATATGGCCATTTAAAGGGACAGTGTACAAACTGCCAGGCAGCAGTGTCCTAGACAGTTTGGGACTGTTTTGCACCTAGTAACAAACTATTTCCAAAACAGTTTTGGGACATTGTAACCTGTCCAATTATGCTTTAAAATGAAGTAATAACAATATGGAAATGAACTAGTAAGAAATGCTTAAAAGGAAGCATAAAAACAGTAGCTAAATGTTAGGTACAAATGTGGTAACATTGCTACTATGATTGTGTGATATATGGTGCTTGTTTTGATGAAATGTGTATGTGCTATGTTTGCTTGACCAAGGGCAGAAAATTGGGTAAAAAGAGGATAGAAGTGGACATCCCAAAGCTAGAGGCAAAGGGATTTGGATTCAAGACAATTGAATTGCTAGGAGTATTGTGAGTGTAACTATCCTTAGGGTTGGGACTAGGTCCTAACCAACCTTGTTATGATCTTAATTCAAGGTTATTACCATGTAACATGACTTAAAACATATTTGGCTAATTAAGGGAAGAATGACATGTATGACAACTTGTTTGATGCCATGTTCTTTGTGTTTACTTGAGTGTTAAGCAATTTAAATGTAATGCTTGACATGTTGCATTGCTTATGCCAAAGGTATGAAATGGCATGCTTTCTTGGAGAATAAGGTACGCACATTGCATACATATGCATGTGTTTGTGAATGTTATACATGGCTGATTGAATTGAATGGAACAAGGATACTACTTTGTATTCATGCTATTCGAATGGCATGGATAGTTTTGTATTGGGAGTTAAGACTCCATAAGCCTAAGGGCTTGGCCTTTGAATGGCATAATGTTGTATTGGATCATGAAATGTATAAAGCTTAAATGAAATGGATAATCAACAACCTTGGTAGCTAGTTTGATAGATAGGATGGCATGCCTTAGAATCTTGAGCTTATATTGGCACAATGGTGCATATTGGCAGTACAATGCATATTGGTACGACGGTACATATTGACACGATGGTGCATATTGGCACTTCGGTGCATATTGGCACGACAGTGCATATTGGCACTTCGGTGCATATCGGCACTTCGGTGCATATTGTTAAGATTTGATTATCTAGTAAGCTACTTACCAAGGATGTTGAAAGATTACTTAATAATTCAAATGAACATTGCTTGTATTGTAAGAAACTTGTATGAACTTTCTTGCTTTGAAAGAAGACACATGAATGGATGTATAACTAGTTACTTATCAAGAAAGAAACTTATAGATGATGGCTTTGTGTATGAATGCCTACTTGATAATTTGAGTGTTTGGTTGCTTGTCCTCTAAGCATGATGTTTGAATAGCCTATGAGAATCATGATGGATGTTGTTATGTTGATTGTATGATATGTAGAGATTGCCTAAGTTACCCTATGCAATTCAAATAAGCATGTATCTTGTATTGATGGTCTTGATTCTTTGAAATATATGAAACTTGGACTTATATGCTTTGAAATTGGCTAGACTCAGTGTTACCTCACTAAGTACATAACTTGTACTTACCACTCTACTCTTCATTCTTCCCATAACAGATTAAAGATACTTCAAGAGGATATCTTGGGTTTGAAGCGACACTTGAGGCAAGCTTGAAAGTATGAATTCATACTCTTTGTATACTCCTAGTTTGGTGGCACTAGATTATGTAATAGGTAGCCTTGATCATGCATTTGAATAGGTGTTTAAGACTAGTTTGTGTAATGTTTTGATGGGCTTATTATGTAACCTATTTGGATGACTTAATCTATGTATATGAACCATGATAAATATGTATATATGAAGTAGATGTTGCGCAATTTGTGATGGAAATCCAATGTTTGTTGAATCTTGTCTAATTTGAATGTTAGATTAATGTTGTATGATCATGCATTTGTTCTTATGGCCATTAACATGATTCGGCTATGTTGAGATTGGAGATAAGGTATGATCAAGCATGCATAATAATGTATCTAAGGATGCCATGAAATGTTATGTCTTGATTGTAAAGAATCAAATGAAATGTGATTAGGGATTACATGTTGTTCGATTAGGTGTATGAAAGTGAAATAAAAATGTAAAATGAATGCTTGTAATGATCATGTTAATTGGTTGAATAAGTAGTTTCTTGAGATGCAAGTAAGCTAGTTAAGACATACTTAGTGACCACCTAGTGATATTCGAATATGGTATTTGGTATGTAGTAAGAATGAAAGGTGAACCGTGTTTAAGAGTAACTTAAAGTGAAGTATGCTACACTTATTGATTGTTGTTGAATGATGCATGTGAATTGAATGGATTGCTAACATGATATTGCTAACTTAGGATATAAGTATGAAATGAAACAAAATGGCACCTAAATTAGTATGCTATGTATGTTGGTTTGCTTAAATTTATGACTTGAAAGGTTTAGTTTAGGTTACTTGCGCCGCAAGTCAAGTACTCTGAGGTTACTTGCTCGACAAGTAACCTATCTATTGTCTTGCTTTCATTTCGGTAACGCTCCTGAACCGGATACGGCTAACCCGGGGATGGGGTGTTACACCAACTATATCTAAGATCGACTCGAGTACAAGTGATACGAGCATGAGAGGGGTCAAAATAATCATCTTGGAAAAGAAGCTGAAAACTGCTTTGCAAGTTAGAAACATCAGTCAACTTGCGAAGCATTTTTGGATGGAATCCAGGCATTTATGGGTCAATATGTCTTCTTAAAACTTGTCCAGCTGCAAAATAGCTTTCTAACGCATCTTGAAATGCCTCAATCGGACATCTGGATCTCAAGATACGTCTATTTTAGTGAAGACAGCGCGTGTAGAAATTCCTATACGGGATTAATACGAGATTTTTGGATAATTACGAATTTTCAAGATTTTATTTGATTATTTGTAATTTAAATCAACATAGGATTCTGCAATATCTATTAGGATCAGATTTATTTAATTAGGATTTTATTTTTAGCATTTTTTATTATTAGAAGTTACTTATCTAATTAGGAGATTAGATTTTAGCATTTATTTATTGTATTTAATTTCTAAGTTTAGTAGGATTAAAACTTCTCCATGTCCTATATAAAGGAGGCTTCACCCACATTGTAATTCAGATTTCATTGATTAATGGAAAGTTCTCTTTGGAGATTTTAGTATTCTTTGAGTTTGCAAGTGTTCGGTAAACTTGTCTAGAAGCCATCTTCAACATAAGATCATCGAGTTCTTGTGAGGGAGATCATCTTCACACTCTTGCTTGCCTAGGTAATTGCATCTAGGAGGGTGGGTTAGAGCCGCTTGAGGTTGCTTGCTTAGATAATTGCATCTAAGAGGGTGCCGAGGACAAAACAACAACTATCAATTCATCACGCCATCTCAACATATTCAAGCTTCCTCCATTGACGCCACCACCATAAGCAAATCTGAATTTTTAGATTTGTTCTTTATTTTGGTTTGTTTTATTTTTCTCTTTATTCGAATTTGCGCTACTCTATCATTTGGTATCGGATTCAGGTTGTTCTTGAGGATGTCATTGAGAAACGTATTGGATTTTACCCTTTTGGGGACTCGATGTCATTATTGTTGTCGACTAGATCATTCAGGGTATGATTGTCCAGATAAGTTTTATTTTCAAGAAAAAATTTTGAGAGATATGTTGTCTGAATTCATGTCTTCTAATGATATTGAAATCCGTGATCCGGAGCATGATCAAGAAATTTGTTCTTCTAAAGAACATGAGGAAGACGATACCATCGAGAGTTTGTTTCCAGTGACGAACCTACTATTACGATTCAAGATGATCATCAAACGACAAACACCGACGAAGGTACCTTACAATCAAAAGGTATCATTGAATGTTTTCAGAATTCTATTTATGCTTATTCCTCTTTTAGCATTAATAACAATTTTGAAGATGAGAATGAGTTACTTTGCGACCAAAAGAACAATCGTGATGATCCCAATGAGAAGGAACTTGTAAATTACATTGCAAAAAGAGACTCTGCAAAAGGATCCTTCAAGACGTCTTCTCTTCTATGGTACTTTGATGAACTTCCTCCATTTACCGATCTAGATTCGAGGGCGAATCTTTTTGAGGAGTGGGGGAATGATACGAGCATGAGAGGGGACAAAATAATCATCTTGGAAAAGAAGTTGAAACTGCTTTGCAAGTCAGAAACATCAGTCAACTTGCGAAGCATTTTTGGATGGGATCCAGGCATTTATGGGTCAATATGTCTTCTTAAAACTTGTCCGGCTGCAAATTAGCTTTCTAACGCATCTTGAAATGCCTCAATCGGACATTTGGATCTCAAGATACGTCTATTTTAGTGAAGACAGCGCATGTAGAAATTCCTATACGGGATTTTTGGATAATTACGAATTTTCAAGATTTTATTTGATTATTTGTAATTTAAATCAACATAGGATTCTGCAATATCTATTAGGATCAGATTTATTTAATTAGGATTTTATTTTTAGCATTTATTTATTATTAGAAGTTACTTATCTAATTAGGAGATTAAATTTTAGCATTTATTTATTGTATTTAATTTCTAAGTTTAGTAGGATTAAAACATCTGCATGGCCTATATAAAGGAGGCTTCACCCACATTGTAATTCAGATTTCATTGATTAATAAAAAGTTATCTTTGGAGATTTTAGTATTCTTTGAGTTTGCAAGTGTTCGGTTAAGTTGTCTAGAAGCCATCTTCAACATAAGATCATCGAGTTCTTGTGAGGGAGATCATCTTCACACTCTTGCTTGCCTAGGTAATTGCATCTAGGAGGGTGGGTTAGAGCCGCTTGAGGTTGCTTGCTTAGATAATTGCGTCTAAGAGGGTGCCGAGGACAAAACAACATCAACAATTCGCAAGCCATCTTCATCTTCAACCTTCACACCATATTCCATAATTCCATAAACAAAGCTGGAATTTTCAGATTTGTTTTACCTATCTTCTTCTTAATCTTTTCTCATCTTTTTACTTATATTCTTATTTCTTATCATATAATCCTTCATCTCGTCTTTCTTTCTTTAAATTTCCAGCCTTGAATCTGAAATTTTCAAGAAACCCCCAACTAGTTTCAATTGAATTTTCAGATTTGCGCCTAACTTCCTTGTTCGAGTCTAAAGCCCTAGGTTTGCTTCCAAGCCATCAAATTGAAGGTTACCACGTGCCAAAGCATACTCTATAATTTGGTATCAGAGCTCCTAGTTCTTGCAACAACTTGATTGAAGGCTTCCAAATCCAAGATTGCGCTACTCTATCACCAAGGCTTACAATAGTTATCACTTTCATTCAATTAGAAGCATGATTCAATTCAATGTGCACATTTTGTGCCAATATCCCCTTTCAATCGAATAGGGTTCAAAGCCAATACCAATACCAATATTCCAATAGTCAATGAAGGTATGTCAATCAATATGTCATTAAACAATGAACCGAGTTACTTCTAACTATAACAACATGCTTCATTTCAATATAGTTCAATTAAGCAAGAAGCATATCATGGCAATCAATTACAATTCAAGCATGCTTCACAATCAAGTAACCACTCAAAAGAGCACTTACCTTGCTAATGCTCCATAGCAAGCTCATTACATAATTTATACTAAGAATCAATAAGAAATTTAAATAAAAAATGGGCTTGGAGAGATCATCGCCCTCTCCAAACTTAAACTACACTCACAGGAATTTTCTGAGCTATTGTATTGGGATACATCAATTTCTCCTACTCATTCGAATGGCACTACCAATTTCATGGATTGATCAATCAATTGAACTTCTTAACTAATTCATGGCATCAATTCGCTAACTACTCATCCAATTCATGTAATTCAAGAAAGAACTTAAAATCTACATGCATCAATTGAATCTATAATGCATTAAGGAAGTGATTTTACCTTCCTATCAAGATAATATGAATGCTAGCAACTCCAATTCCTCCAAATTTCAAGCTTGAATCTATGAACATGGAGTTTTCTCACTCAATTCCCTTTTTCTCTTCTTTGTTCATCCACTCGGCAATAAGGAGAAGAAGATGATAATGGATCATCAATTATCTCCTCCCAAAATGACTAATTTGCCCTTGATTAACAACTAATTAATGACATGTGTAGGGGCATTTAGGAATATAGCAATTTAACATGCATTCCCTCATTTTGTTGTTTGTTTCGGTTTGGTCACTTATACATTAGGTTACCACTTTTTCAATTATAGCATTCTAGTCCTTTTTAACTAGACCTAGTATCTTGTTTTCAATCAATTAGGAATCAAATGAAGGTATTGTAGTAACTTCTTTTATACTAGTTTTGAGGATATTACAAATCCCTCCCCTTAAAGAAATTCGTCCTCGAATTTACCTGAGGGAAATAGATGAGGGTACTGCTTTCTCATCGTTCATTCAGGTTCCCAAGTGGCTTCTTTTACATTGTGGTTCTTCCGTAGAACTTTCACCAATGACACAGTCTTACTGCGAAGTCTCTTGGCTTCTTTATCAAGTATTTGAATTGGCTCTTCATCGTATGTTAGATCAGGATTAAGTTTCACCTCATCACCTTTTAAAACATGTGAGGGATCCGATCGATATTTCCTCAACATTGATACATGGAAGATGTTGTGGATTCTATTGAATTCAGCAGGGAGTGCTAGCTTGTAAGCAACTGGACCGATCTTTTCTAAGACTTCAAAGGGTTCGATGAATCGAGGGCTTAGTTTACCCCTCTTCCCGAATCTGAGGATTTTCCTCCAAGGAGATACCTTCAAGAATACGTAATCTCCCACTTGATATTCAATGTTTCTTCTCTTGAGGTCGGCATAAGCCTTTTGCCTATCAAAGGCCTCCTCTTTTAGTGTACCGTGGATCACCCGAACTTGATTTTCAGTTTCACGAAGCAAGTTAGGTCCTAAGACCTTATTTCCCCCCAATTTAGACTAGAATAGGGGAGTTCTACATCTCATGCCATACAATGCTTCTAATGGGGCCATTTTGATGGAAGCTTAATGGTTGTTGTTGTAGGCAAACTCAGCTAATGGTAGAGATTTCTCCCAGTCTTTTTCGAAGTCGATAATGCAAGCTCAAAGCATGTATTCAAGCACTTGGATTACCCTTTTAGATTGTCCTTCGGTTTGTGGATGGAAGGCAATGCTAAGGTTCAGCTTGGTTCCCATAGCTTGTTGAAGTGCCCTTCAGAATCAAGAAGTAAAATGAGAGTCTCGATCTGATATGATAGAGTTAGGAACACCGTGAAGTCTGATCACTTCTTTCAAGTACAATTTGGCTAGCTATTTGAGGCTTATGTTCATTCGAACAGGTAGAAAGTGAGCCAATTTGGTGAACCTGTAACGATCACCCAAATAACATCATTTTTCCTCGGCAATAAAGGCAATCCCGATACGAAGTCCATTGTTATACATTCCCACTTCCATTGAGGCAATTCGATGGGTTGTAGTAGTCTAGTGGGTAATTGGTGTTCGGCCTTCACCTTCTGGCAAGTGTGGCACTTTGATACGAAGTCAACAATATCGACCTTCAATCTCGGCCACCAATAGATTTCCTTTAAGTCCTTATACATCTTGATCACTCCAGGATGTACTGAAAAAGGACTACTATGTGCTTCTTGAAGCATTTCCCTTTTAAGCATTGGATCATTGGGTATACAAACCTGATTCTTGAAGTAGAGCATACCATTCGATCGAAGTAAGAATTCGGTGCTCGGTTTGGAATCAATCTCTTTCAATATCTTCTGAAGTTCGGGATCATTTTGTTGAAGCTCTTTGATCCTCAAATTCATGTCGGATTGAACTTGAAGTTCTGCCTCATATTTCCGGTTCTTTAGGAGCTTAAAATAGGCATTGAAGGTAGTTGAAGCTACAATTAAAGGATTTCGATTAGTGGATTTCATATCATCCATTCGAATATAAGGATAAATAATGTTGGAAATTCGTATTCAATCTTACCAATTGAATGTTTGCAACTGAGCTCATCAGCCACAACATTTGCCTTGCCTAGGTGGTAATCAATGATTAGGTCATAGTCTTTTAGTAGTTCCACCCATCTTCGTTGTTGAAGATTTAACTCCTTCTGAGTTAAGATGTATTTTAAACTCTTATGATCCGTAAATAATCGACATTTCTCTCTATACAAATAATGTCTCCAGATCTTTAAGCAAACACAACCGCAGCTAGTTCCATGTCGTGCGTTGGATAGTTCAATTCATGTGGTTTGAGTTGCCGAGAAGCATAGGCAATGACCTTGTCGTCTTGCATCAATACACACCCTAAACCGAGGTAAGAAGCATCACTGAAGACTGTAAAGTATTTCCCCAGTTCAGGTTGGATTAGAATAGGAGCTTGAGTTAGGACTTGCTTCAATTGATCAGAGATCCTCTATTGGTCCTCAGACCATTTAAATAGACTATTCTTTCGAAGGAGCTGAGTCAATGGAGTAGCAAGAATCGAGAACCCTTATACAAATCTTCAGTAATATCTGGCTAAACCGAGAAAACTCCTAACCTCACTAACATTTTTTAGAGGTCTCTATTCGATAACAGTTTGAATCTTCTTAGAATCAACCTTTATCCCTTCAGCCGAGATAACATGGCCAAGGAAGGATACTTCTGAGAGCCATAACTCGCATTTGCTCAATTTGGCATATAGTCGATTCTCTCTCAGTGTTTGGAGTACAATCCGAAGGTGATTAGCATGTTCTCCCTTGTCCTTCGAGTAAACGAGAATGTTGTTGATAAAGACAACCACAAATTTGTCCAAATAGGGTTTGAACACTCAGTTCATTAAGTCAATAAAAGCCGTTGGAGCATTGGTTAGCCTGAATGGCATAACTAGGAACTCGTATTGACCATAACGAGTCCTGAAAGCTATTTTGGGTACATTAGAGTCTTGTGTTCTCATCTGATAGTACCCCAATCGTAAATCGATCTTGGAGAAGACTTTGGCATCCTTGAGTTGATCGAACAAGTCCTCAATCCTCGGCAATGGGTACTTGTTCTTGATAGTGAGTTGGTTTAGCTGACGATAATCGATACATAGCCTCATCGACCCATCCTTCTTCTTAACGAACAATACGGGTTCTCCCCAGGGTGAAGAGCTGGGTCGAATGAAGCCCTTGTCTTGAAGCTCTTGTAATTGTTGCTTAAGCTCTTTGAGTTCAATAGGGGCCATTCGATATGGAGCGATAGACACTGGATCACTCCCAGGTTGAACTTCAATCTTGAATTCGACTTCCCAAATAGGGGGTAATCCTGGCAATTCCTTAGGAAAAACATTAGGGAAGTGAGAAACAACAGGGAAAGAAGTCACACCGAATTCAATTTCATCACTTTTAATCATAGCAGCAAAGATGCTAATAGGTTTCTTATCGATCAAGGTAATGGATTTTCTCCTAAACCACGGAGAAACAATTTTCTCTTTTGCCAATCTACCTAAGCTTGATGTCTTCCTAACCAATCTAATCCCATAATAAGATCAAATTCAACAAAACACAAAAACAATAGGTTGGCTAGGAAAGGGATGCCCTGAATAAACAAAGGGCAATCCTTACATATTTGGTTTACTATTACATTGTCTCCTAAAGGATTGGTAGCAATTAAGCTACAACTAACATATTCAGGCTTCAATTTAAACTTTCCAATTAAAGGAGATCTTATGAATGAATGGGTTGATCCTGTATCAAATAAAGCATAAACGGGGTAAGTATCAAGGTAGATTGTACCTACAATTACGTTAGGAGATTCTTCCTCCTCCTAACCACAGATATGATAGACTCGAGCAGGTGCCCGAGACTCTTGATATGTAGCATTAGACCCTTGGCCTTTGCTTTTCCCGTAGTTGTCTGAGTTAGCTTGCTTCGAACCCTTTCCCCTAGGTGAAGGAGCTTGATTCGATTTGTGAGAAACATGTGAAGGTAACTTGTTTAGATTTTGGGGGCAATCTTTGACATAGTGCATCGTGTCTCCGTACAAGTAACAAGCATTAGTGAGCTTCCTACAAACTCTAGTGTGGTTCTTTTGACAAGTCTTGCAAGCAAGGATTTGTGTCTCCCTCCCGGTATTCCTGATGCTATCCAAGGACACCATAGGTGTTGAGGCACTGAACATAGCTTATGGGTTGGGTATATAGCTACCCTTAGAGAAATTTCCCTGATTGGAAGAATTTCCTCCTTGGTGTTTTTTGTTTCTTATTGCGCCAATGAGACTTATGATCATCCCTCGATCTTTTGTTAACTCGGGACTGATTCTTTGATCATTTTGTCGAAGCCTTCATCTTGGCTTCGGTAGCTATGACTCGGTTGACCAATTCTTGGAAGTCAGTAATCCCCAAAGCAGTGAACATGGGGCCTAAATCATCATTGAGTCCATCTATGAACATTCTACGCTTGTCCTCTTCCTTCTTTATGAATTCCGAGCCGTATTTGCAGTATGTTCAAAACTAGCTAACATACTGCTCTATCGATTTCCCTTCTTGCTTTAGGTACAAGAACTTTTTGCGATCAGTAAGATACTGATCACTAATGTACTTCTTTTTGAATTCTTTAAGGAAGAATTCCCAGGTGACGGCTTCTTCAGATGCTGCCAAGGTAGTAGTCTCCCACCAATTCAGTGCCTCACGGCCAATAAAGCCACTGATCACTCCAGTTTGTATTCATCTGAGCACTGCAGTTGCTTAGACAAAATTCTTGTCGTATTCTCCAGGCAGTACTCCACTTCTTCTAGTTTGTCTTCACTTGTTCCAGTGAAAGTGTAAGCTCGATGTTGAGCTAACTTGTCAATTGGAGCTCTTGCTAGTTTTGCTACCGAAGAGTCAGGAGTAATTTGTCTTATTGAGACAATCATCTGATCAAACATCTCCTTCAGACTGGAGAAGCATTCTCGTTGAATAGGATGAATCACAGGAACTTCTTGCTGAACTTGTTGAGGTTCAGCAGGCTTCTAGGGATCCTGGTTCATCCTTACGCTCTCTCCCTCATTGGAGGAGCCATTCGAGCTTTCATTATCCTTACCCAATCTTGTTTCGGACATTCTATATATAAGGAATAAGAGAAGTCAAGCTCAAGTCACAATCCAATCAATATTCAAGTAACCCCTAGGTGGCACCTAAATGATCAATGACAATAGCCTATTCATGCAATAGACCCTAGAATCATGCAACCTTAAGCTCTGATTGCCATTCTGTAACATATTCTAACCACCCTAGTAGGATTAGGCAAGTTACCTCATTTACAATCAATAATCCATTCAATTAAAGCTAGTGAGTTCAATTCGTTTTAAGCCTTTCTTGCACACCAAGAAACAATTCGAAGAGGTGAGGACCCATAATGCATTTTTTTATCAAAAACAATACCATTTAGGACTTACTTGTTCTTCAAGTAACCATTCAAACTATATGGATAACAATAGAAGGTTTCAACATTCAAAGTAGCTAATATGCATACTAATAGGTGATTTACCTCATTTACTTAAGTTACCTTAATCAAACATACATGCTTCCAATATTATATACACCATTTGGCCAGTACCTTAAGTGATCAAAGTGGTTCATGTCTAAACATGTAGATTACTACATTTACTTATTGTTAACTAGCCAACTTCAATAGGTCTATTCAACCATTACTTGCATAATTCAACCATGGGAAATCTAACATTAGGATAACAAGCATTCGAGTTCAAATAAGTGCATACATGCTCATTTATACATACCATACTCTTCATATATCACAGATGAAGTTAATTTATGCAAACCATAACTAAGTGATCATGAATATACATGCCTTAGGTGCCACCATCATAGGAGAACTATAACAAGATGGAAACATAATATTTCAAGCAAAATGTGACTTGTACGACTTAGTGAGTTACTTTAGGGTAGTATCCAATATCAATATGTATCGTGGTAAAGAGACTTGATTAAGCAAAGCATAGTGAGTGAGTTCAAGTTACAAGACAATCAATACATAAAGTCTCAACTACGAACCATCTAATAGATGGTATGGTTCCTCCATCAACAAGGAACCATTCGAAACACTATAAACAATACTAGATGTATTTGCTTAATTTACAATCCAATATCAATACAAGTCTTGAAAGTTTAGACATGCTCAACCAACCAATTCAAATAACATTAGGCATAACATGTGATTTGAACACAATAAATGTCTCAAACTCAAGCAATCTCATATAAGCAATGTTCAAGGAATATCTTAATAACAATAGTTCATGGCATTCAATTTCCCATTTACTATCAATCAACGCAATGCAATGTAGCAATAGATTCAATATACATGAGGTGTAAGTTCATTTTAAGTATAGCCTTGAGAATCGGTTACTCATTCTAGATACTCGAGTCCCTAACCAAACTGTCGCCAATATCAATAGTCAATATGCTACAAAGTACCGATCAAATCCCTCATACTATCGCCAATTAAGGACCAATGTCCCAGATTGTAGTCCACGCCGATAATGAGCTCTATAGACTCTATGGCATGCCAACTATATCTAAGACCGACTCGAGACCAAGGCTTACAATAGTTATCACTTTCATTCAATTAGAAGCATGATTCAATTCAATGTGCACATTTTGTGCCAATATCCCCTTTCAATCGAATAGGGTTCAAAACCAATACCAATACCAATATTCCAATAGTCAATGAAGGTATGTCAATCAATATGTCATTAAACAATGAATCGAGTTACTTCTAACTATAACAATATGCTTTATTTCAATATAGTTCAATTAAGCAAGAAGCATACCATGGCAATCAATTACAATTCAAGCATGCTTCACAATCAAGTAACCACTCAAAAGAGCACTTACCTTGCTAATGCTCCATAGCAAGCTCATTACACAATTTATACAAATAATCAATAAGAAATTTAAATCAGAAATGGACTTGGAGAGATCACTGCCATCTCCAAACTTAAACTACACTCACATGAATTTTCTGAGCTATTGTCGATCCTGGATTGAAATCTCTTTCCCTCTACTAGCTTTCTGATCTATGTGAGCCCCTTTTTCCTCAATTTCCACTTGATCTAACAGTCATACAATGCATAGTGTATTAGGTAAAATCCAGAAACCATTTGAGTCATTATGTGACTCTATACACTCAAGCATTCAATTCAAACATCAAGACTGTTGCTGCCTGGCAGCATGTGCACTACTTGCTTAAATGTTCATATCTTTTATTCCGTACATCAAAATTTCGAACCGCTTACACTGTTAGAAAGCTAACTTAATTGTCCTTCTAACCATATAGGCCTTACATTTTTATTCATTGTGAATTAATACATTTTTTATTTAAAGGTAGACCAAATTATGCCACTGGACAGTTTGCACTGTCCTTAGAGATTAATCTCTACAAACTGTTTTATAACTCAGAATTCAATACCGTTTATTGCATACGAAACTAGACATACACATAATTCTGTACATATAAGATTTATTCCCTAATTTGGTCTATGTGATTTTCTACAAATTTTAAAACTCACTGTCCAAAATAGAGTATTCTAGACAGCTTTCCTTTAGCTAGATTCTAGCTTCATTAATCACTTAGACAAGGATTCTAACATTATTGTTCAACATATATACTTATTCATACATGTCTAAGTCAGTCCAATTATGTGTCAAACCTATAAAACATGGCAATTGAGCAATATTTTCGAATTGATTCACTAGGACATCATCTCCCTAGAATTTCCAGCAACCAAAATTTCAACTCACATATCAATCGTCCATTCTAATCATCATCCAAAATTTTCCAGCAACTAGCATAACATTTCACCATCAATTTGGTTATTGAAAACATCAATTTCTCTGACTCATTCGAATGGCACTACCAATTTCATGGATTGATCAATCAAGTGAACTTCTTAACTAATTCATGGCATCAATTCACTAACTACTCATCCAATTCATGTAATTCAAGCAAGAACTTAAAATCTACATGCATCAATTGAATCTATAATGCATTAAGAAAGAGATTTTACCTTCCTATCAAGATAATATGAATGCTAGCAACTCCAATTCCTCCAAATTTCAAGCTTGAATCTATGAACATGGAGTTTTCTCTCTCAATTCCCTTTTTCTCTTCTTTGTTCATCCACTCAGCAATATGGAGAAGAAGATGATAATGGATCATCAATTATCTCCTCCCAAAATGACTAATTTGCCCTTGATTAACCACTAATTAATGACATGTGTAGGGGCATTTAGGAATATAACAATTTAGCATGCATTCCCTCATTTTGTTGTTTGTTTCAGTTTGGTCACTTATACATTAGGTTACCATTTTTTCAATTATAGCATTCTAGACCTTATTAACTAGACCTAGTATCTTGTTTTCAATCAATTAGGGATAAAATGAAGGCATTGTAGTAACTTTTTTTATACTAGTTTTGAGGATATTACAGGATGGTGATACAATTTAGAAGAATTTCATATGAAGGAATGTTTAACTATTGTTTAGAGAAGACCTGATTGAATGAATATGTGTATAGGCAACTATCATATGGTGACTGAAATGACTAATCAACCTAGTGATCGAATTCCATGGATTTTTGGTTCTATATTCTGTTTGATCTTGGTTGGGAGCTGTTTTGAAATGTAAAAGAATATTTACCTAAGTTTGGATTGTTTTAATGAGAGAAGTATGTATGTATGATCCAGGACTATATTTTACATATATATATATATATATATATATATATATATATATATATATATATATATATATATATATATATATATATATATATCAGCTTGGGATTGTTTTGGATGAGTTTAGGGGACCATATTGAAGGTAAAATAGGCGAATGCTTAAGGATACATTTAAATATTGTTTAGCAAAGTAATGGATTGTTTAAGGATGATTATTGTATGCTTATGAGTTTAGGGTTGTTCTGAACATTTGTGCGAGCTTTGAGACTATTATGAATGTATAAAGCCATGTTAGGGACTGTTTTGGTGCACTTAAGTATATAATTAAGATGAAGAGACTGCTTCAGGTTAAATATAAATATTAGACTGCTCAGAGTTCGTAAAATAGGACAATGGGCTGTTTTGATGTGAGAATGCAATCATAAGTTAAATTGCCCTGTTTTTGTGTATACCCGAATAGTGATGGACTGCCTTGCACACAAGTATGTACATATGTGATTAAGGGTTGTTCCGACACTGAAAGATTGAACTAAGATGTATTGTGCCTATGTGTTAGCATGCGTGAAGATTGGAGATGTTTTAGCAATTGGTTTATTGAGAAGATTGGTTCTAACAAGAAACTATACTCTTTGTAGAATTACTAGACAATAAGGTGTTAATGGAGATGAAACGAAGGTAGATTCATTGGTAGATAAAGAAAGGAAGATTGTTATATAGTAGTAATTTAGCTTGGAGCAAAGGTGAGTGTGGTTTAAAGTCTCGGGATGGGTTAAAAACTATCTCGAGCATGTTATTAATTTAACTTATGTTTGCTTGTATTTTAAATTAAGCTAAGCTTTAAATGAACTCAATGGATAAACGAGGTATGTATTGATTTGGTAAGGATTTTAATAGAGTGTCATATTTGATTTTGATGACATGCCTTGTTGAAAGCTTCTTTTATTTGATAAGATTGATAGGAATCCTTGTTAAGCTGCGTTACCATTCGACAAAGATAAATGATGAACTATGAAATTTGTATGAATTGAATGCATTACTATAATGAGTAATAATTAAATTTTGTTCATTCGAATAGAAGAAATTGGGTAATTGATGTTAAGTTCTAAACCTAGCAATGTAGTTTCATAAAACTATGATTATGGATGTTAGAATAAATTACAACATGATTGTAATTGTGTGAACTTGATGATTGAGCTAAGTTTAACTTGCCTTCTTTGGATACGTGGTTGCTATGGTTAAAAGACTAAATTTTGTCATATGAAAGTTGTTAATAATTATGAATAAAAAGTAAATTAAGCTATAGAGCTATTTGATCAAGTGATATGAGATAATGAGATTCATACGTGGTGAATATATGAATATGTAACCAAAATAGAAAGAAGTTATATGCATGGTTTAATAAAAGTATCTTTGGCATCAAGGCCATTTGATTAAGATGAATGTAATGTTAAATTCACTTGAGGTGAATATAAGTACCCAAATATGAAGGAATAAAATTTCATTGGTATGAAATTATGATGTGAAGCTATGCTCACTATGAGATAATGAAAGATGAAACATGCTCAGCCTTGGTCTCGAGTCAGTCTTAGGTATAGTTGGCATGCCATAAAGTCCATAGAGCTTAGTGTTTGGGGTGGACTATGGTCTGGGTAGGGGGTATTATCTTCTAAACCGGATAAGGGGTGTTACAACTTCATCCCACAAATCATTATCAATTCAATCATCAATATTTCAAAATTCCAGGATGCTTTCATTCACAAATCAAAGCAACAATATCATTTTCTCAAGATTCAAAAACAATTAGTTAGGTTAAAAACCAATACCTTCTTCTTACAAAATATCTTAATAACCAAGACCCAATTAGCTCTCCAAGCTACTAATTTCCAACAAATTCCATGCTTTCCAAGCTATCTCTCATAATGATTTAATTTAAATACTCCAAGCTACCAATACCTTCTTCTTGCAATTCAATCCTTAATGATTTAATTTAAATACTAAATTAACCTCTTAATACTAATGTATAACCCTTCACAATACTTGAAATATAATTACCTTACTAATTTGATAATTAATTTTTAGCTCAATTAGCTATTTTAACTTCAATTCAATTGACTTACTTATCTAATTGATTCAAATTGAGTCTTTAATAATCCAAAGATAACTTCTCTAAGCATGTGTTTGCTTTGTAAAAACTCCTAGCCCGATTTTAGGGGTATTACAATTCTCCCCTTTAAGAAAAATTCATCCTTGAAATTTCCCTACATGTTCTGTACTGAAACAATACAAAACTTTCATTTTGGTTCCTCAATTCAAACTAGTATCAAGACAATTTCATGAAGTTTTGCTTTCCTCTTGCTAATGTTCTCCATAGTACACATATTTACCTTCTGATTACTTCCTTGTGCCAGAAAACCCTTTGAAAGGTCCTTGAAATTAATCTCAATCATTATAAAGATTTACATCCAAGAGTCTAGTGGAATCTTGTTGTACTCATATATATATATATATATATATATATATATATATATATATTTCTTGTTTGAATACTTTGTGTATATATGTATATGTTTGGTTTGTGTACTCAACTATATATGTCTATGTCTTGTTCGAATACCTTGTGTCTATATGAATATGTTTGGTTGGAGTAATCATGTATATATGCCTATGTCTTATTCGAATACCTTGTGTATATATGTATATGTTTGACTTGAGCACCCATATATATATGCCTATGCCTTATTTGAATATCATGTGTATATATATGTATATGTTTTGTCTGAGTATCATGTATATATGTAAATACCCTAGATGAATAACGTTGTATGTAAGTGAATGTTGGTTCGAATGACTTGTTCTAAAATGGCTAATTCTCTTATCCAAGCTTAGAATTTTATATGATTAATAAACCTTGTGTATATATGTATATCTTTGGTTTGAGTACTCATGTATATATGCCCATGTCTTATTTGAATACCTTGTGTATAATGTATATGTTTGGTTTGAGTACTCATGTATATATGCCTATGTCTTGTTCGAATACCTTGTGTATATATGAATATGTTTGGTTAGAGTACTCATGTATATATATGCCTATGTCTTGTTCGAATACCTTGTGTATACAGGTATATGTTTGGTTTGAGTACGCATGTATATATGATTATTTCTTGTTGAAATACCTTGTGTATATATGAATATATTTTGTTTGAGTACTCATGTATATATGCCTATGTCTTGTTCGAATACCTTGTGTATATATGTATATGTTTGTCTTGAGCACCCATATATATATATGCCTATGCCTTATTCGAATATCATGTGTATATATATGTATATGTTTTGTCTGAGTATCATGTATATATGTAAATACTCTAGATGAATACCCTTGTATGTATGTCAATGTTGCTTTGAATGACTTGTTCTAAAATGGCTAACTCTCTTGTCCAAGCTTAGAATTTTATATGATTAATAGACTTTGGTGAAAGGGTGTAACACCCCCAACCTGGGTTAGGAGTAAATTGAATTAAGAAGTGTTAAGGAATGAACAAATAAGCAAATGAATGACATCAGACGACTTCTTAACAAGTTTAACTTGAAATAGGGGAAATCAAAAACTTTTTAAACCTTTGGCATGTCTAATTCCAATTTTAATTTCCAAACATACAGAGACATGTATATGCAAGCATAAACAAAATACATCAATCACTAGTTCTTTTAGCATGCTTTTCTTCTATATTCTTCAAAACATAAAGTTTATTACAAAATTCCTACTAACACATAAAATTCCTTTTTGTTCATTTATAAAATTTATTCTTATCTCGATTATCACCTTACATATCTCTAAACATTTTAAGACATATCAGTTTATGGCTATAATCAATCAAGGTGACAAAAAACATTGATTAAGGTTCTTTAAGCTTACATGTTATACCGATTTAAAGCCAACATTTAATTATCCAAAATTTCCAGCTAAACAACACATATCACTATCAAACATATATTCATAGCAACAAGCATTCAAAACTTATACCTAACATAGCTTAACCTGTAGGCCACCGTTTGAAAGTCATATTTTAATTAGCTCAAGCTATCCTAAGACTTAGCAGATTGTTTACAAAGGATAGAGGTCGCGTATAGTTAACCAACAACCATCAAGACATACTAACTATTGTAACTTATATAATAAGCAACCACAAAATAATTAGAGGCCCATTTCAAACTTAAAGCACTTTTAGAGCATCATATATATATATACATGATCAAAGATGCTCTTAAATGCATAATGCATACATATCAATTATGTTCCACCATCTAGGAGTACTTAAGAAGTTACAAACATACTTTCTAACTCTTGTGATCCCATCCAAGCTCAATAGATATTCAGGGACATGATACCCTGAAAGGTGATGAAACATTAGAGTAAGCTAACGCTTAGTGAGGTAGTACTATAATTCTCTAAACAATATAGCAGACCGTAAATAACCTATTCTTATTCTTTCATCAAATCTAATCAAAGTCCATGATAGAACCAAAATGATCACCAGATGACACAACATTGCATCAAGAATTCCAATCATAACACTTCCATTGATTTATTGTAGTAACTCATAACATCATTGCTTGTCACACAAGATACCATAATAAGCATCAATAAGCATGTCATAGCAGGCATATTGTATTTTTACTTGAACACATCATAAACATATCATATAACATACCATTCGAACATGACATGATTGCATAGTGCCCAAGTAATCAAATATAACCTACCATTTGAGGTTATTCTCGGCTTATAAGACATATACAAGATCACATGTACAATAACATAATACAACCAGTCCAGTACTTTCATATACATGCTATACATGGCAGCAGTACATATGTAATCATGTCATAGTTCTCAAGCAATTCAATATTATCATGTATATACTATACATGGATGTTTTCACGAACGCATCATACATATCATTTGGTCAAGGCATGATCATATTTTCTTGAATACAAAGTAACATTTCACGTATACAACCATTTGATCATGACATGTACATATATACTTACATACATGGCAACTTATCTCATAAGCATTCGTTCAAGCATGGCATGTACATATATTCACACATAGACTATCGAATTATAGGACATACATGAGCATATGGATATCACACAAGCATGTATACTCATATACTTCACATAGTATGAGTTACTTATATTGCAAGATATAGAAAAGGAACCTCTAGTCTAATTTGACACTTTTCAATGAATTTCCTTTCAACCCAGTCTAGTAAATTAATACTCAGTTTCCTTATAATTTTTTGTTTTAAACCTTCATAGCACCATTAATTCATGTATACACATTTATACGTATCCCAATTGAAACCAAATATACATGTTTACTTTCCAAACAATCCATCAATCGAAGCATACAATTAGATGGTCCAAAACAGTCCTAATTAAACATGTTTACACAATTTAATACTTCAAAACAGTCCATACAATGATCGTGTATAGCTAAACCAGTCCACATATCATGTTTACACAATTTAGTACTTCAAAACAGTCCATACAATGATCGCGTATAGCTAAAAAAGTCCACATATCATGTTTACACAATTTAATACTTCAGAACAGTCCATTCAATGATCAAGTATAGCTAAAACAGTCCATACAATGATCGCGTATATCTAAAACAGTCCACATATCATGTTTACACAATTTAATACATATCATGTTTACACAATTTAATACTTCAAAACAGTCCATACAATGATCGCGTAAAGCTAAAACAGTCCACATATCATGGGATCATAGTATCTCGTATTCTTGTTTTACTTGTCATTTAGAGTGTCGAGCATATGATAATCCTTTAACATAGTTTACTTTCACATACTTTCGAACTTCTCATTTCATAAACATAACTCACTTATGTTATAAGTTAATAATACATAACATATCATATTGTAGCTTGCTTATTACACAAGCTATTATCATTTAGCATATCATATTTCTTAACAAATAAATATCATGCTTAACCCATTAATTGGCTTATAAATTTCATTAATTAATCTTTACATAGCCTTGAGAATCAAATTCCCAGTCCAGATACATGAGTCCCCAACCAACTGTCGCCCGTATAACATAACATAAGGTACTCGCAATACCGGTCAATCCCTCCTACTGCCACCAACTGACCACAAACACATCCCTCCTACTGTCACCCATTAGGGACCACTGTCCTAGACTGTAGTCCACCCCGACACTGAGCTCTATGGACTCTATGGCATGCCAACTATATCTGCGACTGACTCGAGACTAAGGCTTACAATAATTATCATTCTTATCAATCATAGAGCATAGCTCTATTCAAAAAGCACCTCAATGTGCCTTTACCCTTTTCACATTCAGGGTTCAATCACATATATTTAGAGACCATTGTCTCATACTTTATATTCAAAGGCTCATGGCCAATTCTCTTTATCAAACTTTCATTATCAACAAGTGAGCATAGCTCATTCGATATACATAACAGTATATTATTATCTTTCTCCCAATTAGGGCTTAAATATATTCATTATGAGATCTTACATCTCCTTACTTAATCATAGGTCAATAGCCAATTCATTTATCAATCATTCGAAGCTTTGCACATAACAAATCCTTATACATTCATGTGATTATTCATTTCTAGCTTGTACATGTCATTTGATTATCAATCATAATGATAAGCTAATTTACATACACATATATCTGTGTCCATCAACATTTCATGTTACCATAGCCTTCAATCTTAACATGCTTTTCAATCAAATTTTCCATAATTCAGAGTATTTCTCAAAGAAATACTTACCTTGTGTCCAAGCTTTGCATAAGCACACTCATTATGCATAATTTAGTAACTTTAAGCACAAAAAATTATAAAGTAATGCTCGAAAAGGTTGCAACCCCTTTCCTAGACTCTAAACTACGCTCACCTCTTATCCCGAAGTTACAGGATACTCGAATCCTTAACCAAAACTTGCTACTTATCAAAATCCTTCCTAGCTCCTTCTTGGTCCAAAATGACAAGAAGTGTAACAATGTATTAGCACAATTCCTAACACTCATTCACCCAAAACAGGGTAATTCATGAACACATACATATATAAGCACCAAAACTGTCCAATTTGACATGTAAATATAACCATTCATTCTAGGCAGTCCATTTTCACACATATATTCATTTCTGGGCAGATTCAACAACATATATATATAATCATTCATTCAAGGCAGTCCATTTTCACACATATATTCATTTCTGGGCAGATTCAACAACATATATATAATCATTCATTCAAGGCAGTCCATTTAATTTCATACTTTGTCAAAACTATCCAGCAACACTTACACACAATTTACACATTGAAAACTGTCCAAAATGAATACATATGTGTGCAAATCAATCCTAATATATATATATATATTTCATGCCTTAAAACAATCCCCAAACATGCTTTTACATATTCTAACAACTTCACTTCCTGAGTACAAACACATATATATACAAATCAAAACAACATTACATGTATATACAAAAATTACATGTCAAAACAGCCCCAATATTTCCAGATTCAAGCAAAACTGCCCAGCCAACATATATATACAAAATTACATGTCAAAACAGCCCCAATATTTCCAGAATTACATGTCAAAAATTACATGTCAAAATTACATGTATATACAAAAATTCACTATTTTTGGAGAAATGCTTTGTTACAATCTATTAATATCAATTAATCGCGGTGACTACTTTTATAAAACTTTGTAAGAGACCTAAATTGAAAGTTTTCGAAAGAATGGAACTAGTTTAAAAGGGACTAATTAGTTAACAATTGAAACATTTAGCTTTGTATGATAAAACAATTCTTGTGTGTGGTTTATTGAGGTGGCCTAAGGATCCGGCGTCTATGTGGACAAGACTAAATCCTTAATGGAATTCCATGACAAACAAATAAGGGATATCTTCTTCATATGTTTGCTAAGCCGAAACAAAACTTTGAGAGAAAAGAGAGTCAATTTATGGTGCTTGAAGTATCAAATTTCTTATTGTTAGGAGTTTGAATGTTCATTTATGAAGAATCATGTAAGTTTCTGTTTATGTGGCTTGAATGATAAATATAGTATTGAGAAAATTTGGAGTTCTTTGTTGTCACTTTCCTTGAGAGATGATTATATATATGAAGTTGTTCTTTGTATGCTAAAGAATGTAAGATCCTTAGGAAATTGAGTTTAATTATGGCCTTGAATCCATGTTAGTGAATTGAATCTTAGTAGAATTGTTGGCTATTTCAATCAATGCTTTGATTAACTTGGTTGTGGCTTCATGAAAGAAAACTTCATGTGTTAAAGCTTAATTCGAAATTAGAAGGAAATGATAGTGTTTTTGGTCAAATTGAATTAGAGTTATAAGCTGGAAATTGTTGAAAATCATGCGTTTAAATTAGATTTTGAAAATGGACTAATGCTTGATTGATATACTCGTTTGAAGGATGGATCAAGACAATTTGAATTTAATCTAGTAGTTGACATAAATCTGAAAGAGTGTCTTGTTTAAAAATAGTTAATTTTCTATAAAAGTTATGAAGAATTGGAAAGAGTTTAATAGCAGCCTAGGCAGATTGATCAAATTCGAAGCTACCATGTTTCCGAATATAGCAGTTTTGAGACTATTTTACTCGAAACTACTCAATTGTAACAAGAAAATATTGATGATAAACACTAAGCATAATGACTCTAGTGTTGAATGAATATATTATAACATTAAAGGGTATGCCTGATAAGAAATGGTTAAGATTAAATGAGAAATAAGTGTTTAATAAGATGAGAATGAGTGGCTTCGAAACTAAAGGGTTAATATGTTAGGAAAAGGATTAGCTGTTGAAATGTTGTGTTATTGGTATTGAATTAGACTAATTCTAATACACAATTGTTGTTACAATTAGATCACAAGGGAAGTGATCAAGAAGACGAGAGGAAGAAAGGTGTAGTGCTTCACGATCAAGCCTAGCTTAGATTGCTTGTGAGTATGACTATGTTGTTCGCATAGATTGTTAAAGTAATGAACTAATTGTTTGTTGATAAAACATGAATGGCTTATGCATGAAGGATATTTCAAATAGTTGTTATGGTAAGAGTCCAAGGTAAGTATGAACTTCTGTTATACAAGAGTTATCCTAGATAGAATGTGGTTATTACTATGCTTTAAGTAGCATTATGTATTGATGAAATTGTGATTAAAGAATATGTCAGAGTAATAATTGATGATCTATTATAGAGATTACAAGAGCCTTGATTAGTTTAAACCTAATGTGATTGGCATGCCAATGTAAACATCTAAGCTCAGTCTGAATTGGACTAAGGTCCTCTGAATGGTACTAAGGTACCTCTTACCTAAAATGAAAAGAATAATGGTTTCAATGGTATTAGCTACCATTGTCTGAAATTTATTGCGTGATTCTGTATTCCTAGGTTGATAACTAGTTAAGGTCGTATAACAATTAAGCTTTTATATTGGATTGAGGTTTAAATCTGTTAAACTACACATATACAACTCTAAGTATGTTAATGATTGTATAAATCTTTGTATTGGAGGACTGTTACTATTCTGAGAGTATCAATTGTGGGATAAGTTTCTTGTTTAATTTCAGGAAAACCTTCCAATGTTAAAAGGCTAAGTTAAAAAGGGGACGGTGATCTCTAAATTATTTGTTCATGGTCGATTTGTTAAGTTTAGTCTATTATTGCATTAATTGTTTGTTTGTGTGATTAATTCAAGACTAGCAACTTGTCTACTCACTCTATAAACTTTCAGGTTGATAAGATTGCTAGATTAAGGAAGGGAGGTCGAAGCAAGATCATTAGAACAAGAAATGTATGTTTTGCTTATGTTAAATTACAACTCTTAGAAAGTGGCACTAGTATAATGGATTATTTATGGTGTTGTCTTTTGTTTGGGGTTGTAATAGTATCCTATAAGTTTATGTAAGTATTATGTGTTTGCCCTATTTTGGTTTGTCCATAGTCGATAACGTTAGCGACATGGTTGATAGATTTGAATGGTTTAGGATCTTAAGAATCTATAGATCGGTTGCTTAGAAATATCTTAATGTGGTCATATTAGGAATATGTATGATTAAGTATTTGGAATCTATGGTATAAGTTTCGTAATGATCAAAACTTAAAATAAAAAAATTCGTTTAAAGATTGTAAAACTTGTAGTGTACATTTGAAACATAAGTGTAATAAGGTTCACTTCAAAAAGACTCGAATCATTGATAATATAGTATGATTAAGTTATTCATAAATGTGATGTTATATGTTTAACCACTCTCTAAACCAAATATCTTGCTTCTAAAGGCTTGCCCACCCTAAGCTCATCCTTACATCAAATTGAAGGTACCATTGTGAATCTATCCATCGAGTAAGGCAAATCCCTCTTTCGATTATTGAATCCCATGTAAGATGGAAGTTTAATTTCGATTCGAAATCCTAAGCTAGGCCTAAGTTATATTGTCAATTGGTTATAATGATTCCTATTGTCTTTCCTAGCTCAAAACAAGGAGGAACACGATCCATCGACCCCAATTGAAGCTAGGAGCAAAGGAATCACTATTCGAGAATCCTAGAAGCCTTCGTTCCTTAAGGTGAGTGTAGTTGTGTCAAGGGATAGGCATGGAGCCATCCCCTTTGCATTATTCGTGTTTATATTGCATTTGATCGAAGGCTCACGTAGAGCTACTATATTGGATTTGATTGGTAAACCCGGTAAGTACCTTGTACTATTTTGATATGTGAGAATATGGTTATGATATGCTAAGTATGTGGTTTACGGATTCGATGTGAGTATGATATGTGATATGGAGCTAAGGCTCGTTTTGATTTTTGATATGATATGAATTGAAAGAAATTATGAAATATGTGATATTTGTGAAATGGTGGACATTAGATACAATTGGCATTCCATATGATTATTTTGAGCTCATATAAGTAAGGGATGGGCTACAGTTCGGGGCTACGGCTTATATATGGGGGAAATAAGGATGGATTGTGTAAGGGATATGTTTCTGGAGCTACGGCTCAAGGCTATGGCCTATTTTTGATATGTGGTGTAAAGGGGAATCCGTGTATCCAATGGTACCTAATGGAAATTCTATGTGCTTATGAACTTTGACATGAAAATATGAAAGTGTGTGAATGTGTCAAATGAGCATGAAATAGTGTATATGGAACTATGCCTATGTGGATTACTTGATCATCATGTCATGCATAATATGAATTGATCATTGTATTCGTTATAACTACCTCACTAGGCTATGTAAGCCTAACATTTGTGTCTCATGCATTTTTCAGGACTTTAAACGATTCCAAGCTACGATCGTGTTGTTGCGGTTGCAGGTCACATCTTCACCTTATACGTATGTTATCCTTTGCTATAAACTCCTAGTGAAGTGGCATATGGTCCGAACATGTTTTGTATGAGCATTTTGATGATTGTGAAATAGTCCTATAATTACCTAGTGTTGTATGCACGAAATGGTATGTTTTGAGAATGTCAAGTTTGGTGAAAAGAGCCTAAAACGAGCCTAAGGTGAAAACTTGGTAAAAGGATTTGAAATGCTATAAAATTTGGTATGACAGTAGATTAATGGATTTTAGGCGTGCTGGTAAAATCCGGTAACAATTGGACAACATTTGGGGAATCAAAGTTGATAAAAAAAACCATATGAAATCTGTCATTACAGGCTAGGCGTATTGATATGGGGAAGCCTGTATCGATACGGCCTTACATATTTGGTTTTTGATGAAGCAAGGAGTATCGATACACAAGGGGGTGTACCGATACGGGTTTGGACAGTAAGGGCTAAAATTTAATTGTATCGATACGGCCTCAGGTGTACCGAAATGAGTCAACCCAAGTCAATGTGTACCGATACAGGCATAGACGTATCGGTACGAGGTCGTTGACCTCAAACCTGGAAATTGTGAAATTCAACATAGCGCATTGATACAGGCTATAGTGTATCGGTACGGTGTCAGTTAATTTTGTTAAAAGGCTTAAGAAATAGTTTTAAAAGAATTACAAATTGGCCACTAATAATTATATGGCTTAAATGGATAGGTAAGAGATACCCGACAACAACGAAACTTCACAGGTTAATAATTGGAAGGTCTAATTACAAGTCGGTAAGAAAGAATCTAGATTAGGGTCACTAATTTGTAATGTTTACAATTTAGCCCCTTTAGTTTGAAAAGTTTTAAATTTAACCCTAATTCTGAATCTGACTCCAATTCCGTTCCCGATAACACTTTTCGAGCCAGTTTTCTACCAGACCGGGAAGGGGTGTTACAATTGTGATATCAGAGCCTAGGTTTAGTCGATTCGAGGACTAAACAAGCATTCGTTATGAGTCTGCATTTGCATATGCCACTTAGGAGTTTATTTGTATGCATTATCTATGACTTGCAGCTTACACGATTCAATTCTTCTATCTGAATAGATTGGAAAATGACAACACCTACTGATAGGCGTGCTATAAATGAGCCCAACCCTGACTCCTTCTCTACTTAGGGGGATAATCTGAGGCCAAGATTAGGGCCTGAACAAATAAGGCAGAATGACCCATCTCTTCCTATGCCTATGCATCCCGCTCAGCAGGAGTACCTGATGTCCATGGCAGATATGATCAAGCAAGTAGTGGTGTCACTCCGACAAGAATCACATCCTTCGCCTGCTGAAGCTTCTTTGCGTGCTTCAAGAGCCCCTATTGATAGGCTCAACCAGTACCATATTTACACATTTACCGGCCAACACTTGGACAATCCCGAGGTCACAGAATACCGATTGGAGAACACCCTAAAGGTGCTGAATAAGCAAATAAGGTGCCCCGAGGAGTATAAGCTCGAGTGTGCCTTGGTCCTGATAGCTGAAGAGGCCCAAAGTTGGTGGGACACGGTGACTCTTACTGTTCCTAAACACCGTGTCACGTGGGACTTCTTTCTTCAGGAGTTCCGTAAGAAATACATTAGTGAGCATTACGTTGCGAAGAGGCGCAAGAAATTCCTCCATCTAAGGCAAGAAGAAAGACCCGTAGAGCAATATATCCACGATTTATGCAAATATGCAAGATACGCTGTTGAGATCATCCGTACTGAGAAAGAAAAGTGTCGAATGTTCATAGACGGTCTTTGTGACGAACTATGTCCTATCTTCGTTGCACTAGAGATTGAGGACTTTTAGACCCTCGTCAACCGGGCCATCGCAATAGAAGCCACACAAAAAGCTTATGAGAGAAGGAAAGGGAACCAGGCTCGACCGGACAAGAGATTTCGTGATGACTCCAAGCCACCTACGTCCCAAAAAAAGGGGAGACAGTGGGACCAAAAGTCAACTACTTACCAGCAGCTACCCTGATTAGGCTACGTACCACAGTTCCAGTCTACAGGAATAGCTGTTACTCATACTGCATCAGTGGATAGCACAGGTGGCTCGGTAAAGGGGTCTTAGACTCCCTTATGTAATTTCTACCAGAAGAGGCACCAGGGTAGTGTCGTAGGCAGTCCGGTTCCTGCTATCTTTGTGGAGAGTCTGGCCACTTCATCCGGAAGTGTCCACAGAACCCCTAGGCTCCTACGTCTATGGCTTCTGAGAACAATCCTAATAAAGGGATAGGAGCAAAAGCAATGCCAACCGAATCTGCAAGTAGACTCCGCAACAATAATGCACCTATAGTTGGTCGTGATCCACAAACTTCGGCTCAGATGTATCATGTCTGAGGCCGCGAACAAGAAGATGACCCTAATGTGATTGCAGGTATGGTAGAGCTATGTTTCGGTTATGTTTATGCATTGATAGATCCAGGCTCTACACACTCTTTCATTAGTGAACCTTTGATCGAGAATCATGCTTTAGAACCAGAACTGGTTACCTCTGAGATAGTTGTCTCCAATCCACTAGGAGATAGTGTGACCATCTGAAGGATTTGTAAAGGTTGTCCCCTAAGGATCCAAGGATCCCATTTCCAGCCAACTTGGTGGCCTTGCCTTTCCATGAGTTCAATCTCATACTAGGCCTCGATTGGCTAGCTGAACACCAAGCTTGGGTGGATTGCTCGAAGAAGAAATTATATCTCTGTGGACTCGGTAAGGAAAGCATAACCTTGATGAAGTCTGAATCCGAGCGTAGAAAGAGTCTCATATATGACATAGAGTTTAAGAAAGATTTGAAGCTTGATGATGTATAAGTTGTGAAAGAATTTTCTGATATTTTCCCCGATGAACTTTCGGGACTCCTTCCCACCCGTGAAGTTGATTTCAGGATAAAAGTACAACCTGAAACTACTCCGGTCTCCACTACTCCGTATAGAATGGCTCTGGTGGAGTTGAAAGAGTTAAAAGCTCAAGTTCAAGACCTTCAAGATAAGGGATTCATCCGACCGAGTTCCTCACCTTGGGGAGCACCAGTTTTGTTTGTCAAGAAGAAGGATGGATCGATGCGTCTATACATTGACTATCATCAATTGAATAAAGTGACGACCAAGAACAAGTACCCACTTCCAAGGATAGATGACCTCTTTGATCAGTTGAAGGGTGCTTCTGTCTTTTCCAAGATAGATCATCGGTCCGGATACTACCAAATACTGGTAAAGGATTCTGACGTTTCAAAAACTACCTTTTGCACTAGATATGGTCACTACGAATTTCTGGTGATGCCATTTAGGCTCACGAATTCACCTACAACCTTCATGGATCTGATGAATCGTGTATTTCGGCCCTATATCGATAAGTTTGTGGTTGTCTTTATATACGACATTCTGATCTACTCCCAATACTCAGCTTCCCATGAAGAACATCTCTGGATCGTGCTTCAAACCCTTCGGGAAAAACAACTCTACGCCAAGTTTAGTAAATGTGAATTTTGGATGTCTGAAGTATCCTTTCTTGGCCAATGTAATCTCTTCTATAGGAATCCAGGTAGACCCAAAGAAGATCCAAGCAATCCTTGATCGAACTCCTCCAAAGAATGTAGGGGAAGTTCAGAACTTTCTGGGGCCTTGCAGCTATTACCGTAGATTCGTTAAGGGAATCTCATTGCTTGCGGCACCCTTAATGAAGCTACTCCACAAGGATACTCCTTTTGTGTGGACTGTTGATCAGCAAAGGAGTTTTGATGGGCTCAAGCAAGTCCTTACTCATACCCCCGTGTTAGTGTGCAACCCGAGTCGGGCAAAGATTTCACCGTGTACAGTGATGCATCCCACCTGAGATTAGGTTGTGTTCTGATGCAAGAAGGCAATGTTGTAGCTTATGCCTCACTTCAACTCAAGCCTCACGAGTTGAACTATCTGACTCATGATCTAGAACTTGCCGCAGCTTGTGTTTTTGAAGGTTTGGTGGCATTATCTTTACGGTGAGAAATGTTATCTCTACACTGATCACAAAAGCCTGAAGTACCTCCTAACTTAGAAAGAGTTAAATCTTTGCTAGCGCCGATGGATGGAATTGTTGAAAGATTATGCTTTAGTCATTGACTACCATCCCGGTAAAGCCAATATGGTGGCTGACGCTCTTAGCTGGAAGCCCACTTCTTCTCCGAGATGCTTGAATGCTCACTTCCAGCTCAATAAGCATGGCAAATTGTTAGCTGAACTGAGAGTTCACTCCACCAGTATATCTCGAATTAAGGCACTCCAATAAACTAATGAGGAATTGCAACCCCTTATTTCTAAGGTCAAGGATATCCCAGGTCTTGACTTTGCTTTGAATTCTGAAGGCTTATTGTGCTTCTGCAACCGTATTTGTGTTCCTGATGATGATGATCCTCGGAAACAAATCCTAAGTGAAGTTCATTCTAATCATTTCTCTGTTCACCTTGGAGCTATCAAAATGTACAAAGATCTAAAGGAGATATATTGGTGGTCCGGTATGAAGAATAAAATCACGGGCTACATAGCTATGTGTTTGACTTGCCAACGGGTCAAAGCCGAGCACAAGATACCTACAAGTCTTTTGCAGCCCATTGAACTTCTACAATGGAAATGGGAGCGTATCACGATGGACTTCGTAAGTGGCCTACCTTTGACTCTGAAGAAAAATGATGTCATTTGGGTCATTGTGGACCGATTCACCAAGTCTGCTCACTTTCTTCCAGTAAGAATGGATTTCAGCTTGCTTAAGCTCGCGAAGTTGTACATTCATGAAGTCATTCGTTTACACGGAATCCCTCATCTATCATCTTTCATCATGATCCACGATTTACGTTTCAGCTTTAGAGGGCCTTACACGAGGCCTTGGGAACACAAGTGCATCTTAGCACTACATTCCATCCTCAAACTGACGCCAATCTGAAAGAATTATTCGGATTACTCTAAACCTTTCTCTAAGCTATATGAATAAGTGTTTGTATCAACCATGATTCTTCCTTGTAGATTCTGGAAGATATGCTCCGAGCCTGTGTCATTGACTTTGGGAATACGTGGGAGAAATCCCTACCCTTAGTCGAGTTTGCTTACAACAGTTACCAGGCTTCAATTCAAATGGCTCTGTATGAAGCTCTCTATGGAAAGAGGTGTAGAACCCCTCTTTGTTGGACTGAACTCGGTGAAGGCAAGATGCTAGGTTCTGACTTACTTCAGGAAACTGAAGAAAGGACTACCATTATTCATGAACGACTTAAGGCTGCCTTCGACCGACACAAGTCCTATGTCGATCTGGGTAGGAGAGATATTCAGTATGAGGTTGGTGAAAAGGCCTTCCTCAAAGTATCTCCATGGAAGAAGATTCTTTGTTTCGAAAAGAAAGGAAACTAAGTCCTCGTTTCATTGGCCCTTCCGAGGTGATTAAGAAAGTTAGACTTGTTGCTTACCGATTAGCTCTCCCTGAGAAGTTGAGTCAGATTCACAATGTCTTCCATGTGTCTATGCTACGCAAGTACTGGTCAAATCCTTACCATGTGATTGAACCGGAGTCTGTGGAAATCCAATCTAATTTGACATACGAGGAAGAACCTGTTCAGATCCTCGCACGAGAGACCAAGAGGCTTCGTAACAAGACTGTGCCCTTAGTGAAAGTTTTGTGGCGAAGTCATTCCGTTGAATAGGCAATATGGGAACCTTAGGAGACTATGCAGAAACAATATCCTCATCTTTTTGCTTGAAATGAAAATTTGAGGACGATTTTTCTTAAGGGGAGAGTTGTCACATCCCGAAAACTGGCCTAGTTGGAATTGGGCTCTGGTGATTGGAAATTTTGAAACCAATGTAATAATGTTTGTAAAAGCTTGACTTTTGTACCCCTTTTGTTGTAATAGAGTTTCATTTTGGCCTTATGTGTGTGTAAATAGACCCTCTTGTGTGAAATTCAAAGCCCAATATACAAATCTGAGTTAGTCGTATCGATACGCCCATATGAGTATCGATACGGGCTAACTGTCAATAACTAACTTTCTAATTTTAGCGGGAGCGTACCGATACAGGCATAAGCGTATTAATACGGTTCCCCTATTTTGAACAAATCTGATGTCGTTTTGATAAGGAATTGATGATAGGTGATGAGTCACCTCTATGCTTGTCCAATCTCATGTGAAATTCATCAGAATTCACAAGCAAACAAGGTCATATACCAACTTGGGGAATTGATAATCCTTGGGCTTAGGAAACACTCAAGTAAGGGAAATGATTCTATTGGTTGTTGGAGTGGTGAAGGAATGATTAAGATTTTAATCATTTAAATTAAATATGCAAAAGGAAAAAAAAGCCTTATTCATTTTTGGTCATCCTCCCAAAGCTAAACTCAAGCTTTGTCCTCCAATAAGCTAACACCACCATTGTCTTCAACCTTGAGCCCTCAAGCACACACCTCCCGCCTTTCCCACCCTAAGCTCATCCTTACTTCAAATTGAAGGTACCGTTGTGAAGCTATCCATCGGGTAAGGCAAAGCCCTCTTTCGATTATTGTATCCTATATAAGGTGAAAGTTTAATTTCGATTCGAAATCCTAAGCTAGGGCTAAGTTATATTGTCAATTAGTTATAATGATTCCTATTTTCTTTCCTAGATCAAAACAAGGAGGAACACGATCCATCGACCCCAATTGAAGCTAGGAACAAAGGAATCACTATTCGAGAATCCTAGAAGCCTTTGTACCTTAAGGTGAGTGTAGTTGTGTCAAGGGATAGGTATGAAGCCATCCCCTTTGCATTATTTGTGATTATATTGCATTTGATCAAAGGCTCACATAAAGCTACTATGTTGGATTTGATTGGTAAACCAGTAAGTACCTTGTACTATTTTGATATGTGAGAATATGGTTATGATATGCTAAGTATGTGGTTTATAGATTCGATGTAAGTATGATATGTGATATGGAGCTAAGGCTTGTTTTGATTTTTGATATGATATGAATTGAAAGAAATTATGAAATATGTGATATTTGTGAAATGGTGGACATTGGATACAATTGGCATTCCATATGATTATTTTGAGCTCATATAAGTAAGGGATAAACTACGATGCGGGGCTATGGCCTATATATGGGGAAATAAGGATGGATTGTGTAAGGGATATGTTTTGAGCTAGGGCTCAAGGCTATGGCCTATTTTTGATATGTGGTGTAAAGGGGAATCCATGTATCCAATGGTACCTAATGGAAATTCTATGTGCTTATGAACTTTGACATGAAAATATGAAAGTGTGTGAATGTGTCAAATGAGCATGAAATAGTGTATATGGAACTATGCCTATGTGGATTACTTGATCATCATGTCATGCATAATATGAATTGATCATTGTATTTGTTATAACTACCTCACTAGGCTATGTAAGCCTAACATTTGTGTCTCATGCATTTTTCAGACTTTAAACGATTCCAAGCTACGATCGTGTTGTTGTAGTTGCAAGTCACATCTTCACCTTATACGTATGTTATCCTTTGCTATAAACTCCTAGTGAAGTGGCATATGGTCCGAACATGTTTTGTATGAGCATTTTGATGATTGTGAAATAGTCCTATAATTACCTAGTGTTGTATGCACGAAATGGTATGTTTTGAGAATGTCAAGTTTGGTGAAAAGAGCCTAAAATGAGCCTAAGGTGAAAACTTGGTAAAAGGATTTGAAATGCTATAAAATTTGGTATGACAAAGATTAATGGATTTTAGGCGTGCTGGTAAAATTTGGTAACAATTGGACAACATTTGGGGAATCAAAGTTGATAAAAAAAACCATATGAAATCTGTCATTACAGGCTAGGCGTATTGATATGGGGAAGCCTGTATCGATACGGCCTTACATATTTGGTTTTTGATGAAGCAAGGAGTATCGATACACAAGGGGGTGTACCGATACGGGTTTGGACAGTAAGGGCTAAAATTTAATTGTATCGATACGGCCTCAGGTGTACAGAAATGAGTCAACCCAAGTCAATGTGTACCGATACAGGCATAGACGTATCGGTACGAGGTCGTTGACCTCAAACCTGAAATTGTGAAATTCAACATAGCGCATTGATACAAGGCTATAGCTATAGTGTATCGATGCGGTGTCGATTAATTCTGTTAAAAGCTTAAGAAATAGTTTTAAAATAATAACAAATTGGCCACTAATAATTATATGGCTTAAATGATAGGTAATAGATATCCGATAATAACGAAACTTCATAGGTTAATAATTGGAGAGTCTAATTACAATTTAGTAAGGAAGAATTCAGATTAGGATCGATAATTTGTAACGTTCACATTTTAGTCCCTTTAGTTTGAAAGGTTTTAAATTTAACCCCAATTTTGGATCCGATCTCTGATTCCGTTCCGGATAACACTTTTTCGACCTAATTCTCTACTAGAACGGGAAGAGGGTGTTATAATTGTAGTATCAGAGCCTAGGTTTAGTCGATTATAGGACTAAACATTCATCCATTATGAGTCTGCATTTGCATATGCCACTTAGAAGATTATTTGTATGCGTTATCTGTGACTTGCAACTTACATGATTCAATTCTTCTATATGAATAGATTGGAAAATGACAATACCTACTGATAGGAGTGCTATAAACGAGCCCAACACCGACTCCTCCTCTACTCAGGGGGATAATCTAAGGCCAGGATTAGGGCTTGGACAAGTGGGGCAAAATGACCCACCTCATCCTCTGCCTATGCATCCCGCTTAGCAGGAGTACCTGATGTCTATGGCGGATATGATCAAGCAAGTAGTAGTGTCACTCTGACAAGAATCACATCCTTCGCCTGCGGAAGCTTCTTTGCCTGCTTCGAGAGCCCATGTTGATAGGCTTAAGCAGTACCCTATTTACATTTACTGGCCATGACTTGGACAATCCCGAGATTACAGAATAATGGCTGGAGAACACCCTGAAAGTGTTGAATAAGTAAATGAAGTGCCCCGAGGAGCATAAGCTCGAGTGTGCCCTGGCCCTGATAGTCGAAGAGGCCCAAAGTTGACGGGACACGGTGACTTTACTATTCTTGAACACCGTGTCACGTGAGACTTCTTTCTTCAGGAGTTCCGCAAGAAATACATTAGTGAGCATTACGTTGCAGAGAGGCGCAAGAAATTCCTCCATCTCAGGCAAGGAGGAAGACCCGTAGAGCAATATATCCATGATTTCTGCAAATATGCAAGATACGCTGCTGAGATCATCCGTACTGAGAAAGAGAATTGTCGAATGTTCATAGACGGTCTTTGTGATGAACTACGTTCTCTCTTCGTTGCACTGGAGATTGAGGACTTTTAGACTCTTGTTAACCGGGCCATCGTAACAGAAGCCTCAAAGAAAGCTTCCGAAAGAAGAAAAGGGAACCAGGCTCGACCGGACAAGAGATTTTGTGATGACTCCAAGCCACCTACGTCCCAAAAGAAGGGAAAACAGTGGGACCAAAAGTCTGCTACTTACAAGCAGCTACTACGATCAGGCTACGTACCACAGTTCCAGTCTATAGGAACAACTATTACCCGTATTGTATCAGTGCATAGCACATGTGGCTCTATAAAGGGCTCTCAGATTCCCTTATGTAATTTTTGCTAGAAGAGGCACCCAGGGTAGTGCCGTAGGCAGTCCGGTTCCTACTATCTTTGTGGAAAGTCTGGCCACTTCATCCGGTAGTGCCCACAGAACCCTCAAGCTCCTATGTCTGTGGCTTCTCAGAATAACCCTAATAAAGGGAGATGAACAAAAGCAGTGCCAACTGAATCCGCAGGTAGACTCTGCAAAAACAATACACCTACAGTTGGTCGTGATCCGTAAACTTCGGCTCAAATGTATCATGTTTGAGGCCACGAACAAGAAGATGACCCTGATGTGATTGCAGGTAAGGTAAAGCTATGTTTCGATTATGTTTATGCATTAATAGATCCAGGCTTTACGCACTCTTTGATTAGTGAACCTTTGATCGAGAAGCATGCTTTAGAATCAAAACCGGTTACCTCCGAGATAGTTGTCTCCAATCCACTAGGAGATAGTGTGACCATCCGAAGGATTTGTAAAGGTTGTCCCCTAAGGATCCAAGGATCCCATTTCCAGCCAACTTGATGGCCTTACCTTTCCATGAGTTCGATCTCATTCTAGGCCTCTATTGGCTAGCTGAACACCAAGCTTGGGTGGATTGCTCGAAGAAGAAATTATATCTCCGTGGACTTAGTAAGGAAAGCATAACCTTGATGAAGTCTGAATCCGAGCGTAGAAAGAGTCTCATATATGACATAGAGTTTAAGAAAGATTTGAAGCTTGATGATGTATAAGTTGTGAAAGAATTTTCTGATATTTTCCCCGATGAACTTTCGGGACTCCTTCCCACCCGTGAAGTTGATTTCAGGATAAAAGTACAACCTGAAACTACTCCGGTCTCCACTACTCCGTATAGAATGGCTCTGGTGGAGTTGAAAGAGTTAAAAGCTCAAGTTCAAGACCTTCAAGATAAGGGATTCATCCGACCGAGTTCCTCACCTTGGGGAGCACCAGTTTTGTTTGTCAAGAAGAAGGATGGATCGATGCGTCTATACATTGACTATCATCAATTGAATAAAGTGACGACCAAGAACAAGTACCCACTTCCAAGGATAGATGACCTCTTTGATCAGTTGAAGGGTGCTTCTGTCTTTTCCAAGATAGATCATCGGTCCGGATACTACCAAATACTGGTAAAGGATTCTGACGTTTCAAAAACTACCTTTTGCACTAGATATGGTCACTACGAATTTCTGGTGATGCCATTTAGGCTCACGAATTCACCTACAACCTTCATGGATCTGATGAATCGTGTATTTCGGCCCTATATCGATAAGTTTGTGGTTGTCTTTATATACGACATTCTGATCTACTCCCAATACTCAGCTTCCCATGAAGAACATCTCTGGATCGTGCTTCAAACCCTTCGGGAAAAACAACTCTACGCCAAGTTTAGTAAATGTGAATTTTGGATGTCTGAAGTATCCTTTCTTGGCCAATGTAATCTCTTCTATAGGAATCCAGGTAGACCCAAAGAAGATCCAAGCAATCCTTGATCGAACTCCTCCAAAGAATGTAGGGGAAGTTCGTAACTTTCTGGGCCTTGCAGGCTATTACCGTAGATTCGTTAAGGGAATCTCATTGCTTGCGGCACCCTTAATGAAGCTACTCCACAAGGATACTCCTTTTGTGTGGACTGTTGATCAGCAAAGGAGTTTTGATGGGCTCAAGCAAGTCCTTACTCATACCCCTGTGTTAGTGCAACCCGAGTCGGGCAAAGATTTCACCGTGTACAGTGATGCATCCCACCTGAGATTAGGTTGTGTTCTGATGCAAGAAGGCAATGTTGTAGCTTATGCCTCACTTCAACTCAAGCCTCACGAGTTGAACTATCTGACTCATGATCTAGAACTTGCCGCAGTTGTGTTTGCTTTGAAGGTTTGGTGGCATTATCTTTACGGTGAGAAATGTTATCTCTACACTGATCACAAAAGCCTGAAGTACCTCCTAACTTAGAAAGAGTTAAATCTTTGCTAGCGCCGATGGATGGAATTGTTGAAAGATTATGCTTTAGTCATTGACTACCATCCCGGTAAAGCCAATATGGTGGCTGACGCTCTTAGCTGGAAGCCCACTTCTTCTCCGAGATGCTTGAATGCTCACTTCCAGCTCAATAAGCATGGCAAATTGTTAGCTGAACTGAGAGTTCACTCCACCAGTATATCTCGAATTAAGGCACTCCAATAAACTAATGAGGAATTGCAACCCCTTATTTCTAAGGTCAAGGATATCCTGTGTCTTGACTTTGCTTTGAATTGAAGGCTTATTGTATTTTTTCAGAATCGTATTTGTGTTCCTGATGATGATGATCCTCGGAAACAAATCCTAAGTGAAGTTCATTCTAATCATTTCTCTGTTCACCTTGGAGCTATCAAAATGTACAAAGATCTAAAGGAGATATATTGGTGGTCCGGTATGAAGAATAAAATCACGGGCTACATAGCTATGTGTTTGACTTGCCAACGGGTCAAAGCCGAGCACAAGATACCTACAAGTCTTTTGCAGCCCATTGAACTTCTACAATGGAAATGGGAGCGTATCACGATGGACTTCGTAAGTGGCCTACCTTTGACTCTGAAGAAAAATGATGTCATTTGGGTCATTGTGGACCGATTCACCAAGTCTGCTCACTTTCTTCCAGTAAGAATGGATTTCAGCTTGCTTAAGCTCGCGAAGTTGTACATTCATGAAGTCATTCGTTTACACGGAATCCCTCATCTATCATCTTTCATCATGATCCACGATTTACGTTTCAGCTTTAGAGGGCCTTACACGAGGCCTTGGGAACACAAGTGCATCTTAGCACTACATTCCATCCTCAAACTGACGCCAATCTGAAAGAATTATTCGGATTACTCTAAACCTTTCTCTAAGCTATATGAATAAGTGTTTGTATCAACCATGATTCTTCCTTGTAGATTCTGGAAGATATGCTCCGAGCCTGTGTCATTGACTTTGGGAATACGTGGGAGAAATCCCTACCCTTAGTCGAGTTTGCTTACAAATAATAGATTACTGTGCTTCAATTCAAATGGCTCAGTATGAAGCTCTCTATGGAAAGAGGTGTAGAACCCCTCTTTGTTGGACTGAACTCGGTGAAGGCAAGATGCTAGGTTCTGACTTACTTGAAATCAAGAAAGGACTACCATTATTCATGAACGACTTAAGTCGCCTTCGACCGACACAAGTCCTATGTCGATCTGGGTAGGAGAGATATTCAGTATGAGGTTGGTGAAAAGGCCTTCCTCAAAGTATCTCCATGGAAGAAGATTCTTTGTTTCGGAAAAGAAAGGAAACTAAGTCCTCGTTTCATTGGCCCTTCCGAGGTGATTAAGAAAGTTAGACTTGTTGCTTACCGATTAGCTCTCCCTGAGAAGTTGAGTCAGATTCACAATGTCTTCCATGTGTCTATGCTACGCAAGTACTGGTCAAATCCTTACCATGTGATTGAACCGGAGTCTGTGGAAATCCAATCTAATTTGACATACGAGGAAGAACCTGTTCAGATCCTCGCACGAGAGACCAAGAGGCTTCGTAACAAGACTGTGCCCTTAGTGAAAGTTTTGTGGCGAAGTCATTCCGTTGAATAGGCAATATGGGAACCTTAGGAGACTATGCAGAAACAATATCCTCATCTTTTTGCTTGAAATGAAAATTTGAGGACGATTTTTCTTAAGGGGAGAGTTGTCACATCCCGAAAACTGGCCTAGTTGGAATTGGGCTCTGGTGATTGGAAATTTTGAAACCAATGTAATAATGTTTGTAAAAGCTTGACTTTTGTACCCCTTTTGTTGTAATAGAGTTTCATTTTGGCCTTATGTGTGTGTAATAGACCCTCTTGTGTGAAATTCAAAGCCCAATATACAAATCTGAGTTAGTCGTATCGATACGCCCATATGAGTATCGATACGGGCTAACTGTCAATAACTAACTTTCTAATTTTAGCGGGAGCGTACCGATACAGGCATAAGCGTATTAATACGGTTCCCCTATTTTGAACAAATCTGATGTCGTTTTGATAAGGAATTGATGATAGGTGATGAGTCACCTCTATGCTTGTCCAATCTCATGTGAAATTCATCAGAATTCACAAGCAAACAAGGTCATATACCAACTTGGGGAATTGATAATCCTTGGGCTTAGGAAACACTCAAGTAAGGGAAATGATTCTATTGGTTGTTGGAGTGGTGAAGGAATGATTAAGATTTTAATCATTTAAATTAAATATGCAAAAGGAAAAAAAAGCCTTATTCATTTTTGGTCATCCCTCCCGAAAGCTAAACTCAAGCTTTGTCCTCCAATAAGCTAACACCACCATTGTCTTCAACCTTGAGCCCTCAAGCACACACCTCCCGTCTTTCCCACCCTAAGCTCATCCTTACTTCAAATTGAAGGTACCGTTGTGAAGCTATCCATCGGGTAAGGCAAAGCCCTCTTTCGATTATTGTATCCTATATAAGGTGAAAGTTTAATTTCGATTCGAAATCCTAAGCTAGGGCTAAGTTATATTGTCAATTAGTTATAATGATTCCTATTTTCTTTCCTAGATCAAAACAAGGAGGAACACGATCCATCGACCCTAATCGAAGCTAGGAACAAAGGAATCACGATTCGAGAATCCTAGAAGCCTTTGTACCTTAAGGTGAGTGTAGTTGTGTCAAGGGATAGGTATGAAGCCATCCCCTTTGCATTATTTGTGATTATGTTGCATTTGATCAAAGGCTCACATAAAGCTACTATGTTGGATTTGATTGGTAAATCCAGTAAGTACCTTGTACTATTTTGATATGTGAGAATATGGTTATGATATGCTAAGTATGTGGTTCATAGATTCGATGTAAGTATGATATGTGATATGGAGCTAAGGCTTGTTTTGATATTTGATATGATATGAATTGAAAGAAATTATGAAATATGTGATCTTTGTGAAATGGTGGACATTGGATACAATTGGCATGCCATAGGATTAATTTGAGCTCGTATAAGTAAGGGATAAACTACAGTACGGGGCTATGGCCTATATACGGGGGAAATAAGAATGGATTGTGTAAGGGATATGTTTTCAGAGCTAGGGCTCAAGGCTATGGCCTATTTTCGATATGTGGTGTAAAGGGGAATCCATGTATCCAATGGTACCTAATGGAAATTCTATGTGCTTATGAACTTTGACATGAAATATGAAAGTGTGTGAATGTGTGAAATGAGCATGAAATTGTGTATATGGAACTATGCCTATGTGGATTACTTGAACAGCATGTCATGCATAATATGAATTGATCATTGTATTTGTTATAACTACCTCACTAGGCTATGTGAGCCTAACATGTGTGTCTCATGCATTTTTCAGGACCTTAAACGACTCCAAGCTACGATCGTGTTGTTGTAGTTGCAAGTCACATCTTCACCTTATACTTATGTTATCCTTTGCTATAAACTCCTAGTGAAGTGGCATATGGTCCGAACATGTTTTGTATGAGCATTTTGATGATTGTGAAATAGTCCTATAATGACCTAGTGTTGTATGCACGAAATGGCATGTTTTGAGAATGTCAAGTTTAGTGAAAAGAGCCTAAAATGAGCCTAAGGTGAAAACTTGGTAAACGGATTCGAAATGCTATAAAATTTGGTATGACAGTAGATTAATGGATTTTAGGCGTGCTGGTAAAATTTGGTAATAATTGGACAATATTTAGGGAATCAAATTTGATAAAAACCAGATGAAATCTGTCATTACATGACAGGCGTATCGATAAGGGGAAGCATGTACCGATACGGCCTTGCATATTGGGTCTTTGATGAAGTAGGGAGTATCGGTACACAAGGGAGTGTATCGATACGGGTTTGGATAATAAGGGCTAAAATTTAATTGCATTGATACGGCCTCAGGTGTACAAAAATGAGTCAACCCAAGTCAACGTGTATCGATATGGGCATAGACGTATCGGTACGAGGTCGTTAACCTCAAACCTGGAAATTGTGAAATTCAACATAGCGTATCGATATAGGCTATAGTGTATTGGTACGGTGTCAGTTAATTATGTTAAAAGGCTTAAGAAACAGTTTTAAAATAATTACAAATTGGCCACTAATAATTATATGGCTTTAATGGATAGGTAAGAGATATCCGACAACAACAAAACTTCACAGGTTAATAATTGGATAGGTAAGAAAGAATCTAGATTAGGGTCACTAATTTGTAACATTTACAATTTAGCCCCTTTAGTTTGAAAAGTTTTAAATTTAACCCTAATTTTGAATTCGATCTCCGATTCTGTTCTCGATAACACTTTCCGACCCGGCTCTCTACTAGACCGGGAAAGGGGTGTTACAAATTTGATCCCTCTCATGTGCTTAAATCTAAAGATGTGAAGCTTATTCCAAATATATCTCACAAAGAATAACCAATTCAAATTTTATATTGAGAAACCAAAAGACTTCATAATAATTCTACTCCTCTTGTAAAAGTATTATGTAGAAACCCCAAGACTGAAGAAACAACTCGGGAAGCAGAGGCAACTATGGAAGATCAGTATCCTCATATGATCACTTCAGGTAAATTTGAGGATGGATTTCTTTTTAGGGGAGGAGAATTGTAAAATCCCAAAACTAGGCTTAGAAGAATTTTACCGCTTTTGATTCGTAAGAAATTTATCATAATGTGCAATAAGGTAGCTAATTTAAAAGCATTGGACCAAAAAGAGAGAAATGAATGAAAAGATGCTCAAATACAAAAGATTAAACCGAGTAATGCCTTAATCTTTGAGCTTGCATGCTAAAAAGGAAAAATTTTAAGGACTTGTATATGTGTCACATGCAAGAGAATGCATGTGTTGAGGAATTCGGTGGTGGGAAGAGAGATAATCAAAAATCTTGTTGTCATCTTCTTCGTCCTTTGAATAGAAACCATTAGAGAGAAAGAGAGTTAAAAGTAATTGCTTTGTCCTTTCCCCTATTCATGTGAATGTATACCAAATTTATATATATGTATTTTAGATCATGAGAATGGTTAGGAGTATTAAGGATTTGTGTTATGTCTATACGAGCTTTGGTGCATTTACTGGTAAACTTTGTAATGCATAAAAAGGGACATGGATAATATGTTAAGGATTGTTCGAATAAGTTCTTATTGGTTACGGATTTGATGCCTGAGTTTGTTTTGGATGTCAATACTTGTTTAAAATCCATTGAGGACTGCTTTGAGTGTTGTATTTGAATATATATATATATATAAGCTGGACTGTTTTGGGAACATTGGAAGCATGTTGGACTGTTTGAGTTATATATGGGTTCCTATATAAAATTTAGGGATGTCTTGAGTGTAAAATGAAATATATGGACTATTTTGAATAAATTAAAATAATGGATTGTTCTGTATGTATTTAGGGACTATTTTTGCACAATTAGGGTCTGCTTTGAATGCTTATGAACATAGTGGGTTGCATTGAATATTTATATGTGTGTATGATTGTGCATTGGAACCGTTTTTACAACAAGATAAAGGCTAATGGACTATTTTGAATGTATCTAAATAAATTTGAGACTGTTTTGATCTATAGAAAAGATGAATGCAAGTGTATGGGACTGTTATGAATGTCTATAAACAATAATGGACTATTTTTACCAAGTGTATGTGTATATATGAATTTGGGACTGTTTTGCATGTATAAGAACAATTGTGGACTGTTTGTATAGATATTTATGTGAACATATGTAATTTGGGACTGTTTTGGACACTTGTACATATCATGGATCGTTTTGTGTTTATATGATTATATACATATGTATTTTGGGCTGTTTTAGTATATAGGAAAGTATGATTTTGTTTATAGTATAATGGAAAGAGTTTTAATGGGTATCATACTTTTTGTGTTAGACCACGAACTAGTTGATGACACAAGGACTAAGTCTGGTAACATTGTAGAAAAGCAAAAAAAGAATCATGATTCGGGAGCGTACTTAGCTTGGATTAATCAGTGAGTGTAGATTAAAGTCTCGGGATAGATTGAAACTATCCCGAGCATACTATTTGTTTTATTTTACATTACTGTCCATCAAGTTAAATTATGCTTGTGCTTATAATCTTGGATTTCAAGGTATGTACTAATTACAAGTACTATGTGATTGAATATGCTTGAGATACTATGAAATGCATACTATATTCGAAAGTTACATGTAATTGAACTTGTGAACATGCTATGAAATAAGCCTTAATTACATGATTGCAATAATATGGAGCAATGCTCATCCTTGACAAGAATATGACATGTTACATGACTATATGATCATAGAGCTAGGCTCAACCTTGATTCGGTTAAGATGAGAATATGTGAAAAGCCTTGGTTTCGAGTCAGTCATAGGTATAGTTGGCATGCCATAGAGTCTATAGAGCTCATGTTTGGGGTGGACTATAGTCCTGGACTACGGTCCTTATTTGGCGATAGTAGGAGGGAAGTGTTGTGGTCACTTGGCAACAATAAGAGTGATTGATGGTACTATGAGTACCTTTTTGTTGGCGACAATTGGTTGGGGATTCGAGTACCTAGGTTGTTATTGATTCTCAAGGCTATGTTAAAGACAAATAATGAACTTGCAACTAAGTTAATGAATAATTCTAATACATCTTGTGACAAATATCTATGCCTACAATATGCTATTTTTGCAACCTTATATGACAAGTAACACTTGACCATGACATGCTATGTTTGATAACTTGTTTGATAAGTAATAGACAAGTAACTTACGTATTGATTGGCTATATTAAAGAGAAACCTTAAAAGTTTATAAGTTAAATCAATGAACTATTGAAATGACTTGCATAACAACTAATATGTTTCTAAAGATTAATGAATATCTTTTTGGGTGAAGGCTTAAATATCTTTTTGTTGGAATACCTACATATCTAAGTTTCTTTGAAAGCTTAAATGCATATGTTTTGTTTGAATACCTTGTGTATATACGAATATGATTAGTTGGAGTACTCGATATATATGTCTGTCTTGTTTGAATACCTTGTGTATATATGAATATGTTTGGTTGGAGTACTCGTGTATATATATGCTTATGTCTTGTTCGAATACCTTTTGTATATATGTATATGATTGGTTTGAGTACTCATGTATATATACCTATGTCTTGTTCGAATACCTTGTGTGTATATGAATATGTTTGGTTGGAGTACTCATGTATATATACCTATGTCTTATTCGAATACCTTGGGTATATATGTATATGTTTTGTTTGAGTACTCATGTATATATGTCTATGTCTTGTTAGAATACCTTGTGTATATATAAATATGTTTGGTTGGAGTGCTCATGTATATATATGCCTATGTCTTTGTTCGAATACCTTGTGTATATATGTATATGTTTGGTTTGAGTTCTCATGTATATATGCTTGTCTTCTTCGATTGCCTTGTGTATATATGAATATGTTTGGTTGGAGTACTCATGTATATATGCCTATGTCTTGTTCGAATACCTTGTGTATATATGTATATGTTTGGTTTGAGTACTAATGTATATATGCCTATGTCTTATTCGAATACCTTGTGTATATATGTATATGTTTGGTTTGAGTACTCATGTATATATGCCCATGTCTTATTTGAATACCTTGTGTATATATGAATATGTTTGGTTTGTGTACTCATGTATATATATGCCTATATCTTGTTTGGATACCTCGTGTATATATGAATATGTTTGGTTGGAGTGCTCATGTATATATGCATATGTCTTGTTCGAATACCTTGTGTATATATGAATATGTTTGGTTGGAGTACTCATGTATATATGCCTATGTCTTATTCGAATACCTTGTGTATATATGTATATGTTTGACTTGAGCACCCATATATATATATACATATGCCTTATTTGAATATCATGTGTGTATATATATATGTATATGTTTTGTCTGAGTATCATGTATATATGCAAATACCCTAGATGAATACCCTTGTATGTAAGTGAATGTTGGTTTGAATGACTTGTTCTAAAATGGCTAATTCTATTGTCCAAGCTTAGAATTTTATATGATTAATAGACTTTGGTGGAAGGGATAGTTATGGTTTCATGCTTTTATTTGCTTTATGCTACCTCACTAAGCAATTGCTTACTCTATTCCTTCGTTACATATTAGGGGTAAATGTGCCTTCGGTTTTCTTCTGAGCCTCGACGTGATCACAAGGATCCATAAGTATGATTTGAAATAATATCTTTAGAACTCCTAGATTGTGGCACATAGTTGTTAAGTATGCATAATGCATTTAGATCCCATTTTGACTACATATGTTTATAAGCTTTATAAGTATTCAAAGCTTTGTAATAGGCCTTTAATTATTTCATAGTTGCTTTCTATATGAGTTATAATAGTTAGTATGTTTGTATGTTTGTTTAGTAATTCGTCCTATGTCGGTTTATTTCCTAGACCGGGTAGGGGTGTTACAATTCCGTTTATTTAGCATACCCTATAATTCTTTCATATATACGTCAAGAATCAAGCATACAAATAATTATCATTCCTTTCATAGTCATATACCATTTCCATTATTTGAATTTCTTAATCACATCAATGTTATCAGCATAATGTGAGCTAATAAGGATATATAACAAGGATTATCATAGCAAGGTAACATGAAATTATCCAAGCTACCAATTTAATTTAAGCATAGACTATTATCACACAATATTCCATCACCACATCAACCCTTTTAAACATATATTCAAGTCAACTAATCATCATATATCAATTAATATCAAATGACCATATTATAATTGGTTTCCAACATGAATGAAGTACATTATCATATCAAGAGGATGGATTGAATTGTACTTATCAACTCTTACTTATCATGCAAGCAAGAAATCAATTTATTAACTTGTTAAGAGTTTCATTCAATCTTATTTTAAATTTTGTAACCTTGGCAGTCAAGTAGTCTAGGTACTCAAATCCCCAACCAAACTCTCGCCAAACATAATGAACACAAGGTACAGGTCAACCCTCCTACTATCACCAAAAGAACAAAACACATCCCACCTACTATTGCCAGGTAAAGACCGTAGTCCTCCCCAAACACAAGCTCAACTAGACTCTATGGCATGCCACCTATACCTATGACTGACTCAAAACCAAGGCATTTATAATTCATATCTTATCATATTCTTGAAGTGAGCTTAGATCCATATTCGAATGTTCAAGTGGACTGTGACTCTATTATTCCATTTGCTAATGTCACATAATCTCATGCCTTCTCAAAGTTTATCAATTCATAACACAAGATATAGCTTCATATTCAAGCCTAAGCCTTCTTAGATCTTTCATACCATAATTATCATAACATACCAGCCTTAGTTAGATAGTGTCATTAACTAAGTACACTATACATTCAAACAAAGAAGCATTAGCAATATCATAGCAAAGAATCATACCAATTTTCACCATATCATCAATCAAAGATCAAACAATTGACTTGCCTTGAGCTTACATGTAAGTTCACCATTTTGTATTATTAGAGCAAACATATTAACCATACATATACTAATCATTCTTCAATTCCATTTCCAAGTTGAATCCTTATTTCTAACTTTAGGTAACTTGAGCTATCATCAAAGAACTGTCTCTCTAAAACAGAGTATACACTAGAACTTAAAGCTCTTCACACCTTTACAAACTAGATTCAATCATGGTTTTTATGGTATAAGCCTCATAATTTAACAAGTTCTATAGCAATGATGAGAATTTTTAGAAGCTTCAAAACACAAACTGTCTAGAGCAGAATCTGCCTCTAGATTTTCTACACTACCTTCACTTAAGAATTCATAACTTTTGATTTTGAACTCAAAATCAATCACCGTTTGTTGGAGATTAAACTAGACTCAATCATGGTTCTATATATATAAAATTTATCCTCAAACTCAGCAAATTAAATTTTCTATTAACTTCTAAACTTACTGACAGAATAGGGTCCTCTGGGCAGATTGCATTTGATCTATATTTTTCAATAATTTAAGTACTTTAAACTTAAATACTTCATCCCACAAATCATTATCAATTCAATCATCAATAATTCAAAATTCCAGCATGCTTTCATTCACAAATCAAAGCAACAATATCATTTTTTCAAGATTAAAAAACAATTAGTTAGGTTAAAAACCAATACCTTCTTCCAAGATATCTTAATAACCAAGACCCAATTAGCTCTCCAAGCTACTAATTGCCAACAAATTCCATGCTTTCCAAGCTAGCTCTCAAGCTCTTTCAATAATGGTGATGGAGAGGAATGAAAAGGAAGATGAGAGCTTCTCTCTCTCTCTTCCCCCTAGCATAGACGGCTGTCCCTTTTCTTTCTCCCATCTCTTTTCATTTTTTTATTATCCACATGTCCAAGAGCAAACCTCACCAAATGCCATGCCTTGCCATTTGGACTCCACTTCCCAAAACTGGTAATAATCACCCATGCAAAAGGTAAGTTTCTCCATTGTTCCATTTTAGTCCTTCAATGCTAGTTTCTCATCTTTCACAATTTAGTCACAAACTCACACTTACTTCTTGCAATTCAATCCTTAATGATTTAATTTAAATACTAAATTAACCTCTTAATACTCATGTATACTCCTTCATAATCCTTGAAATATAATTACCTTACTCATTTGATAATTAATTTTTAGCTCAATTAGCTCTTTTACCTTCAATTCCATTGACTTACTTATCTAATTGATTCAAAGTGAGCCTTTAATAATCCAAAGATAACTTCTCTAAGCATGTGTTTGCCTTGTAAAAACTCCTAGTCCGGTTTTAGGGTTATTACAAAACAAGTTATCATTTCCTAAATAGAACAATCCATCCCAATATTTTACCAGCATTGCCTTATCACAAATAATAATAACATCGTAAACTTACTCTTTTAATGCGTTTGTATTGAGATCCCACCTTGCCTCGAGCCAAAATCTAGCGCTTACTTAATTCACTGCATTGACGGATGAAAAGAGAGTGTAAGTATATAATGCCTAGTGAGTTCGCTTAAAAGGGGAAAACGTCAATGCATTTTCAAAACCAAAACCAATATTAGAAACTCATAATTAAGCATTTCAAATTCAGAATTTCTAAAGAATTTAAACAAATGTATAAAACCAATCTTTGGAACAAGAAGATCATTTGCTAAAACTTTCCAAAACATTTGTACATAGCTCTCAAATCATATTACCTCATAAGCATAATCATGTATGATGGATTACGAGCATAATTCTATATGCAAAACCTCAATTCAAGCTTTCTTATACATAATCATTTATTGGCAAAGCTGGCGAGTGTGTAAATGTTCTATTTTATATGCCATTTTTACTTGTCTTTTGCGTGTTTTCAAGTTCATATAGTTGCATTTCGGAGTAGTTTGCATATAGTTATGGAGTTATGGTGTTTGAGCTTAATGTTTATATATATTGATGTTATTAATGGGAAAGGTAGTAGTTTTTAGTGTTTCTTGTGCAGGAAGTGACGGGGTAATGGAGCATTGGAACATTGGAGCAGAATTCTCTCGTACTGCACTGCATGCTACATCATTCACTGTGACGCTGGAGACAAATTTTGGATCCTTTAATGTGATTTAATGTGTGGTCCCCTCTCCTTTATTGAGCCATTAATGATACGGAGAACAAAGATTTTCTTTGCTAGATCACATGGCACTTTATTAAAAGCATATGACAATATATTCTTTTATTGAGCAATTAATAAGGTAGAAAAAACAAGATCTTCATTAAAAGATTACTTGCACTTTAGGGTTTCAAAACCCTAGGAGAGCCACCTCTATATAAAGACATCAAGGGCAACAATTAAGAGGAGGCAGTACTTAACGCAAAAATACGCAGAGAAGCTTTCATTTAAGGAAGAACAACCATTTGTCTTCTTCATCAGAAAACCACCATTGTCGAAGGTTAAGAGAAGTCTCCAAGCGACGAAAAGCTATCGAGAGAGGCTTGAGGAGTTTTGGGCACTGCAATAATAGTTTGTAGTTATGAAGAAGAAATCTTACGATGCTTTGATTCTCTTTCTCTCTTGCTTTATCGACTGCTATGTTTTTAATTGTTTTTTACTATGGTTGTTATTTGGTCAGACATGAGTTAAATACTTTTTATTTAATTTAATTGTTTTAGGATTCTATGTTATAATTATTGTTCAATGTTATATCCTTTCCCTTTATCTTTCTATTCACGTTCTTAATGCGTAGTTAATTGTAAGATCTATTCGAGAGAGACTTGTTAATTATTGTTTTGTGGCTTAATATTCGAGAGAGATAGGTTATACAAACATGAACAATGAGGCTAAGCTATCAACTTAGTTCTAATACAGCTTAGACATAAGTTTAGGGTTTCAATGACTAAAAGGGAGTTCTTAAAAAATAATAGAGTTGTTAGGGTTCATACAGACATGTATTACCAACAGTTATAACATTCGAAGGGTAATTAGCATAGTTCCTAAGCAATAAACCCAACATCCATAGTTATCTAAATATGTGCTACAGCATGTGTTTGTCCTTTGATCATTGCTTCATCTTTATTTTTATCGCATTTAGTTTGTAATCCTTATCACCACATATTATTCTTTTACTAACTGTTTTGTGCAATCATTTTGAGTTTATCACTCCAATCCTTTTGGGTTCGACACTCGATACTTATCACTTTATTACTTGTGTGACGGATACTTGCTCTAATTGCGCATAGTATAATTTACGCATCAAGTTTTTGGCGTCGTTTCCAGGGATTGACAATTGATAATTTCTTAGTAATTGCGCTTAATTTTGATTTTAATTCTAACTTTATTCTTTCCTTATTTTTTAGGTGTGTTACAAGGGAAGGAACATCAACATGAAGGGAAGTAAATGTCAATATATTCAAGAGTATCTTACACCTATGACAACACATACTCAAACTTAGCTTTCTGAGAGAGAAGAATGGATAATTTTTATGGAGATGATGTTTTTCCATGTATCTCAACACAAACTATGGCATTGAGCAACATGATCACATCAATGCAAATGCCGAGAGCAACCTAAAGAGTTCATGTCGTAGAAAGTTCTTGTGATTATTGTGATGGACAACATTTTTTGAAAATTTCCCATGCAACCCTAATGCATATTGCTACAAGGACCGTAAAATGAGCATTAGAGACCATCTAGAAGCCTACAACAAACAGTGTAGCAATCAGTGAAAATTTTCATGGTATGATCAAGGAGTTGAAAATTTTTATGGTGATAATAGCATTGCTGCATCATCAGAGTTCACTCACTTGTCGCAACTACACCGTAATCATCAAGAGCTATTAAAATCCATAGAGGCTATGAAAGCTTGGATGGACGTTGAGCTTCAAAATTCTGCTGAAACATTGAGAAACATTGAATATCATGCAGCAAAGATTTTGAATATCTTGAATAGCATGCCGCAACAACCAGTTAAAAAGGATATTGATATCCCAAGTCAAGAGGATGAGGAGCAATACGAAGAGATCTCCCCCAATGTGTGAGGAACAAATAGAACCTCCGAGTAGAGAGCATGAGAAAGAATGCCCAACAATGGATGAGCCTGAACAACGAGTTGCCACAACAAATCTTAAGGAGCCTAAATATATCAATAATGTAACAACACTTGATGAGGCTGAAAAGAGCAATGCTACAGCAACATCTGAAGAATTTGATGCTCAAACCGTTACAGCAACATTGATACTGGAGCAACAATCTGTAGACTACTTTTATCCATAACGTCAAGACCCCATATAAGATTTGACACCATCAAAGCTAGGATAAGCTCAATTGGGAGATGACACTTTATCCATGGTGATTCCCTCCATTCTTGGTGTTGCACCAAAATCTCCACTAATGGAGATGCTTGAAAAGCTTTCAGAAAGTGGTGGTTGCATACTTGAAAAGTTTGAAAGAATTGGGCATTCACTTGTCTTACCAAGATCCTAATAGAGGATTGCCAGAGTAATTGGCTAGAACAGCAATTGCCAGGACAACGAAGGTTACACCCAACGATGGAGGAAGTCGATGAGAATAAAGTAATTAAATGGTTGGGTGTTGGTATATATCCATCAAAAAATTGATTCCTTCGAGAACAATGGCAAGGTGGAGGATATGCATGGACTACAAAGGAGGAAGAAAGAAAGATATCTCCACCACGGTTTCACAAGGGGGTAGTTTCAAGCACCTCGCTTCAATTTCTTTTGGTAAGAATTGTCACTCGATGGAGGGTGCAAATGGACTATAAGAAGTATCGAAAACGACCCCCATCCCAACACATCAAGATGCATCCGCTTTACCCCTTATTTTATTTTATTTTTCATTGTTTTATTTCGTTTAGTTATTTTATTTTGCACTTTAATTTTATTTTAGATGTTTAAGCATTCATTTTTTTCATTATTCTTTTGTTTTGTTTTATTTTGTTGCCATAAATCAAGAAAGAGAATTGAATTTTGCTAGGATATGGAGAAAGGTTGTTGAATAACCTGCACCATCCGCGCCACAAATTGAACCATTCATCAAGCATAAGGCGTGCATATCAGTACCTTCCCACACCATTAACTCCTAGGTACTTTTTTTCTTCTTTACAATTCATGTTTTCTGTTTTTCTTTTTCTTTTTCATTGCATATTTATATTTTGGTTTCTTTTTGCATTGGGGACAATGCTTCTCTCAAGTTTGGGGGAGTATTGTGCCATGGATATATTAGGTTAAATTTAGGTAAAAAAATTAAAAAAACATGCATGTAAATAGCCTAATTTGTTTTTGATGGTTCCCTTTGTTATGATTCCACTAATTTTGAAATTGATGTTGTGTTGATCATGATTTCCTATGATGATTCTATGTTGATGCTTTGCAAGGTGTTAAGAGCTTTTTAGTTTTTAAACTTAACGATAAATCCGTTGTAGCCCTTAAAACCACAGGTTGCATGTAATCTGGCACTTAAGAAATCTTAGGGATGTTCTAGGTTAACTTTCTAATGCTTAAGCATGAATTAAAAAGAAATGAACTTAAATGCTCAACGTATCAAAACAAAGGCTTAACTTTCCCTTGTAGGAATGATAGTATTGGCAATAGAGTGAATGAAAGCCTTCACGGGATAACACTGCTCGTAGGGCTCAGGGATGGGTTGTTTGCTCCAGTCCATCTTCAAGTACTGAAGGGTTAGTGTGATGAGCTGAAGCCCCGAGGATACACTTTCAAACTTAAAAAGAATAGGAAGCAATAATGCATTGAAAAAGGAAAACATATGCCGAGGCAGAAAAAGAAAGCCCCGACTATTAAGTGATGAATGCATGTAACCAAGCACACATTGCACTTACAGTAGATTTAATCCTTTGAATAAAATTGTAAGCTCTAATATGCTTGCTTATCATCAACATAGCTAAGGAATAAATTACTGTTGCAGCATAACTTGGAATCATTGTAATCATAGCTTAGTGGAACCTTAGGACTTATGGGTTGTTTATTGTTCTTATCTTTTGTTTTTATTTTTCTTATCTCCATTTTGCATTGCTTGACGACAAGCAATAGTTCAAGTTTGGGGATATTTGACGAGTGTGTAAATGATCTACTTTATATGCCCTTTTTACTTGTCTTTTGTGTGTTTTCAAGTTCATATAGCTGCATTTAGGAGTAGTTTGCATATAGTTATGGAGTTATGGTGTTTGAGCTTAATGTTTATATATATTGATGCTATTAATGGGAAAGGTAGTGGTTTTTAGTGTTTCTTGCATAGGAAGTGATAGAGCAGTGGAGCGTTGAAACATTGTAGCATAATTCTCTCGTGCTAAACTAGATGCTACAACATTCGATGTGATGCTGGAGGCAAATCTTGGACCTTTTAATGTGATTTAATGCATGTCCCCTCTCCTTTATTGAGTCATTAATGACGTGGAAAGCAAATATTTTCTTTGCTGGATCACAAGGAACTTTATTAAAAGCATGTGACAAGATATTCTTTTATTGAGCATTTAATAAGGTAGAAAATCAAGAACCTCATTAAAAGATTACTTGCACTTTAGGGTTTTCAAAACCCTAGGAGAGCCACCTCTATATAAAGACGTCAAGGGAAACAAATAAGATGAGGCTGCACTTGACGTAAAAATAAGCAAAGAAGCTTTCATTCAAGGAAGAACAGCCTTGTGTCTTCTTCATCAGATAACCACCATTGTCGAAGGTTAAGAGGAGTCTCCAAGCGACGAAAAGCTATTGAGAGAGGCTTGAGGAGTTTAAGGCGCTGCAGCAACAGTTTAAGGGCACGAAGAATAAATCTTAGGACACTTTGATTCTCTTTCTCTCTTGCTTTATTGACTCCTATGTAATATCCCAATTTGTGGCTTAGAATTATGTCACTAATTCGAAAGTGGCATAAATTGTTTGAGACATTTTTTAGAATAAACAATTAAGGGCTTAGGACCAAATTAGAATCATGAGACATATTGGTTGATTAAATTAAAAAGGTTTAAAATGAATCCTTAGTGGAAATAGATGATTGCATGCTAAGGTTTTAGAAATTTGGGGACTTGAACACATGCCCTATAATGGGGAAAACATGTGTTAATCTCGGTCAAGGGATGCTAAATCCCAAAAGAATACTATCTTCTTCATCATCTAAGTTAACCAAGTATTGAGCTTGAGAGAAGAGAGAGAGAAAGCTTGGAAATCTAACTATGGAGAATTGAGTTGAAGCTTAATTTGCTTGAATTCTTCAAGGTTATACCGAATTGCTAAGGAAGTAGGTGAAGTGCTATATTCCTTTCTTTTAAACTCCATTGAATGTCAAGAGAACCTCCATGAATCATTTATTACTAGTTCCATGAGATGTCCAATTAGGCTACTGAATCTTTGGTTTTGTTCGAATATTGTGTGGTGAACCCTTTTGATTTGGAATTGTTGAAATGCGATTGTGATGATTGTTAGTTAAATCGAAATGTGTTAAGTTCAAGTGTACACTATATTAGGATAATTAATCACCTAGTTGGATAGTAATGAACTCTAGATAATTTAAATTTAGAAAATTCACTTAAGGATTGTTTTAGAAACTGTTTTGACTTATTGAAATCAGGGGAGGACTGATTTCTTTATATATGTATAAACATGGGACTGTTTTGATAAGAAATGGAAGTTAATAGAATTCTTTGTAAGCATAAATGTGAAAATTTATAACCTATGGACTGTTTGTGGTTCTATAATTGAAAATATAGGCGATAAGGGCTATTTTGTAGTGATATAAGTGCCAAGGGACTGTTATAAGGATGATTAAGTGAAAAGGTGAAAATTAGAAATTGTATTGCTTGAATATAGAAATTGGTGGACTGTTTTAATGTATTAAAATGAGTGTGTAATTACAATGGTTGTTAGTAACTTAGATATGTATAAAAGGACTGTTTTGCAAGTAAATTGGAATGTAAGGCAAGATTAATTGTTAAATCCCTATTAAATAGGTAAGAATGAACTTTGAATCTATGATTCACTAAGAAAAGATACGAATGTAATCATGAAAATACATGTACATGTATACTTTTTAATGGATTGTATATAAGAAATGTCTAATAGTTAAAATGTGCAATTTGGTGAATGTAGTTTAAAACTATGCAGGGTAAGGATTAAGAACATTTGAATGGAATATATGATGTTTGGAATACAAAATGCATGTAGTTTTTTTAAGTGTAAATGCAGTCTAGTATACATGTGCAGTTTATGTAGTTTTGAATAAGCAGGCTAGTATACATGTGTAGTTTATGCAGTTTTGAATAAGCAGTCTAGTATATTTAGTGATACAGTGCAGTTTGGTGTTTCTGAATATGAGTCTTAGTGGACTATTTTGTACATGAAATTTTGTATACATGAAGTGGAAACTGTTTTTGCTTGTATAAAAATGTATAGGGGCTGTTTTGGTGTGCATATAAGTGTATAATTATGCTTGCCCTATTTTGAGTATATGTGCATTCTTGACTGAATTGCTGGAAATAGGTAGGTAAACCAAGTTCTAACTTGCAACTATATTGTTGTTATAATTAGATCATAAGGAGGGTTAACTTGCAAGAGACGATTGAGGATTCAAGTATCCTGTAACATCGGGATAAGAGGTGAGTGTAACTGTGAGTCTCGGGATAGGTCTACTATCTCCCCGAGCATATTTAATTATCTTAAATCTATAGATTCGTCATCAAATTAAACTATGAAAATGTGAGCTCAAATTTAAGGTACGCATTTTAATATGGGAAATCCTCTGTGATGAAAATTGCTTGTTTAATGATAAGCTTAGATTAAATTCAATGGTATACTCGGGTTTACTTGATAAGATACCTCTATTTGACTAAGCTTTGATCAAATCTTGAGCTTAAATTGAGCTATATGAATGACAATATTTTGGTGTTTAACCTACTATGACTTAAACCATGTTAATTGAGATTCTAGTTATGAAACTAAGAATTATAGTACGTTATAATAAATACAAAGAAAACTGTGTATGCTTTAGTATATAAAAAATTGGTTATAAGGCCTTGAAAGTAAGCGTAATTTAGATTAGGGACAATTCTAAGGTTGTCCCAAATTCTTTAAATATTGAATTTCAGTAGTGATTAGTATTCTCTTGTATTGTGCATGTGGAATTTGAATGTATGCTAGTATAAGATGAGTACCTTGAGGTAAACATGCTTGAATTACTTATGTTATATTCTCGTAGTTACCTTGAGATTAGACTTGATTGTGTTTTGAACGAATTAAGTTAATGATTTAAGCCACACAATGCCTCTTGGTTGAATAAATAACGAATAAAACAAAAAAGCCTTGATTCGAGTTACTTTAGACACAATTGGCATGCCATAGAGTCTATCGTGCTCGCTAGTGGGACTACGGTCCCTTGTTGTTAAAGATCAAATGATCTATTGGTACGATTGGTACCCTTGTTCAATAATGAGATAAATTCAGTACTTTGTGTACCCTTGTTTTGGTACTTTGTGTACCCTTGTTGTTACTCCTTGTTTTAGATTCGAGTGTCTAGTTAACTTGTCAATCAAGGCTGAGGTTAAATTAAAAAAATTCGTAATAGTGAATCTTGAGAATATGAATTGAATATTTAGATTGCGATTCCTTGATGAGTGATGGACTATGATCCCTTGATAAAGATCGGACTATGTGTCTCTAGCAAAGGTTCGAACTATGCTATATTGTGATGAGAATTTGACAAATGTGAGTAGTTTACATTTTAGGAATGGTAATGAATAATGTACATGTTTATGATGGAAGGATATAAATTCCATTCTTGTTCGTTTATCTATTTAAACATTTATGTAGTTTGAATGATTTGCTTTAATTGGCTTGATTGTTCAAGCCCAGATCTATGATTGATTAAGTTAACAATGAAAGGTTTAAGAGGATTCCTCTAAAACCTTAAAGTATAATAATAACTTGCTAAATAAGTATAGAAAATCTATGTGATTCTTGTAACTCTTCCTTGAGAAAAATCATAGGTCTTGATTGAAAGATATAAATGCATATTTGTATATTTGTAAGAATAAATCTGCTTGATAATGGAATTGAGTATAGGAAGGATAATTCGGTTTTTATAAAAATAAGTAGGTATGAAAGGGCAGGCAAGCTATTATTATTCCATGCTAGAATCGAAAATGGGACATGTAATAAATTATATACATGATAAGTTTGATTTTTAAGAAGTCATGTACCATAAAGCTAGGATTAAACATGAGATTAGTAAAGTCTAATCAAGGAATACCTTGCGTATGAAGAATGGGAAAACCTATCAACTAATGTAATGTCAACTTAGAAGAAATCTTGGGTGACAAGTAATTAATGCTAATGATACTTAGGCAAAATTTGGAGTAAGAATAAGAAACATATTTGAAATCATGTAAATATGGTATAAGAATTTGATAAATTTCAGTCATGAGCCTAATAAGATCCAATACTAGATTTTTATAATTGCTTGCTCAATAAGTAAATTGTCTCTTTAATAAATCGAATGTCATTTGAGTGATTGAGCATGTTTTGATAAAATCCTTTTTACAACTCATAACTTACTTATGAGTTTAATGTTATATTTTGTTTAGAATTCTCTTGAAATGGTGACTAGACCTATCTAATATCACAATTTATATATATATGAATCTTACATGTTAAAATAAAGTGAATGATGAATGGATTGAACTGATATACTACATAATATGATAGTACATGCTTTGGATGAATTGTAATAGATAACTTATGTAGCAAGTAATGTCCTTAGTTGATTTCTCTTGAAATATTTAAATGGGAGATAAACAAGTTAAAAGGAGTGTTTGGAGGAAAATGCATAATTAGTGTTAATTAAACTTTTTCATGAAGTTAGAGTACGATCATTAACAAAGATATAGCTACTTCCATATAAAGGGCTTGAGCCATTGTGTGGTAAGCAATTTTTTTGAAAAAGGTTGAATGCATTTGAAATCGAATTAAGCATGTCGTCATGATTTAAGTCTCGTAGATAAAAAGGAATGTAATAGATTAAAAGCGAAGCTTGAATAGTTTGACCTGATTATTAGAGCTATTTTTGAACCTCTCAAATAAATGTACTGAAAGTATTCAAATTGGTTACATATTTAGATTGGTGAACCTTAAGTATAGAATGGAAATTGTTGTATGAAGATTTGATTCTCGTATGGTTTACCTAGTTACCTCACTACGCATATTATTTGCTTATTTAGTTTCCTGGTTACATTTCAGGATAATGTGTACTTTCGGACTCCTCCTGTGTTGAGGTGGGATCACACGTATTTGAGTAGGGTACGAATTACGATCGTTAGGACTCCTAGAAGGTGGCACATTACTGTTAAAGACACATGTAGCATTTAGATTCATAATGATTCATTCTGAAGTGTATGATTCATTGATCATTCATGTTCTGTATTTGGGACGTAATTTAATTGTTTTTGGCTTGCCTTATCGGTTTGATTAGCTAGTAGAGTTTTGGTGATGGTTTAAATATTTATATGTTTCGCATGATAACCACCTAGATGTTTTATATAAGCTGTGATTGGTTTATGTTCAAAATCTAGCAATTTAGACCTTAATTGCCTTGGTGTGGTCTAGTGTTTTGCTTAATGGCTAAGTCAATTCTTTGGTAACGGGTCAGTTATTTTGATCATCAATGGAGATGTTAGATGAGTATAATTGATTATTTTGATATATATTCTTGTCTTAGTAAGAGTCAAATAATAGTAATACAATATGCAAGCTCAAGATTGTTAAACAATGGGATTGATATTCTTTGTAAATGATTTTAGATAATGACTTAGATGTTTTATAATAGTCAGGTTTTGTATGGTCGATATTGTAATCTGGAAGTTAATGTAGAACATGAAAGACAAGAACATTCGTATGATCGTCCAGTGTATTCATGTTAATCGAAAAGTAGGTATAATTTTCTTTAGAATTTATGTTCGTATTATGAGTGGACGTGTAGTTAATGTGGACTTTCGGTTTGCTTATATATACACTATAATAGGTTAACTATTTAAGTGCATTGTACATGAATCCTTCCAAAGTTAGAAGGTTGTTAGTTAAGTTAAAAGTCCGACCTGTTATATGGTGTGTATAAAAATTTAAATTTACCCCGATTTTAGTTTGCATGTCTGATTAAAAAGTGTTAATTTAATCATGTTTGCTCGATTGTTTGTTAGTAACGCGCTCTAATCCGGTTTATCTACTAGACTTGGTTGGGGGTGTTACATCCTATGTTTTTAATTGTTTTTATTATGGTTGTTATTTGCTCAGACATGAGTTTAATACTTTTTGTTGGGTTTTATTGTTTTAGGATTCTGTGTTTTAATTATTGTTCAATGTTATAGTATTTCCTTTTATCTATTATGTTCATGTTCTTAATGTTAGTTAATTGTAAGAGCTATTCGAGAGAGGTCTGTTAACTATTGATCTGTGGCTTTATATTCGAGAGAGTTATGTAATACAAACGTGAACAGAGGGGCTAAGGTGTCAACTTAGTTCTAATTCGACTTAGATATAAGTTTAGGGTTTCAACGACTAAAAGGGAGTTCTTAAAAAAATAATAGAGTTGTTAGGGTTCACGCAGACATACATTACCTTAGCTTCAATATTATTAACTTTTAGGCATCGAGAGAGTCGAAAGTTCTTTAGAAAATCCTATCAAGTAGATAAAGATCTTAATGATTTACGCAGATATGTATTGCCAATAGATATAACATTCGAAGGGTAATTAGCATAGTTCCTAAGCAATAAACCTAGCATCCATAGTTACCTGAATCTGTGCTAGAACATTTGTTTGTCCTTTGATCATTGCTTCATCTTTATTTTTATCGCATTTAGTTTATAATCCTTATCACCACGTATTATTATTTTACTAACTATTTTGTGTAATCACTTTGAGTTTATTACTCCAATCCTTGTGGGTTTGACACTCGATACTTATAACTTTATTATTTATGCAACGGGTATACTTGCTCTAATTGCGCATACTATATTTTACGCATCAAAAGCTTAAAGAGCATCATAAGCATTTATCACAAAATGCAATCTTTCAATCCATCAGAATACATTATCTCATATATTGACATTAAAGTGACCAAAAACATATTATAGCATTTTTAAGAAAACACATCGGATACTCGAATTTCCGTGGCGATAACTTTAAACACACCTCATACTTGGCGGTACCTTTAAACACACCTCAAAGTTGGTGGTAACTTTAAACACACCTCTTATATCCACCAACTAGAGTAACCCCTCGACTGTTGTGGTTCTCAATGTTCGGAGAATAATATGTGGCATCCCACTCCCTCGATGACCATGAGGCGACTTATTATAGTGCATTTTAAACCCTATGGCATGCCAACTATATCCGATAATATTTATTTCTTTTTCACTTAGCCAATATATACTTTCAAACCATGTTACCTCACTGTTTTTCATATGCATTTAACAAAACATTTCTATATGCAAAATCAAATTGCCAAAGGCAACAACTACATTCCATTTAGGAACCATTTCCCAATGCTTTTAGGCATCCATATATTTAATAAATCAATGCATATCATCTAAGATGCATAAAACAGTAAGTAAATTAATTCATGCTTTTTCAAACCAAAACATGTAAATCAAGGCCATATCAAACCGATATTAAAAAGGCGTAAATAGGGAAAACTTACTTCCGAGCTTAGTTAAGCTTGTTAAGCTATAACCAAGCCCCCAAACCTTAGTTCAAACTTTATTTGAAGAACCGACGTATATTTGCACTCACCAACTTACTTTTATCTAGACGTCAATGCCTCGATGCCTAACCGAAACTCGTCCGAACACTTGTCATCTTCCACAAGAACATGCAAGGATCAATACCACTATAACCACACTTAAATATCCACTTAATTAAAATAGCCCATTGCTCAACTCGCATTCGAATAATCATTTCCCCACACACAATTCACGAACCAAACAAATTTCCCCCTTTTTTTATTACTCACGACACTGCCATGTTTCTAACTTAATTCCCAAACCTTAATTTCCCTTCTTTTTTATTTATATTCACGCAATGCGTGATTTGCAGGACAAAGGGCAGCAGCAGCCAACCCTTCATTCCCTTTGCTGCCTACGCACCGCACCCAAGGGAAAGCAGCACCGCGCAACACCTCAGCCCTTCGAAGGGCAGCGGCTACTCTGATTCGAACAGCCCCTGTTCGAACAATTAATTCATTTTCTTCTTTTTTTTCTTTATAAGAAATTAATCAAACACCTATGGTGCATTCACATATATTATCCAACAATTAAATCAATCATTATACTAATTACCACATTCAAGAATCTAAATCTAAATTCAACCAATTAGATTAATTCTGGGGATTAAATTACAAAATCAACTTTAGATTATTATTACTCATGCACAAAACATTAGAACTCCATAGAAATCATTAGATTACTATAATCTAATCAAGACTTATGAGGAAATCCATTAAAATTCAATAATATCGTTAGAAATTTGTTTTAATTATCCCAAAGCATGAGAAATCATAAATTAAGAATTAAAAACATATAAAAAATCTTTAAAGAACATTTTCTCACCTTGCTTGATGAAAAATCAACTTGTAGATGAACTCACCTCTTGATTTCCAACAAGAAAATAACGAAGATAATGTAGAAATCAAAATCCTTAATCCACAATTGTTTAGAAATAATTAAGGAATCAAGAAATCTCTAAGTTTTGTTTGGAAGAAAATAAGAGAAAATAACCTTAGAAATGCATTTCTTATCTTTTAGAAAATTATAACCGTCAACTTCTTTTTGTAAAAAAAAAGAAAAAATATTTCTTTTATTTGATTTAATAATTCCATTTAAAATACTACTTTAATCTTTTTTTATAAAATTGTCATTATTAATATCTTATAACCTTTTGTAAAATAATCATCATTTAATTAATATTAAAACAACCAATTTAAAATTACCCAAACTCAATTTCATCATTTATTAAATTCATTAAATATATTTTCCACATATACTTGTTACGATAAATTTATCGAAAATCAATTTAATTACCCAAATTATTTTTTGGAATTAATTAATTAGCTAAAGCTTAACAAAAAAATTCAACTGATTCTAATATTTCACCCAAATCTTTTAACCCATTTTCCGTGGTGTTACAGATGCGCCTTGCCATATCAATCGTAATTAGTCGCATTGAACCTTCATCAACATGGTCTATTGGAATCAAGCTCTTAGCGCTCGCCATCCCACGACAAACCAAAATTGACGACCACCCCTTATGTGGACAACAACCACATCTAGTCAATTAGCCTCTTACCTATGCCTTCTCACAAACAAGTACTTGGGCAACTCTTCTTCCCTATTGTACGGTCACACAATTTTGCTCGTCAATACACTCGGAGGAGGAACAAAACCCTACTTCAGCCAAGGGCGGATCTACCTTTGTACCTCTTAGGTTAAGTGACCTGTCATTTTTTTAAGGTTGTGATGTTTAACAGTGCAGCTTCAAAGACAAAAGATGATTCACAAAACAAAAAGGAAACTTATATGGGGATTTCAAATCTGAAAAACAATAGTAAAGAAGCAACGACTCCACTAGACAGTGATTGGGTTTTTAAAACAAAATTGGGAAATAGAGATGTGAACAATAGTTCACAACAATTGGAGAAAAAAGAATATAGAAAGGTAAATGAGGGGAGGGGAGGGGAGGGGGGGAGAAAGTTTCTTGCGATTTTTAGAAATAAAAGGGCATGTTAGCTGAAAAGTCAAAAGATATATTTATCTCAATGGATAAATTATAAAGTGAGTCACTGGACTTATTAGGATTTTTCAGAAATGGTATTATACTTTTAAAGATTATTGGTTTACCTTGACACTGAAAAATTATAAAATTACTTCAAAATCTTCGCAAACAATTCAATTTAGTCCTAATTTCACAATTTATCCTTTTAAGCTCAAAACTTCCAACCCCGAATTCAGGGGGTGAAATTTATTTTATTTTCTATTTTTTTCAAAAATTAAGTTTACTTGCAAACATTTTTATGTGCTAGTAATTTATAATTTAAATTTTCCGTGACTTGTTCAATTTACTCTTGACTTACATTGATTGTATTTATTGTTGGTCGGTGAACTACCAAATCAAAATTTCTTGATCCACGCCTGCCTTTAGCCGTGCAATCCTGTTACCATTGGGCCTATGCCCCTGGAGACATATCTCGAAAACCCGTCGTAGGGTGATATCCTTTTTTACATTAACCCACTTCCCCTTCTTCAAAATAGCAAATTGTTTTTATTTGGCCTTTAGTAGAACATGGATTAACGCCCTTATATCCTCCCCATTCACCCTCCATCTTAGAGGAAACCCGAGCCCCTCACCCTGCCTCTATGGTACCTTAATATATTTAGAGCGGTCCAACGCCAGCCTGTCGGAGCCACTCCCTCTCGATTGGATCAACAATAAACTCATTATACCCATGTTGATTCGTAAAGCCTAACAACCCGGGAGAACTCTGTGAAATTGTCTTAGAAGTAAATAGCCTTCTCAAAACTTTCACATGTGGCTTCTACATCTCCTTCGTGCACTTAAGAAGATAACCGATGATAAGCCACCGGATACCCCTGTCAACTGTCCCAGAGCAACGCCATAATCGGTTAGCACATTGCAGACAAATCTATGGGGGGAAAATGGAACCCAGCTTCGAATAGAAATAGTGGCAGATAACACTAGTCCATAGCCCCATTCTCCCTCTCACCGTGGTCACTTAAACAACAGTTTCCCTTCAGGACACCGAACTTGAACTCAAAGTTCGACAATTGTAGCATACAACATTCCAGCAGCCTCTTCACCTCATACTCAGTTGTACTACACACCACCTAGGCTCCAACCATATTTACAATCATGTTTGCCTCCACCTTCTTCATCGAAGCACGCAATTAATACGACGGCCACGAGCATGACCTTTCATCTCTAGTCTCTACTCGTGCCACTTTATAGCAATCCATCGACTAAGGGGGAAACTTTTATACCCCCTGCCCAAACCTTCGGAATTAGTAACCTTCAAAAAGATGCGTCCATCTCTAGAGCACAAAGCATCCGCGCTACGCCTTAGAAAGTAAAGCCTTGTGAACTAGACCAGAGTCTCCCTAGCCTAGAGTCCCCTTTCTCAGGACTACTCTGCCATGGACATGATGGCCATCAAGTCCATCTGACCAGTTAACTAAGTCTAGTAACCGAAGGCTAGACTAAAAGGCCTACGGGTTGAGACCAAGTTCCATCCTGACGATCCATCAATAGTCGTCACTAGGCCTGACTCGGTCCCATCGAACAATGCCTCTTACCGATAAATACCCTCTAACCAGAGAAGAATGAGACAGTTAACATAACATACTCGAGACCTCTGCTCTATCCCTCTCTTTATCTTCAGTGGCTCTTCGCCCACATCAGAATGGGTGAACCACCACCGATTGCCACCAACCATCGCCTTCCTACCCATCTTTACCATTGTCTCCACATCCTTGTCTGTTGCCCAATCTTCCTGGCGTCAACAATATCCAAACCCATTATCCATTGGTTCACAATTAAAGCACTTAATCTCCTTCCCACCCTTCACCATTTGCTTGTACCCTCCTCAAGACTTATTTCTACCATTCATAACAGCCTAGTTGCAAAGTATTTCACCGTTCGATTGATGGATTAAAATTATTTTCATATTAAAATTAGGACCAAATTGATTGCATGTGTAAATATAGAGGTTTAAATATGTAATTATACAAATTGTTTTTAGTTCGATGGTCAAAATAGGAGTGAAAATAGTTTAATGACTATCTAGGTAATTTATCCTTTTTATTGTAGAAGTCAACACACCGTCAGTTGTCTAACAACAATTAAAACCAGAGTGACCAAATGTTTAAAAACCCAAAACGTAGTTTTTTTAAAATCGGTGACCAAAAGTATACAAAACTTAAACAGAAGTAATCGTTATCGTAATTTACCCTTTTCATAATAGAAAAACTCAATAAAAACACTCTATAATCTGGGACTATTTATGCAGTTTAGCCATAATAATAATAATAATAATAATAATACAATTCCTTACGGTTGTTGTGTTTGATGCCAATGGAAAAGTAAATAAACAAAAAAATCACAGAAAATGCTATTGTAGTCTGGAGAAATTTCAGATCTGTGATTGAAGAAAGCAAACGGATAAAAGATGAAACGTTGATGTTTTTTTGATACTATGAAACGTTGATAGTGCTGATGATGTTAGGGGCGGTGCTGTTGGGAGCAGCGGCGGCGTGCGTGGTGGTTTTAGTCCCGATGGGAATGGCCGGTTGGCATTTGAGCCGAAACAAGATGCTCTTTTCAGCGGCACCCTTTTCATTTCTCTCGCCATTTGCGTCCATTTGATCCCCTATTTCCCTTCAATCCCCGATTTCGTCACCTCTATTTCTTCCGTCGTCGTCTTCGATCTCCGCACTTCTTGCATGAATTTGGTCAACGACATTTCTTGGCAAGTCAACCCCAAAAGCGCTTCTTCCCGCCATCACAACAACACCACCCACGATCTTGATTTGTACGATAAGTGCTGGGTTGGCCCGATTCCCACAAGCTCAAAGCTTGTGACTTTCAGAAATTGTCTAGACCCGATGCTTCCGATTTGTTAAACGGAGCATGGGTGATAGTCGCCGGTGATTCGCAAGCTCGATTGTTCTCCGTATCTTTGTTAACTCTGGTTTTGGGGTCTGATTCCCAATGCATGGATTCGGTTAGAGCCGATTTGTTCAAGAGGCATAGTAATTACAACATTTTTCTTGACGAAATCAGTATGAAAATGGATTTCGTTTGGGCGCCTTACGTTGTGAATTTGACCAATTTGATGATGGATTACAAGACCCAAAAACAGTAGCCTTGATGTTATGGTCATGGGGGCTGGTCTTTGGAACATGCTTCATTTCAACAATGCATCACATTATGAGTTAGCCTTGCGGATGTTGAAAACTAAAGTAGTTTCTTTGTTGCCATTGTCGACTGAGTTGGCCATGAATGAACCGGTGGTTGGTTCAGTCCCCAACAAGTCATCCTCCCATTTGTTTTGACTCGGGAGGCCGGTGCTGATCAATGGGATGTTGAATACAGAGGAGAAGAGGGAGAAGATGAGCGATGCAATGTGGCATGCTTATGATCGAGCTCTCGGTAATAGTAAGCTATTACGCCAAACCGGCTGCCGTCTGCTTTTGCTGGATTCCCAGTCATTGACTTGGAATTGTGGGCCGCATTTTACATTTGATGGTATGCGTTATGACGGAGCTATCTATGAAGCTGCCGTTCAGATTATGCTAAATACATTGCTTATTGAATCTTACCAGAGGCTTTGATTATAGCCATGATTTTACAGCAACTTTGAGAAAGAGAACGAGAGAGAGGCTCGATTGGCCATCTACAGTCTTTGATTCTTCCGGGGTTATCTCCCATGCTTTGGATTAACACACAAGTAAGCTTTTTGTATGGCAAAATTCTTTCTTTCGTCTGTCTGAAAACCAAATATTCATTTGTGTATATGCAATAGATTGATTATTACACTTGGTATGATTCACATCAAATTTTGTTTTGACCAAAGTTGATGGTTGTACAATACTGGATACATCCCTTTTCATTTTGGCAATATATAGTAGCAGCGATTGAGTAGATCAGCATTAGAGTATATAGTGTTTGTGCATTTATTTAAAGAAGGAATAGTGATGAAGACATAGCAGAGTGGTTTAAGCACCTAGATGCAATATGATTCAGAATGATAGAGAGATTAATTTAGAATTGTGACAATAGTTTGGTGTAATTGAAATATACCTATGAGTTTTAAGGGAAAGAGCTAAAGAACAGTTCTAAGAGACCTGCTTTGCTTTATGGCACGAGATGGATTACAAGACCCAAAAACAGTAGCCTTGATGTTATGGTAATGGGGGCTGGTCTTTGGAACGTGCTTCATTTCAACAATGCATCACATTATGAGTTAGCCTTGCGGATGTTGAAAACTAAAGTAGTTCTTTGTTGCCATTGTCGACTGAGTTGGCCATGAATGAACCGGTGGTTGGTTCAGTCCCCAACAAGTCATCCTCCCATTTGTTTTGGCTCGGGATGCCGGTGCTGATCAATGGGATGTTGAATACAGAGGAGAAGAGGGAGAAGATGAGCGATGCAATGTGGCATGCTTATGATCGAGCTCTCGGTAATAGTAAGCTATTACGCCAAACCGGCCGCCGTCTGCTTTTGCTGGATTCCCAGTCATTGACTTGGAATTGTGGGCCGCATTTTACATTTGATGGTATGCGTTATGATGGAGCTATCTATGAAGCTGCCTTTCAGATTATGCTAAATACATTGCTTATTGAATCTTACCAGAGGCTTTGATTATAGCCATGATTTTACAGCAACTTTGAGAAAGAGAACGAGAGAGAGGCTCGATTGGCCATCTACAGTCTTTGATTCTTCCCGGGTTATCTCCCATGCTTTGGATTAACACACAAGTAAGCTTTTTGTATGGCAAAATTCTTTCTTTCATCTGTCTGAAAACCAAATATTCATTTGTGTATATGCAATAGATTGATTATTACACTTGGTATGATTCACATCAAATTTTGTTTTGACCAAAGTTGATGGTTGTACAATACTGGATACATTCCTTTTCATTTTGGCAATATATAGTAGCAGCGATTGAGTAGATCAACATTAGAGTATATAGTGTTTGTGCATTTATTTAAAGAAGGAATAGTGATGAAGACATAGCAGAGTGGTTTAAGCACCTAGAGGCAATATGATTCAGAATGATAGAGAGATTAATTTAGAATTGTGACAATAGTTTGGTGTAATTGAAATATACCTATGAGTTTTAAGGGAAAGAGCTAAAGAACAGTTCTAAGAGACCTGCTTTGCTTTATGGCACGAGATGTTGGGGTAACAAGAAGCGAAATATTTGAAATATGAGGGATGCCGAGACACGAATGTTAAGATTTGATATATAGTAAGACTTAAGTGGTTAGTTAGAAATGAGGATACCCTTCTTGAAGTGGTTTTGCATCATAGGACATAGATCGAGGGATGATATGCTGGAAGGATGGAGTAAATTGACATTACAAAAGATTAAAGGTTTAAGGGGTGGCCTAAAGGATATGATTAGATGATAGGGGGCTTGCCATGGATGTGGAATCACGAATCAAGTTGCTTGGAAGCAATTCTATGCGCTAGACTCGATCAAGAATGGTTGAAGATTGTTCTTGAAATTCAAGAACAATAGGTTAGGTGGTTCTTGATTTCTCTGGAAATAAGATGCAAAATTCAAAAAAACAAAGGGGAGATGGTTAATTAGATGATGAACAAGAAGAATAAAGTATAAAAGATTAAAAAAGATTAAAGTAAAGATAGGTAATTCAAATCTGAAAATTCGGCTTTGAATATGACTTCAATGGAGTATGGTGATGGGCGTGAATGATGGAGATGGAGATGGCGATGGAAGATAGGTGTCCCGCGGAACCCTCTTACCCGCAATTAGATAGGCAACCTATGTGATATGACTCTAACCGACCCTCCTAATCGCAATTGACTAGGCAACTTGGAGTGTGAAGATTCTCCCTCGCACAAACTAGTTGAACATTGAAGATGACTTCGAAGGCACAAGTTTCTCGACACTTGCAAACACATACTCAAAGAATACTTTTATTAGATCTCAATTCTGATTTACAATGAAGAAGTTTTCATCCTTTTATAAGGGAATGATGACTAAACTAGTAAGAATTCCTAAATAGAATCAAAATCTATTCCTAATAAAATAACATTAAAAATAATAAAAATAATCTAAAAACTAATATAATAACAAGATCATGTAACTCCTCGTTGGATTTGAAGTCCTAGGCCTTCACATAAGAGATATTAGGCTGAATTTATAAAATTCCGTAATAAATCTCGTAACCAGTTTTCTGCTTGTGCAGTTTTCATTAAAATGGACGTATCTTGAGTTCCCGACATCGGATTGATGCGTTTCAAGATACGTTGGATAGGTAACTGAATAACGGTCAATTCTTCAAAAGACAACTCGACCTAGAAATGCTCGGATCTCATTCGAAAAGTCGTCTCAAGTCGGCTGATGCTCCAGCCTTGCAAAACAGTTTCAGTTTATCTAAAATACACTGCTTTACACCTCCAATGCATGGACTGTTTTGGCCCTTGTTGCTTGCATCAAATAACTTCAACTTCTTGTCCAAAATGATTAGTTCCACCCCTCTCATGCATGTATCATTAGAGGTAAGGTAATAAATAATGATATGAAGCTATTAGAATTTAAAAAGTGGATGGTGATGGATAAGAATGACCGGAGTATACGGTTTCACGTAAAACTTCGTTGAGAATAATGTCATGGGTTTCTAATTTGAATTTTGTTATTTGTATGGCATTTTTAGAAGGAATGTTCTTGCAAGTAGATGGTGTGTTTCTTCAGATACAACTTGAATGTCCTTATGTTCTAGTTCCACATACATGTATTACATATTATAAGCTAGCATTCATTTGTGCTGCAATAAATGCTTGCATGTCGTAGGATGTAGTACTTTCGACTCACTGAAACATCCAGAATAAAAAAAGGAACTGCAGTTGCAATGCATTGTATGTTTGGAAATTTTCTGAGATGTAACATCTCTGGTAATTATTAGAATTGTGTTGGAGATGGTAGGTATGGGCATTCATAAAATGAGGATTCGAGATGAAATTTGTGTGCTAGATGAAGGCTTCCAATGCAGTTTAGTAATGTTCATTAGTTCAACCAGTTAAGCCAGAAATCCGGCATGTTTCTTAGAGAAAATCCGACTTGTTTAACCTTCAGTTTTTTAACATTACCAAAAGGCTTAAAAGTCTAAAATAATCAATCAGTCTTAAACCTAGGGTTATTTTTGACACAGGGTAATACTTATTAAACAAACAAAATCCTAGATCTGTAAAACATATAGGAAAAATAGAATGAGTGAGCGTGAGAAGAAAAAAAGAAAGAGTAGAACAAACAAAGAAAGGGTGTAAAAGATAAAAAAAAATGGGAAAGAACAAAAAGTAGAGGAAGAGGGTGAAGATGGAGGAGATTGATGGTGGCCGCCAACGATAACAGTCGACTAGAACCACTGTCTAAACATTTTGTATTTAAAGAATAAGAAATAATATGTTTATTATTTATCAATATCATTTTAATTGTTTATGAACATATTCATCTATATATTCAACAGTTGAGGAACAAGTTCCTTTAATATTCATGGACAACTTTATTTAATTTAAAGAACACAAAAACTTTAGACTAATAATTAAACAAACACAAACATATAGAGGCGCATCTTTCAAATTTGATTCATTTACGATTTAAAAGTCAAATGGTATATGTCTATATGATAAGGGGAGAGGGGGATTGTACAGAATCCCAAATACATAACCCAGAGCAGCCGATCTTTCATGCTTGTACAAGTTTATCCAGTTACTGGCGCTGAAACCAGAAGGGACGAATCCACTGTAGCCATCACATTTCTGGGACCTGGTTGGATATCCAAATTTGGACGTGTTCATTTGTCACTTTCAACCAAATCAAACCCCAGATAGGAAGAAAACTCCCCGGTTTCTATTTTATAGATTCACCCACTTCAACTGCATCGGTAACATTTTCAGAATTTTCTGAAAATTTGATCTCTCCCCTGCTGTTTTAAGATCATAGCACACACAATAATATAAGTCACCAGTTCTACCCACATTTCCAACCCCAAATCCAATCAGTACAGAACATCAAATAACAGAAAGGAAGAAAAGAATAGGGCAGTGCAGTCTATATATATAGCAAGAAACATTGCATTGAAGAGAGCGGATACTTTAATCTTAGGACTCGAATTGCTTTCCCTCGAAAGTTTGGCCAAAGTTCCAATTCTTTGGAGCAACATTGTAAGATGTAAGTGTAAGGCCATCACTACAGGTGACCTCGAACGACAGAGGCTGATTCCTTAAATCAGAATTTATATGCCAATTCTGTCCCCAATTCCGACCCATCTGCAACCACCCGGTCCTCGAACCCTTAATCTTCACTGCAACTATGTCCCCAGCACCTGCAACATTGCTTATGAGAACCGACACGAAGATGCCCGAACCATCAATCGTGAATCGAACACCCCCTTCTTTTCTGCACTTTATCCTGTTTCAAAACCAAACCAAAAGATATTTTAAGCAAAGGAGAAGATTAGACACAATTTAAGATGTTTGTCCCAGAAAATCCAGCATAAAACTACAATGTAAGTAACTATTTCTAAAAGTACATAGTACACCCCAGATTTGGGTTTTGCCTAAATTGCGGCTTTAGCTCCTGGTTTAGTGTCGTTAATTAAAATCAAAAAGGAAAAAAAGTTTAAATGAAGCGTGGGAAGAGTTTGTTTTGTTACCTTCTGTACTGAACAGGCATGTTACCAGCTTTCCAAATGGCTATCTTCTCAAAAGCTTCAATGGGAAGCACAAAGTGTTTGTTCGGAGGATTGCAACGGCCTCCGCCCTCCGCCGTGAACCCGTAGTTGGGAGCACAAAAATTGGTGGCGGTGACAATGATAGAGGTCCCAGGTATGCACCACCGCAGGTCATCCACGCACCTCAGCTCGAAGCACGCGCCGCAGATCTGCCCACGCAGAAAAAGAGCCTCGCTTAAACCCACCGTTGCCATCCCGTAGCCAGCCCTGACGAGGTCCCCATACCCGCAGGCACCACCCACTTTGTCGCGAGGATCCGACGCTGCGTAGTAAGTGGCGCGAGCGGGATGCCAGAGGGAGGACTGCGGCGGCGGTGGGGAGGAGGTGTAATGGGAAGTGGCGGTGGAGATGAGTGTAGTGAGGAGGAGTGAGAGGAGAGGAGCTGCTTCAGTTAAAGTTGGGAGCGACATTGCTTGAGAGGCAAAGACAAAGACAAAAGACAAGGGAAAGAGACAGAGACAAAGTTAAGAAAAGCTTACAACCATTAAATACTAAAATTTGATCGATTCTGTCAATCAAATGCGAAGATACCATTCCGTTCACCGCTGTGCAAATAAAATAATTATTACTTCCTAGTCCTACTGCTTTTTCTTCCTTCTTTTGGGGCCTCTTTTATTCATTCAAAAAGCAGCATCTTGCGATTATAATTACTTTTGTTTATCTTAATTTAATTTATTAGTCGATTAAATTAAATTAAATTTTATATTTAAAATTCATAATCATTTATAATGTCATTAATCAAATCTTTAATATTACATAAAAAACGCAGGAGCAGTTATGGTTAGAGATTATAATTATTGAATGAAGTGAAAATGAAATTTGATATTCTAAATCTTTATATTATTGAAAGATGGTAATGAAATATTTTATTCATTTGACTCGGTCAACATACAATGATAAAAGAAGCTGTACTTCAGCCTCAACTCAAGACTGCTAAACTTGTTGCAAATTTATAAAACCAATGCCCTCAGTCTTATTTTCAACCAACTTATTACATGATTAAATAAAGCAATAAACAATTTAACATCTACCATTGCTGCCCATCGGAATTGTTAAGCTCCAAACAACCTGTACAATCGTTAAATGTTCTCATATTTCCCCAATACATTAATCTGTTGAGAGAAAATAATATCGTTTTTACCTTTGAAGTCGTGACTGTGACCTCCTGGTGCTGCAGAAATGGAATATACAGATTTGTTAGATTGAATGCTTACGGCAATACTAAAACCTAATAACCTATGTTACTCGGACTATGGTGTAAGAGTCGGATACGGTTTCATTAGATTTTCTAGGTGTATAAGGTAAGACGACTTAAAAGAGAAAAAAAAAGGGTTGAGTGGGAAGTTGGCATGCCTGTGTAGGCTGTGGTTTGCCTGCTGGCTTTGAGTTTGATTGTTGAGCTTCATCACTTGCTAATGGTACACTTTTTACCTGTTAAAGTTTCAAAAGCAAGCATCAATTTCCTGATATTAATTAATTACAGATATAAAATCAAAGCGATGAAAGATCAGCTGTTAATACAAAAAGATTTACCAGATTCTTGAATAGGAGATTATAGAATGCTTGAATATATCTCTGTTTAGCTTGTTTCTGATCTTTGTTCAATTGTTTCCAGAAGCTTTACATGCATCCCATATTCAATACCTTGTTTGCATAAATTTTCCAGGTGTAGCTACGAGCAAAAAAACACACCAAGTCAGTGCTTACAAATCAGAAGAAATGAGCAGCCATGGTTATAACTTAGTATTACCATTCATTTATCCGTTTCAAGCCATCTGTTGAAAACTGATTCCAATGTGCAGTATTGGCCTGGCATTTCTCAAAGAAATCAGCAATTTTGTTGCTTGACTCGTCTCCGTTTCCACAATGATTTCAGCCGGGCCTCCTTGATTGGTTGCAAAGGTCGGCAAACCGCAGTCCATTGCCTCAATAACTGTAAGGCCGAATGCTTCATAAAGAGCTGGCTGAACAAATGCACCCTTTATATCCGCGATGCAGCGGTAGAGTTCACCGTTTCTATTCCGGTCAGTCTGCGCCGCTATCCATCTAAACTGGCCCTTGAGTTGGTACTTCTCTATAAGTGCATGCATCTTTCTAATTTCAGCCATTTCTTCTCTATCTTTCGATTTAGAGGGATCAAAGAAGGCCCCCACTATTACAAGGTTGACCAAGCTTCTTAGCCTCTTGTTTTTCCCATACCATTCAGCTAATCCAGTCAAGTTCTTCACAGTGTCAAGTCTTGCCATTGAGAAGATAATTGGTTTCTTCCTGTCAGCTAGATAACCACTGTTTTTCCAAAATAGAATAAAGATCAAATAAGATGTAGGATGGTCATGAATTGCAAGTGTTTCGAAGTAAATTGAATGGATAAACCTGCACTTACATGTGTTCATCATTATCCACTTTACTATACAGGAGTTCTTCAATTGCGGGATGAAACGATGTAAATCGTTTTTCAGTCTCCGTGTATGGGAAGTATACGGATTGATCAGCTCCAGGAGCAGCGATGTTGAACTTGGGATCGTAAACATTGATGCCTGAAACAACTCTACAGAGCCCTGGGAGTGTAAATGCAGCATGGCTCTCATACTGTCCTGGTCTCTCTTTGCTGCAGACAACAGAGTCGGATTCAGTTTGTGATGATAAATGAGATTTAAGTTAGCAATGTTTGATCTGGGTCATCGAGAAAAAATGAAGAGTCAGAGCTGCAGTGATTCAACTTTTCAGTCGATACTTATGCAACCTATAAACCAAAAATCATAGGAATGGTGTTATGGTTAATTTTCCGACCTCCCTGCAATCTCCTGGTATGTGCTTGTTATAATGAAATCTGTTGCATTCATTGCAATTGTATCAGCCATGAATTGACATGAAAAGTGGTACTTTGGATCAAGATCCTTCCACTTGATGTCTGAGTCTTCATACTTGGTCTTCTCTAAAGCATGCGCAATAGTCGCCTACATCGAAATACTTATTAGAAATTTGCGTTCACAAATAACTAAATCTGTGGGGGAAAGCAACTTCAGCTATATAAACTGATACTTATATATATGTGTGTGTGTATCTATGTGTCTATGCATGTAAAACAGACACCTGGGTTATCGCGAGTTTCTAGCAACGAGAGATGCTACTAAGTTCCCGTCGGTGTAGTTTCCGATGACAAGGTCTGGTTTTCCCTCCATTGCATCCTGGATCTTGTATGTAACATCCTAATGATATCAGGAAAAATCAAGCAAGCAATTAATAAGAACAAATGTTCATTAAAGATTTGATCAATGGAAGCAGGTAGATGAGTAGAGATGAGCACATGCCTGAGCAAACCTCTCGAGATAAGGATAAATGTCAAAACGTGAAACCCATCGGTGCAGGATTCCAGCTTCAGTCCTGAAGGGCACTCGGAGGATATTACTGTATTTGGTGCCAATGACTGGTTCCCACTCTTGGTTGAACTTGGTTCCTCGGGCATCAGGTATGAGCCGTGTGACCTGTTACGGTTTGAATATTATGATTCAGCAAACACCGTTCGTGGTATACAATTTCAGGAAATTTAACTTGAAAATTGCTATATGACAGAGATTATATTCACCACAAGAATTTGAGGCTTTATGTTGAGGCCTTGGCATTTGATTCTGAGAAGCAATTCTTCTTCCATGGCCCGCACTTGATCTAAGATGTAAACAACCTGCCCACCAGTGTCTGGCAAGCCAAGGACATCCGACTGTCCGAAATAGCCATGAGGTGAGAAGATTACAACCTTGAACATTATGGGAACTTTGCTAAAGAACTTCTCCAAATTCAAGGGATCAGGGGCTTGGAGCACTTCCGAGAGGATCTTATTGTCTCCTGCACTCTTTCGACTGTATCGCCCCGGCCTCTCTCAAAACTTCATTCCTTGAACCTGAAAGACAGTTCAGATATATACTAAGCAATCATCAACCACTTTAAAAGAAAAAATAATTTATCGAATAATTTCTTTTTACCTTAGCTCCAAACTTTGGTATGGAGTATCCTTGGGAAGATCTGAGAGGGAAACTTCGGCTACTATAAGAGCCATCTGAAGCTTTGCTGCTGTGTTAAGCGTCTCATTTATCATAAGTTTCTGCAGATTGCAGAATGCAAGAAAGTTGAGAAAACAACCATTAACTTGTATGCACTAATCTGAATGTATTTTATATACCTCTCCTTGATATTCCAATGAGAGTAAGTGATCAACAAGAGGCTGTGCATTGTCCACAGATCCACTTAACTTAGCAGTAATGAATTTCGACACGAAATTGAGCCCCTTTCCAATAGAAGAAGCCATTGTTAATTTCAGCATCGAGAAGTCAATGCTCCGAAATCCACCTCCAATGCGTTTTCATCTTTCGACCTGCAGCAAGTATCAAGTCAGTCTGAAATATAGATACTTACTCTTAGAGTTTATATACGTATAGTAAACAAACAAAAGCATGCAATAGCATAGAATAACAGAGTAACGTACCAATTCTCGTCGGCGACCGTCTCTTTGAGTTTCAAGTAGTCGGAGGAAGAGATTTGTTTGAAGTAAGAGAGATCAACGGTGTTCACCTTAACGAATTCCCAACATCCAGGTGTTGGTCTCGCAGCAAAGGTGACATAAGGAGGAACAACAACCACCTCCTGCAAATCCACAACACAACTCAATTATCTTTCATAAAAGCTATGAAATTAAAAGACGAACGTTAGTATTGTTATTGTATGTGTTATTAACCTGAGCCGAGGAAAACATGGAGCCCAAGGTGCCCCCCAAGAGCCGATATCTCTCGCTCTTATCGTCGATCACTTTGTCTGAGTTCGTCCCTCAATTCCTGAACCTTCAAGATCCTTTTTCCCTTCTCCATGTACTTAGCAAAGCAGCGTTTCATGTAATACTGGCTCTGCTTCAGGGCATTGGGTATGTTGTCAGCTTTGGAGTCGCCGATCTTCACGGTCGATGCAGACGCCATTCTTTTTACAAGATAATGATCTGTTTTTGGAAATGCTGGAAACAAAGCAATGCAAAACCAGCTTGATTTGGAATACTAGTTGGTGGAGAAGACGAATATATATATATATATATATACACACATATATGGTTGGTATTGGTTTTGATAAAGTGCTGCGAGGGGATTGGAATAATGAAATATATGCAATGGCACGAAGAGGAGAGAAAGAATATTCGAAGTTAGCTGGTTTGGTCTGGTCTTAATCAAATCAAACGAGGGAGATGACAAGTTACGGAAAGAATTTTGTTGAGAAGAAACCATTCCTTTATTCTTTTCTTTCCGTGCTTGTCAGTTTTACCAAGAACAAAATCCCAACCACCACAATATATAAAGTTTATATGATTCATGCATTTGATCTACCATCCTATCAAAATTAAAAACTAGAAGAAATGAGTTAATTTCTCAGGAGGTCCCTAAACTACGGCAGCAATTTTAAATTGATCTCTAAAATTTAAAATATTTTATTTTAGTCCTCAAGTTATTAGTACCGTTCCGATCACATTTTCAGTTAATTAGTTTTCCTCATGACACTTCCAGTGGTGGATCAATGGCTTGAAGTGGAAGCACACAACTTCAACGACTTGGTCTACAGTTCGTTCCTCTAGATGGTGATCCTGCCTCGAATGGGCAAGCAAGGCGACTCGGCTTCGGCAGTTGCCAACAAAAGCTGGACAAAGTGTTCGAGCAACGCCTGTCTGGCTCCTCCTATCTTGCCGGGTATTCATTCACCTTGACCAACCTCAGCCATGTCCCGGGCATTTTAAATACTTGGCGGGGGACGCTGGAATGGTGACCCAAAGGAAGCATGTCAATGCATGGTGAGAGACCATTTGGAAGAAGCTAGCTGAGTATTAAGCACCCTTCACCATTACAGCATGTGTTCAACGAGTATAATTATGTTACTGAATTCAACAATCAATTGTCGAAATATGAATCCTATATTGCATATAAACATGCTTAAAGATCGAGATTGAAGCTTATCACCTAAATACTATTTAATGACTGAATTTCCATTGGATTTTAATATGTTACTGCACTACAGTCTCCACTTTTGAGATTTATTTGGATGAATGACGAAATTGGTTAGGTGAAGTATTTGTCACCTTACAATATTTTGTAGTAAAATATTTTTATTTTTTTATAATTTTACAATATCTATAGAATCCCCAAGTGAAACAAGTGCATCCTCATCTCTTGAAGAAGCAAATCTAGTTTAGTGGGTAAACAAATTATTTTGAGTATTTAGATCCACCACTTAATATACATGAGCTACTATGCAAGTTGTCACATTAACTTCAAAGAAAATTGTAATAGTTTAATGGCCATTATCGTTAAAATTGCATCAACTTGACTAAAAATAGAAAGGATCAAAGTCAAACTTAGCAAAAAAAAAGAGTTAAAATGACAAAAATACAAACATTAAAAATTAAATTTATCAAAATTTAGGAGAAGGATTTTAAGAAAACCCTAGCAACATGTGTGAAAATCCTTGTGAAAATACTTATGCAATTCCGAGTGGCCGGCCACTAGAGGAAGTCTTATAGTCTACTCTACATACAGAAGTGGTAAGGATGGGTTCCCCATTGGCTGCGGATATGGAGGCAGCGGACACTGTTCGAACCTCTAAAGAGATCGTGGTTGAGAATAGTTGTAAGGGTGATGCCTGTGATGTAGATATGGTCTGTGATTAGGCTATAGGTGTAGACTAGGTTGTGGCTAATGTTGGTTCTGCTGGTGAGTTGATGAAAGAGGTAGATGCGACATATTCTGGTAAAGTCTCGTACGCTAGTAGTAGTATGCCCGCGAAAAACCCTTACGCTTATGATGTTTCCGGTTCTAAGCACAAGCTAGATGATAATGATGTGGTCATTATGGAGGACGATTGTGTTATCGACAAATTTGGAGCTTTCCCTTCCATTAAATTTTCTGATCGTGTGCAAGATCAAATCGATAGGAATATGCGTAACGTCATCATTGTTCGCTTGTTGGGACGCATAGTTGGGTTTAAACCTTGTTATCATATTCCTGCCTTGTGGCGACCTCTTGGGGAGATTAGGTTAATCAATCTGGATAATCAATATTTCCTCGTCAGGTTTGGCGATGAGAAGGACTACGCCAAGGTTTTAACGGGTGGGTCGTGGATGATATACGGAAGCTATCTTACTATCCAACCTTGGAGTCAAAATTTATCCATAGCAGAGAAACATCCATCTCACGTGGTTGTGTGGGTTTGTCTCCCAGGCTTGCCCTACCGCTATTATTATAAGTCATTATTTCGTTTAATTGCTATAGTAGCGGAGAAATAGGTGAAAATTGACTACAACACTCAGGCCGAGGAAAGAGGCAAATTTGCAAGACTAGTAGTGCTGGTAGACCTAAATAAACATCTTCTCCCATGCATTGGCATCGATGGATCACCTCAGAAGTTAGAGTATGAGGGCTTGCTGTTAAGTGTCTAAAAGTACTATTTTATTCACCATTTTTATTCATATTATTGCTAGACTTAGGCTCATATTAGTTGAATTATTAGCCATTCATGCATGTTTGCATTGTTTCCTTGGTGGACAAGCTTGATTTCATATTTTGCTTAATTTTGTGGAAAAAAGGTGCTTTCGATAGTTGTTTTTTGTGTGTGTGCATAATCACTTGCCTAAACAAGGCTAGAACCAGTTGCCAGGGCAGTGCATGAAGGAGATGCCGACGCAGTTGCCAAGGCAGTGCATGAAAGAGATGATGAGCTAGTTGCCAGGGCAATTGTCAATAAGGGATAAGATGATATGACAGTCAAAATTGATGACTAGATAAGCACAAGATGATGTGGAGCAAAGTTAAATCCCAAAGGAGTTTGATTTCGATGAAGAGGTCAAAGAGAAATTAAATCCCAAAAAGATAGGAGAAGATCTAGAAGGAATTTAACTATAATAAAGAATTATATTATTTTAAAGTATTTAATTCCAACTTAACTTCTTCCTCAAGAGAGACTTTGACCTAGCCATCTCTTATTTAAAGGAGACCAAGCCGTCAACTCCAAGGGAGAGCAAGGGAGAGATTTCGACAAAGGAGAGCAAAGGGGAGAGATTTCGACAAAAAGGCTTCAACCATTCTTCATCTTTTTCTTTCTTGTTCAATTAGGTTTATGTTAGGGATTCTTTGTTTTGTGTTTCTTTGGAACCTAGCCATGAACTAAATCTATTTGGCTAAGGTTATTGTGTTTTGTGGTTGTGAGAAACAATTGGATTTTGTTTAGGTAATAAGAGTTTGCACTTTTAATTCAAGGTTTACTCATTCTTGGTTTTTATTCTTGTTTACAAGTGAATTGGGAGAGGATATCATAACTTCATCTATTTATCTAATATCGGGAGAGTTAGATTCAAGAAACGAATGAGTATGGTCTTTATTCAATCTATTGATGGTGAAGATTAATCCGGCTTAGGAATAAGTTAAGGATTTCAACGACTAAGAGGAGCGCAAGATTGGTTGTTGTTCACCCTTGATTTACGCAGAGATGTATTATCAAGGCATGCATAATTAGCTAGAGTTTTGACTTAGGGATAAGAAGAAACCATTGAAGAACGCTCCGCCGAACCTTGAAGTTGCTGCCCAGCCGCCCAAACAGTTGCCCAAGCAACCCCGCTGCGCAAGTTACCACGGCAACTGAGTTGCTCTTGCACTCTTTTACCAAGACGATCCAATTGGATATCACTCCTTAACTCACGATAACCTGGCCTATTCTCTCTCATTTGATTACATCTTCTTTTACTTATTTGCTTTCTAGTTTAGTTGTTAGTTAAACTCCTACAATCTTTTACTTGTGTTCTTTTACTTTTTACAGTGCAAGAGATTAGATTCTTGAAGTGGCACCAATCCCTGTGGAGACGATATCTTTTATACTATAACTTGCGACGTGTACACTTGCACAATTGCGGAGCACTTATTACGCGAAACAAGTTTTTGGCGCCGTTACCAGGGATTGGCAATAGCAACTTTGTTTTTATTTTCTTGCACTTTTTATTTTTCTTGTTTAAGATTCAAAGGGCTAACAAACTTTGGTTTTGCATTGGTATATGACTAGGGCGAGGCCGATTACACTAGAATATCCCTTTGATCCAGAAATCGAACGATCCTTGCAAAGACTTAGACAAAGGTTAAGAGTAGCAATGGCTAATCAAGACGGCAATATGAATTAGGATGTTCCAGCAGGAAAGGGAGTGATTCTTGCACGAAACAGAACTAATCGAGACTATATTGAAGAAGATGTTGAAGGACTTAATCCATGAGTTGTCACACCTGAAATTGAAGCAGACCACTTTGAGTTGAAACCAGTGATGTTCAATATGATCAACACAATTGGTCAATTTGGCGGCTCAGCAACTGAAGATGCACGATAACATCTTAAATCTTTCATCGAGATTTGCAATTCATTCAAAATACAAGGAGCCACCCCCAATGTTTTACGACTAAGATTATTCCCCTATTCACTGAGGGATAGGGCGAAAGCATGGTTGAATAGTATTCCTGCCGGATCAATAGGATCTTAGACCGATCTTTGTCGTGATTTCCTTGCTCGATTTAATCCTACAAATTTGATTGATAAGCTTCGTAACAAAATTACTTCTTTTCGGCAGGCAGATGATAAATCCAAGTACGAGGCTTGAGAGCGATATAGAGAACTTCTACACAAATGCCCCCTACACGGATTCCCAGTGTGGACACAAGTAACAATGTTTTACAACACTATGAATACACCAACAAGGATGATGCTAGATGCCTCGACAAACAACATACTCGTAGATAAGTCGCCGGAGGAAGCAATGCAAATTCTAAACAGGCTTGCCAAGAATGATTATCAATTCCCATCTGCTAGAAGAAGAGGAGTTAGACGCCAAGCCACAATACATGAACTGGGATCATCAGACTCAATTTTGGCACAATTGGCCACTCTAACCAAGAAGGACCAGAACATGCAGAAACCAAACAACACACATGAGGTCGAGGTAATGGATTCCTTTTGTGAGTTATGTGGTGGTAACCATGATTCTTCTGAATATATGTAGAATTCGAAATCTAGCTTTTATTTGGGGAATTACAACCGGAACAATAATGTGATGTCCAATACATACAATCCAGCTTGGAAGAAGCACCCGAATTTTTCATGGAGTAATCCCAACAATGCTTTAAACCAGAACAATTAGAATGCACAAGCATTGGGATTCCAGCAGAATATGCCACGGCAATAGTTGCCGCAGCAACAACCAACAACATCTAGTTCTTTGGAAAATTCTCTCAATTCTTTTATGTTGAAAACTGAATCTTATATGGCTAAGAATAGTAACTTCATAAAAAGAACTGATGCTTTTATTAACAAGACCGAGATGAGATTGCAAAATCAAGAGGCGGCAATTAAATCATTGGAAAATCAAGTCGGACAATTTGCTAAAAACCTGAATACTAGACCGCAAGGAGGTTTTCCTAGCGATACTGAAGTCGCAAGAGGAACTGGCCATGAGCAATGTAAGGCGGTCACCACTAGAAGTGGCCAACAACTTAAAGAGGCTCAAGCTCGCTCATCAAACAAAACTCCACAAAAAGAACAAGATGAACTCAGTGGCAAAGCCTCCGATGTTGAATCAGGAAATGTCGCGACAACCAACGATAGGAACGCCACGACAACCCCAGTTGACGATGCCTCGACAACTTCAGTTGCCCCTGTAATGCCATCAAGCAGGTTTCAGACCAATGAAAGGATCGAAGATATCCGACTTCCACCACCATTCCCGCAAAGGTTGAAGCGACAAAAGCAAGAATATCAATTCAAGAAGTTTCTTGATATCCTAAAGCAAGTCCACATCAACTTGCCATTGGTTGAAGCAATTGAACAGATGCTGAACTATGCCAAGTTTCTTAAAGACATTGTGTCCAAGAGAACAAGGCTAGGAGAGTTTGAAACAGTTGGCGTAATAGGGGATGCATGGCCATGTTGCACAATCGCATGCCACCCAAGTTGAAGGATCCCGGAAGTTTCAAAATACCTTGTTCCATTGGAAACCACTATGTCGGGAAAGCATTAGATGACCTTGGAGCAAGCATAAACTTGATGCCTAAATCAGTTTTCCAGAAACTAGGAATCGGGAAGGCAAGACCTACAACAGTTATGCTACAGCTAGCCGACAGATCCTATGTGCATCCAGAGAGAAAAATCGAAGACATACTGGTAAAAGTTGATAAATTTATTTTTCCCTCTGACTTTATTGTTTTGGATTGTGAAGCAGATGAACATGCACCTATCATTCTCGGGAGACCCTTCCTAGCAACAGGGAGAACCTTGATCGATGTTGAAAAGTGATAACTCACAATGAGGGTGAATGACCAGCAAGTTAAACTAAATATGTTCCAAACACTAAGGCATGCCGATGATTCGGAAGAATGCCAACTTCTTCATGCCACGACAGAGTTTGACTTTGACGAGGAATTTAGTTGCCTCGACAACTACATTGCCGATCAAGAGGAACCTGAGGAGTATGAAGAACCGATCGATGAGGAACAATAAGAAGAGGCAAATTGGTTAGTCAATCGACCAGGTACATACTTTGAACCACTGGATTACTCAGGTAAGGAAGGTAAACTCGAAAAGCCCTCCATTGAACAACCACCGATTCTTGAGTTGAAACAGTTGCCAGGGAAAATAAAATATGCTTACTTAGGAACCGATAATACATTGCCTGTAATTATTTCCTCTAAGTTACAGCCTGAGTAGGAAAAGAAGCTGATCAAAATGTTGATGCTACACAAGAAGGCAAAGGGTGGACAATTGCCGACTTGAAGGGAATTAGCCCGGAAGTGTGCATGCACAAGATTTTGTTGGAAGATGATCACAAACCTTCGATTGAGGCCCATATAAGACTGAATCATGCCATGAAAGGGGTTGTAATGAAATAAATCATCAAGTGGCTTGACGTCGGCATCATATACCCTATCTCTGATAGTATATGGGTAAGTTTGGTACAATGTGTACCGAAAAAGGGAGGTATAACGGTGGTAAGTAATGAAAATAATGAACTCATTCCAACCAGGACTGTGACCGGTTGGAGGGTTTGTATGGATTATCGAAAGCTAAACAAAGCCACTAGGAACAGATCACTTCTCGATACCTTTTATTGATCAAATGCTTGACCGTCTTGCAGGTAAACCCTTTTATTGTTTTCTTGATGGTTATTCAGGTTACAATCAAATTGCTATAGCACCAGAAGATCAAGAAAAGACAACCTTCACATGCCCATACGATACTTATGCTTTCCGAAGGATGTCGTTCAAATTGTGTAATGCCCTGTAACCTTCCAAAGATGCATGATGGCACTCTTTTCAAACATGGTCGAAGACTTCTTTGAGATATTCATGGATGATTTTTCCGTTTTTGGTAATGACTTCGACAGTTGCCTCGGTAATTTAGAGAATGTGTTGGCAAGATGTGAAGAAACCGATTTAGTCCTTAATTGGGAGAAGTGCCATTTTATGGTAGATAAAGGAATAGCGCTCTAGCACAAGATTTCATCCAAGGGAATTGAAGTAGACAAAGCCAAGGTGGACGTGATCGAGAGATTACCCCCACCAAGTTCGGTTAAAGGAATCCGAAGCTTTCTTGGACATACAAGTTTTTACAAGAGGTTCATTCATAATTTTTTCTAAAATTACTAAACCTTTGTGCAATTTCTTGAACAGGATAAAGTCTTCAATTTTTATTATTCTTGTGCCCAAGCATTCGAAACCCTAAAGGAAAAGCTTGCCTCGGTACCCATTGTCGTTCCACCCGATTGGACGCTACCTTTTGAGCTCATGTGTGATGCAAGTGATTTCGCGGTAGGAGCAGTCCTAGGCCAACGCACAGGTAAGACCTTTCATGTGATATACTACGCTAGTAAAACTCTTAATAGGGCTCAAATGAATTACACAACAACGGAGAAAGAGTTATTAGCCGTAGTTTTCGCATTTGACAAGTTCTGATCCTATTTGATTGGTACAAAGGTAATTGTTCATACGGACCATTCGGTAATTAAGTATCTATTTGCTAAAAAGGATGCCAAACCTCGTTTGATTAGTTGGATATTGCTTTTACAAGAGTTTGACATTGAAATTAAGGACAGGAAAAGAACAGAAAATCAAGTGGCCGATCACTTATCACGCTTAGAACGCAATAGGGAGGAGGACACGGATTTAGAGATATGCGATGCATTCCCGGATGAGCAATTGTTAGTTGCCTCGGCAACCATGGATGCACATGGCTCGGCAACCCTTGACGCGCATGCCTCGGCAACTCCAGATGCGTATGCCTCGGCAACCCTTGACACGCATGGCTCGGTAACCCTTGACGCGCACGCCTCTACAACTCCAGACGCGTATGCCTCGGCAACCACTGATGTGCACGCCTCGGCAACTCTCGATGCGTATGCCTCGGCAACCACTGATGCGCATGCCTCGGCAACCCTTGACGTGCATGCCGCAACAACTCTAGATGCGCACGCCTCGACAACCATGGAAGCAGTTGCCACATCAACACATGCCTCGGTAATACCCTGGTACGTGGATTTAGTTAATTTCCTTGTTTGTGGTATTTTACCTTTTGGGACGGGCCTCTTTTGTTTAAACAATGTGCAGATCAAGTTATACGCCGATGTGTCCCTGAAGAGGAGCAACAGAATGTACTCTGGCAATGGCATTCTTCACCCTATGGAGGACATTTTGGAGGAACACGTACCGCGGCCAAGGTTTTGCAATATGGTTTGTATTGGCCAACACTATACAAAGATGCCCAATAGTTTTACAAGCAATGTGATCATTGCCAGAGGACGGGCAATATCTCTAGACGACATGAGATGCCGCTCCAAAACATCATCGAGGTGGAATTGTTCGATGTATGGGGGATCGATTTTATGAGACCTTTCCCATCTTTATTTGGCACCTCTACATTCTACTTGCCGTCGACTACGTGTCTAAATGGGTTGAGGCAGCTGTAGTTTCCACCAACGATTCCAAGATCGTGCAACGATTCTTGTAGAAAAATATATTTACACGGTTTGGGATGTCGAGAGCAATTATCAGTGATGAAGGCAAGCACTTTGACAACAAACTTATTGCCAAGATGAACGCTTCGGCATGTCACTCAAATTTGCCACGGCATATCACCCACAAACCAATGGACAAGCAAAAATTTCCAACCGAGAATTGAAGGGTATACTCGAGAAAGTTGTAAATCCCTCTGGGAAGGATTGGTCAGTAAGACTAGATGATGCACTTTGGGCATATCGCACTGCATTCAAAACATCATTAGGTATGTCTCCCTTCCGACTTGTGTATGGCAAAACATGCCATCTACCAGTGGAAATCGAACACAAGGCATATTGGGCAATCAAGACCGTGAATATGGATTGGGAAAGTGCCGGGCAAAAGCATTTGTTGGACCTCAACGAGATAGAAGAATTTCGTGCACTCGCCTATAACAATGCACGAATCTACAAGGAGAAAACAAAGCAATGGCATGACAAGAAACTATTGCCGCGACAATTCATGCCAGGGCAACTAGTTCCCTTATTCAATTCTCAGCTGAAACTTTTCTCGAGAAAATTGAAATCAAGATGGTCGGGACCATTCAAAGTTGTCAAACCGTTCTCCCATGGTGTTGTGATAATCAAGTCCATCACTGACGAACATGAATTCAAAGTCAACGGACAAAGATTGAAGCACTACAACGGTGCCCATGTTGAACGTAACAAAGAAGTGGTCACCTTAGGAGACGCATGAGCATGCTCTCCTTTCGATATTTTCTTTTTATTTTTATTTTTTCAAACTATTTAATTTTTTTTGTTTATTAATTTCGGTTATTTTTCTTTTTAGGATAAATTTATTTATTTTCTTTAAGATTAAGACTACATGTTTCTTTTATATTTATCTAATTGTTTTTAAATTTTAGGTTTAAGAATTTCTTTGCACATCTTTATTTATTTTCTTTTATTAGTTTATCTTTAATTTTAATCCTTATTTTATTTGTTTTTGAGTTGTAGGAAAATAGTTCAAAATAAAGAGGAATTTGATTCAAGAAGGAAACTTCTTCAACAAGGAAATTAATGGGCTAAATCTAAGGCTTATATTAAGCCTCCAATTTACCCTAAATAAACCCTACATAGCCGGCCAAACCCTTCTCATTTCCCAAATCCCCTAGCCGTCCCTTTCCCCCAATCAAAACACTTGTTTTCTTTCTTTCCAATTAATCCCACCCACCATATTTACTACCTATCTTTTCTATTTAACCCATCACCCTTAACTTCCAAGAAACCTATTCCTACTTTTCATCTTGCAACTCTTTAGTTTCTTTTGCTTTCTTTTCTTTGTTTCTACCAAACTCACAACCAAGATCATCCATGGCATCCAAAATCAAATTTTTGGTTCATCCAAGTTCCTCCAAAGAACCAAGATACAAGAAGTTTGCTACACCGGTGGTTGAAGAAAGATTTCACTCTAAGTTTGAAAGCTGAAAGATTTGCAAAGAACAAGGCTTCGAATACTCCAACTCTCATCAAGATTTCGGCCTTGAACCATTCATCTTCGAAAGGATTGCACATCAAAGTGGCAAATCTTTTGCCATCAATCAGAACCGGGTAACATCTCATGGGTAAGAGAATTCTATGCTCACTCACCTACCCTGGATAATCCTTATGTTTTTGTTCATGACAAGGCTATACTCATAAGCCCCGAAAGCATCAACACCTTTTACGGGCTCTACGTTGAGAATGACGAGCATCAAGCCTGTGTTGATCAACTCACGCCCAAGCAACTCGACAAGGTGCTTCAAGAACTCACTCTACCGGGAACTCATTGGAACAACGGTAAATACAAGGGCACGGTAAATCACCTTTGGCCTAAACCCGAGGCAAAATCATGGAATAAGTTTGTTAAAACTTCTTTAATGCCCACAACACACAATACCACCGTTGATACACCTCGTCTTTTGCTCATACATTCTATCTTGCATAATTGCATCATTAACATTGGAAAAATTATTTGTGATGAGATTTTTGTATGTAGCACAAAAGACAAGGGTTCTCTTTTCTTCCCTTGCTTAATTTCCAATCTTTTCAAGGAGATGTATGTCCCAAGCATCCACAGATGAAAAGGCGCTACCAAAGTCCGGTTGGAATCGAGTACAAATCCGAAAGCTAATGGGAGAGGCACCGGTAAAATCCCCAACGCCTTCAATTTCTGCAGCAACTCCTGCCGCCTCGGCAGCTCCTAATGCCCAAGCAACTGATGCCCGGGCAACTCGGACAGCAACCCTAAGACAACTTGAAGCACTCTTACAACCGTTGGAGAACCGCCTTAGGCAAATCGAAGACCGACAACTAATATTCATGCGGTACATGAAGGATCACAACAATGCCATCACCCAAGTCATCCTGGAAAAGTACCCGGACAGCCGCATGCCGTTTCCCATCTTTCTTGCCGAAATCCTTACCACGGCAACCAATGAAGCAGTTGCCGCGGAAACCACAACAGATGATGTCGCGACAACCTACACTGCGCCTGCCCAAGCAGTTGCCATGGCAACCAACACTAGAGATGTCGCGGCAACCAAAGCTAAAGACGCCCCGACAACCACTGCAAAAGCCAAAGGTAAAGCACCTATGCCTGAATCAACTCGTACTGAATCATTGTCTGATTTTTCAGATTCGGACGAGTCCCCCATTGCACCAACAAAGACCGCACCAATCGAATCCTCCAAGCCCAAGCGAAAAGCAATGACATTGATGAAAAGGACGATGAGGACAACCCCCTACGAGGATCGATTCCACCATCGGCAACAAGAAAGCAACCACCGCGTTCAAGCAAAAGAATCAAGACACCGACCAAAAGGAAACTAATCATCCACAATGAAGAACTCTCAGAGTAAGTCCTTGTTTGCATTTTACTTTACTTTTCTTTATTTTTATTTTTATTTTTCTTTGTTGCATGTATTGAGGACAATGCCTCACTCGAGTTTGGGGGGATTGTTATTAGTTAGTTACCATGTTTTGTTGCATTCATCTTAAGTATTGCATTTAGGATACATAAATTGCTTGCCATGCCTTTAGTTGGAACAAGAATTGCCTAGATTTGATGAATATCCGATGATGACTTTGCCAATGTACTTAATTGATAGAACTTTTTATTCTAGGATAAACGTGGAAACACTTAGAATCTTACTATGCTGCTAAACTTGATGAAACACTGTTGTGGCTTGATTGATTTAAGGAATTCTAGCGAATTTGGGTTGATAGTTAAAAAATTGGGGGATTAGAATAAAAATTGGATGAATGCTAAAGGTGCCTGAAATTGGCTCTAGTATGTGCTAAAAAATTGATCGCTAGAGGTGCCTGAAACCGGTTCTAGTCGAATAAATTAATTAACTTAAGAAAACTAAAAAAACACTAGAGGTGCCCGAAACCGGCTCTAGTTAAAACATGTTAAAAGAACCCAATGAAGTAATTTGAAAACTTCTTGTTTGAATAGAATCCGAAAAATCAACTTGTACACAACTCCGCACACACTCACAAGCATTATAGTTTGATTCCGAGAAACTCCTAAGTTCTCCGAAAAATAAAAAGCCAATCATACTTTTTGCCATGGTTCTGAGAATTGAAATCAAGTTCAAAGCTAATTTTGTGAAAATTGAAGTCTTGGCGGGTAATTATTAGTTTGCATTTCTTGAGGACAAGCAATAGTTCGAGTTTTGAGGTGTGTTAAGTGTCTAAAAGTACTATTTTTTTAAATCCCAATTAAGAAAGAAACAGTCACCTTAGTTGTCATCTTCAACCTCTCACTTTGAATAAGCAAGCACCTCCATTTTTGTTGATTCAAAGCTTGATTATTCTTCAACTTTTTGATTCTATTGAATAGCTATCGATCGGGTAAGCAATAACCCTCTATTAGTTTGTCAATTCCATAGTTAAATCATGGCTAATATCATGTTCAATAGTTTCAAACTCTACAAGATTGTCTATGGAATTTCCTAGCCTAATTATTTTTGTTTTCATAGCTAAGTTGTGCTATGGAATTGGTTATTGTCATTGAAATTTATCGTAATCCTTATTCCTCCATGTTGTTAGCTCAAGAGCAACAAGGGGAGGAATCGAAAAATCCACTGGAACCAACCAATCGAAAGAATAAGGGAATTGTCATCCGAGATCCATAGGAGCTTCTGAAAACAAGGTGAGTGTAGTTAGAGTCTCGATCTTTCCTGATTTCATTAATATTGATTATTGCCTAGCTAACATTGTGTCTAAGGATAGTGCATCAAACCTCTTTAGAGCCTTCATTGGTAAGCATCGATTAGCTTTCATATCGAAATATTGATCATAGTTGTAGACACTAATTTTATCCGGGTCTATCCCCTTTTAGTCAGATATCATTATATAATAGTATCACATTTCATTCTACCATATTATTATTATTATTATTATTATTATTATTATTATTATTATTATTGTAGAATAAATTTGAGAACCCAAAAAAGACAAGCTTAAATAAAAAGCCCAAGTCTATATATAACAGCCCATTAAAACACTATCCATTTACAAAACTTTTAAAACCCAAAATAATGAAAGATCACATTAAGGACCGTTTTGGCCTAAAACCTAAAAAACCCTAATCTGATAAAACCCTAATGGCTTTTCATTTTTGGCGCAGCTGCATCACAACCATCAGATCTAAATTAAGATATGATGGTCCAGATTTTAGCTAGAACGACTCTCCAACTCCAACATGCGCCACACGCGCGACGTTTCAGCTCTCCACTTGAACATGCACCATGCGTCTGCCTCCTCGTCTCCCGCGTAGCCGCCACGCATGTCGGTTGACCTCCTAGCTTCATCTCCACGCTGGCAGAGATCCAATGGCCATAAAAAAGCCTTGCCCCCCCAAGTAGCTTCTCCTTCTGGTCCCCTCCTCCTCTTGTTCAACCATGACACACGAGGGGACACAAAGTACAATGCCAGAGAAGTTCGTTATCTACTGTACTGTCATCTGATTTCCCCTCCCCTAAGACCGCTCAATACATACAAAGAAAAAACAAAATCTCAGAGCATATAACGGGGCAATATAAAAAATGCATAGACATATCAGATTACAGAGGCAATCAATAGGATATTAGGATTCTTTTTTTTTATTTTTTAAACGCATGTAATATCGGGGTATAAAACAGAAAACCCTAAACACTTGTAAGACCCATTGGGGAAAATCTTGGGAATTGAAAACAGAAGCAAGAAAGTCCTCAAAGTTTTAGAGGTAGCCTTTCTCTTCTCATATCATCATCAAAGCATATACATACAAAAAGAAATTATGGTTTAGTGTTTACCTTCGAGTCAGTCTGTCTTCCTGGTGTCGGTTCGTTTTCCCCTGCCTATTGCACTCTCTGGCCGGTGATAAGCTTCTGGCCTCTCTAAGGCTATCTGTTGTGAGTCATTGGAGATGCCAATAGAAAAGGGAGGATCTTAGTTTTCAAAAAGGGTTATCGGTTACAAAAAAGGGACTCTTGGTCTCTAGTTTTCAAAACAAAAGCGATTTTAAGGTTTTTTTATTGGAGTTTAGATCTGAGTAGATTAGGGTTTAGAGAAGAAAAAGGGTTTTTTGGGCTTTTGGGAGTTTGCCGACTATCGTCGAATAACGGCCGACGTGGAGGAGGGCTGTGAAATCTGGGTTTGGTGGCAATTTTTTGGGTTTGGGGATGAACACACGGCGGTGTCCATCCCTTGTTTCAGAGGAAATAAGAGAGAGGAAAATAAGAGGGAGGAGGATGTTTTCAGAGTGTTTATGGAGAAAAATGGCAAAAATTTCCATTTTCTGCAAAAAGGAGTGGTTTTATACTCGGTTTAAACAAAAGGGTTATTTACCTCATTAAACCCTTCCGCATTTTCAAAACTTCACCCGCAACCATCCCGCTTTTCAAAATCACAACCCCGATCCCTATAGTTTTCTAAAATCTTGCAATCTCATCCCTATTTGGCCTTAATCGATCTTCAAACGGTCCAATACCTCTTTCCCCCTTATTTTCCTTTTCAATTTAGTCCTTTCTTCATGCATATTTTACATTTCTATATTGTTTTTTGGCTTTGTTTTAATTTCAATCCTATTTGTATTTATGTTTGTCTTTTTGTGGTATATATGTGTTATATTGATACGATGATTGTTTATAATGTATGTTTATGCGCATATATGTACATGTTACTTAAATATGTGGATGTTGTTTTCTTGTATATTAAATGTCTCATATGTGTACGTATATTATGTTACATAGCTTTTAAAGTTTATGTATAGTCACTATCTTAGTTCTCATATATGTATATATGTATTATGTGTGCTTTATAATATGGTTTTAATGTATATACATGTGTCTTTTGAGTAATTTAGATAACATATAGTTTCCATATATATAAATATTATTGTTTTATATATAGTATAATGTATAGTTTAAATGCTTAATATATATTTATATGGTCACTGCCCTAACTCTTTATATGTGTTATATGTACATATAGTGGAGATGTATAATACCCACGTGATACATATATCTTATATATTATATCTTATAGTTTAAATATTTGTTTCATCCGATTCCATATATGTGATGCGCATATTTTCATTGTACGTAACGTGCATAAAGGCTGCCATTTTCCTTTTTCCATATGTATATAGCTTCGTGGGCATGCATGTATATGTATATGTGTATATTTGGTGTTTTCGTGTATATATATATATTCGACGCTGTTAGATCTCCTTTGCACGTATGTTTTGTAACACCCCCTTCCCGGCCTGCTAGAGAATCGGGTCAGAAAGTATTATTGGAACTGATTCGGAGATCGAAAGTTTAACCGGGTTCGAAATTCTGTTCGAAATGTCTTATTAGTCTCTTTTAAGACTATTCGAACTAACTTATTATTGGCTTACTCAGCTTGGGGTCAATTTTAATCTTTTCCAACTTAGGGACTAAATTGCAAATTTTATAAATTAAGGGACTTTATCAGATTTTCTTTATACACTTCAATTAAACTTATCAATTATTAACATGTGAAATTTCATTATTAGCGGAGGTCATTTACCTATCCAATTAGACTATTTAAAGATTATTGACCAATATGTAAACTATTTAAAACTGTAGTTTAAGTCTTTTTAACGGAATTAACTGACACCGTACCGATACACTTAAGCCCATATCGGTACACTAAGTCGAATTTTGCAAATTCCAGATTCAAGGATAACCAGTCTGTATCGATACATCTAAGCTCGTATCGGTACGCGTTAACTAGGGCTGACCCATTTCGGTACACCCAAGACTATACCGATGCCATTAATTTTTCAAACCTTACTGTCCAAATCTGTATCGATACACCCCCTTTGCATATCGGTACACCCTGTTTTACTTAGTCCAATTATACAAGGCCGTATCGGTACACCATCACCCGTACCGATACGCCTGCCCTGTAATGACAGATTTTAGCTGATCTTTAATCAATTTAACCTGTTGAACGTTGTCTAGACTTAACCAATTTTACCAGTAAATCTAATTTCCATATTTTTAATAGCATACAAAATTTTAGAACATTTCGAATTCATTTACTAGGATTTTACCTTTTGGTGCATTAAGGCCTATTTGAACTAGTGATAACATTCCAAAACATACCAATTCACACATACATCACCTAGGCACTATTAGGGTATTACACACACATCAAAATATGCAAACGTGACATGTTTGAGCCATATGCCACCTTACTAGGAGTTCAAAGCAAAAGTTTAACATACATATGATTAGTGGGAGTGACTTGCAACCGTAACTACACGATCGGAGTCCGGAATACTTCAAGATCCTGAAATGCATGAGACACACGAATGTTAGGCTTACATAGCCTAGTGAGGTAGTTATAACAAATGCTCAACAAGTTTACCAAATGCATGAATAACATATAGGTATGCTTGGGTGACAATTTACATAACATTAATCACAATAAACATATTCAAAGCCAATAGCCATGTTCTATATAGCAATTATAAATCATATAAACATATCATTTTCCCTTGGACTTGGTAACCAATGGATACGCGGATTCCCCTGTACACCGCACATATCAGAAATAGGTCGTAGCCTTAAGCCGTAGCTCCGGATAGTCTCTTAAACAGTCCATCCTTATCTCACCACATCTATAGGCCATAGCCCGGACCATAGTCTAATCTCTAACTTAGTGAGCTAAAATAATCCTATGGCATGCCAATTGTATCCAATAGTAAAAAATGTCCAAGTTCACATATCATTATAATTCTTACCTTTGGTACCCTTAGGTCATAACATAATAGAAATGGAATTGAGCCTTAGCTCCACGTATTATAGCATATTCATATCATATCAGATAGCATGTCATATCATAATCATAACATGTCTTATATAACACATATACCCATAGACATATCAAAGCAATATAAGGACTTACCATGCTTACCAATAGAATCCACATATATGCTTGCTCTACTTGAGCCCTTTAACAAATACAATTGTAATCACAAAGAAAAAATAGTGCAACGGGATGGCTCCTTGTCTATCCCTTGACACAACTACACTCACCTAATATATGGAAGCCTTTAGGGTTCCCAAATTTCGATCCCTTTGCTCCTAGCTTTGGTTGGGGATGATAGAGTGATTTCCTCCAACTCTTGAACTAGGAAGAAACACAAGGAATTGTTATAAGCAATATAACGATATGGTACTTATTCAAAGATTAGGCTTAGAATTTCATTTTGAAATTAACTCCAATCGTCCATGGGACTCAACAATTGAATGAGGGTTCCTCCTTACCCAACTGATGGCTATGCAATGGCGTTTTCGAATCGTAGGAAGCTTGAGCATAGAAGGTTCAAAGATGGAGGTGTGTGCTTGAGCTTAAGCTGAAGATAACAATGGTGGTGCTTACTTGTTTGAAGACAAGAGTGGGTCTTTGTTTACGGGAGATTCAAAAGTGATGAAAGAAACTTTGTTTCTCAGTTCAAAACCCTTTACAATTTTGTAATCATCCTCTCACCATCTCATGGGCCAATACGGAGCTTACCTTCCAACCAAGGAAATATTAAACAAATGTTTCTATCATTTCATGCCTTTTATCATTTTAAGGCAATTGATAATCATCCATCATTCAATCTGATGGATTTCACGTGGAAGGGGCAAGCAAATAGGTGACTAAGCACCTTACTCTCCACTTCCTTCAATTTGGGCCTTAAAGCAATTTTGGGCAGAGGGTCGTACCGATACGCTATTTAGCCGTATCGATACGCTTAGGTTAAAACATGTAAGTTAGTTATGCTCGTTAGACCGTATCGATGCTGGTCTTACTGTATCGATGTGCTTGACCTATTTTCAGGATTTTAGCTTTGAATTTCTTACAAAGAAGTCCATAGATCAATTTAATGCCCCACAACTTTCATTGATTATAAAATTGGATACAAGGATTGAGAAATTACACATTGGGGCATATTCTATATAGAATTTCTGTTCACCGGAGCCTAACTCCGACTACGCTAGTTTTTGTGATGTGACATGTTTTATGCCTCAAAATGTGTGTAGGTATCGTGCGTGTAGTTTGGAATTCCATGAATTTTGCTATTGCTTTTGTTGATATGTGTATATGTTTGTATGTATAATGGTAAATTTACCAAGTGATATTGTATTTAGTGCCATGCTTCTATGTGTATGTGTATGCATGATGTTTACTTATTTGGACATGTGAACCTTATGTTTTATTATTGCATGTTGCATCTGGGATATAAACTGTTAATGTGGTACCCTTTTATTCGGGAATAAGCATGTCTAGTACTAATCGTAGTGGTGGTAGTTTTTTTTATTCTCGAATAACATGACCCTTAAAATTTACTTGCATGTATAACTGAATTTTGATTTAATTGTCACTTTAGCTCGCAAATTTTAATATTAATAAAGCGGTAATTAATTTGCTACCGATTTTCAGGCGTAGTGGGGCTGCGAAACCTTCCCCACTAGTAACCGACTCCCGAACCCAGAATCTCTAGTTTTATTTTCGGTGTCTGGTCTACCTAATCCAAGTGATCGGTGGCGACTCCAAGTCTTTTATTTCCAAAATGTGATTTTTAAAATAAAATCCCCTTCAAATAATTATTTTTGAAAAAGTGGGATACCTCGAACCATTTAAATGGATTATTTTCAAAACTTCGCTACAACATGGCGACTCCGCTAGGGACATGTTTTAATTTTTAAAAACTAAAGTGAGTTAGGCCATTTTTTAAGAAAAAACAAAATATAATTACCGCTTTATTAATATCGAAAGTTGTAAATTGAAGTGACAATTAAGTTAATATTTGTTTATAAATGTGAGTTTATTTTAACGCATTTTAAAATTTGACATATAAACCCATCCTTTTAAGTGTGTGTGTGGGGGGGGGAATGCTAGTGCTTTCGTGTGGATATTGTTCCTCCGTATGGGCCTAGTAAGTATCTTCGGGGCTCGAGTACCCTATGTTTTCGTGGGAATATTGTTTCTCCGTATGGACATAGCAAATGAGTCCCCTGAATTAAACTCGATTGAAATGAGCCTATAATGGGTGATGATCGGGGGCCTTGCTACCCTTAGTAGGGGACAACAAGGACAATTCGGGTACCTTCCTAGTACCAAAATTGAATGTAGAGAACATAGAAAGCCCACCCTTTTTAGAGTCATGGGGTTAAACCAAGGTTGGTAGAAAGGATGCAAATAGGGTAGTTTTGTTTTATGCTTTATTTAATTCCCTGTATTTATTGATTTTATCCAATACTAACTTGTTTCTTTTCGCATTTTATTTTGCTTTGCATATATTTTCGCATTTACATTGCATAAAGGTGTTGATTCAATTGGTTTACCCAATTTGAGATCTTTCATTATGGGCGAGAGGTATCTCAAATAAGAGGATAACAGTTCAACAGTGAGACAGTGATCCTATGTCGACCAAAGGGTTCAAGGTGACAGTTTGCCAAGTAAGTGCATAATACCATAATACACTTAGGTAGGTGGCCCCACAACAAGATGACATTTTGAGATTCGGAAGAAAGGTGGGAGAGTCAGTTAGTCTTTCCAATATTGTAATCACAATGGATTCTTCGAGCTTCAGACCAGTCAACATTAGAAGGAGATGTTTCAAGATCCAGTCGAGACTTGAAGTTGCATTTCAAAGTTATTCAAGCATCTTCGTGATGATAGCCGATTTATTCAAAACCTAGACCAGTATAACATATTTTGACAGTTCAAGTGCAAGGGATAGCCCAGCATGTGAAGACATCACCCGCAGAAGCCGAAGCACTTTATTTCTTTCATGGACCCGAGGATGGAGAAGACATCAAGATTTTTTTGACTACTCAGAGCCGCCAAAGAATTAGAAGTGAGTGTCAAGACTTATTGGTGACTTCTTTGAGTCGAGAACCTTGTCAAGCCAATGAGAGTTGCTCTAGGGTGACCACTAACAAAAATAATGCTTTTATCTGCATACATCCATGTATTTCATTTGTTTCGTGCATTGCATAAAACATGTATCATGCATTAAGTAATTAAACAATAAGATTAATGGTGGGGGGATTTTGTGATAGTAATAAAAAATTCCGCATTCATACTTCGCTTGACCCTAGAAAAAGCAAATAGAAGACAGTTTTCCTGAAATGGAAGCCAATTTGAGAAAGAAATTCGTCTCAGAAGATAGAAAGAACAAAGGAATGACTTCTAGCCAGTTCAACTTCAGAAGTACGAATGACCTAGTGGCTAGGGTTGATAAGCTTGAATAGCTTTAAGAACATTTGGTTTGGAATCAAAGAGACACAATAATATATATGAAGAAGCTCCAAGAGGAAACCAGGGGGAAATCAATGAATTGATGGGTATGATGGCTACCATGACTAAATAAAAGGGTGTGGAAGAAGACTCATTGTGCAAAAAGTGATCGAAAACCAAGCGAAAGCTGGAATTGCGACTTTATAGTGGAAATGAATTTGTCAAGTAAAGACCAAGCCATCATCAACCAGTATGAGATAGTCTGTACTACATCTGAGTGTCCGACCAAATTGGTTCTAGATAAGATCAAGGACCCTCTCTCGAATATATTGTCTTTACCAACAAGTGGAGAGCCAGATGAGATAGAACCATAAGATGAGAAAAGTGCAAAGTGCAACGAGGGGATAAGGATATCGGCTGCATCGACATTAAAATCGTCATCCCCTTTTACACAAAGTCAGCCTTTCATATCCATGAATTCAAAATTTCATCAGTTACTAGTCAATCAGTCTTCTAATGCTCTATAGGGGAAAGAGAAATTGAAGGACTTTCAATTCAATCTCAGTCCGTTCATACGCCAAGATTTGTTCTCTAAGTTGCTACACGCCTGACTAATTGCACCATGCTTCGTCAAAGCTCAATCACTTCCATATCCGAGATGGTTCAATGAGGAAGATTGTTGCGATTATCATGCTAGAATTCAAGGGCATTCCATCGAGAGATGTATGAGTTTTAAGCATAAAGTTTAACGCCTTCTAGATCTTGGGGTGGTAGAGCTTGAGACAACTAGTCTAGGTCTGAAGATCCACTTCCCAACTGTGGCCAACACTATAAAATTGGGGAAAGATCAGGTCGCCATGATAAAAAGGCAGATAAAGAGAAATTGCCAACATCAGCGAAATCTAAAAATGTCAACAATTATCATGATCCCAACTATTCTATAAAAAGTTTTGTTCTAAACCCTCTTGAGAATTTAGGAGCAGTTCTAGAAGACTCCACAAAAGTGACATCGCTTGAGAATAATGACATTCTCAAGGAAGGATGATCCAGTTTAATGAAAAGGGGCAAGAAATGCTAAAAGGCATAACAAAGATACGGAAGGGAGTAACAAGAGGACGAAGATATTATTTTTGATGTCAAATTCTGAGCTGCTACCCCTGTTAGTTCAGAACAAACTCTTGAGGCCACCTCCCATGAAGCGATATGCTTATTTCAATCCTAATGTGTTTTGTACCAGGGTTTCATGCGGATATCATCAAGGAGATTTTAGCCATACAATGAAAGAGTGTGTACTTTTGAAAAGCAAGATCTATGAACTTATTAGGAAATGAATGCTTTCTTTTGAGAATGAGAGACCCAAGATCAACAAAGGGGTAGAGTTTTTGGGAAAGATTGAAGATTCGGGATGAATGACCAGTGGTCGAGGTTTTCTAGTGCATCCTATCCATGTCTTTAAGTTGTACCTTTTTTGCTTTTCTTGCATGTTTTTCTTGCTGTCCTTTTTATGTGTGTAATTAACTTTGTTACTCTTTACCCAAAAGTAGCTAGGAGCTTTTTTGTAAGGGCATATGTTATGTTTGCCTTTATCATTTCAATGAAAAGGTGTATCTTTTAATTATATATATGTGTGTGTGTGTATTCTTTATTACCCTCTTAGATCCTCGAATATCACGTGCATGGTGTGACATTGATTCTAATATAAAAATCAATTGAATGTAGTGATCATGATGAAGTAGGGTTTCTTGCATAGTGCGCTCCGATCGGTGAAGCGGGAGACGTAAGATTAGTACTCCTTCGATAATGTTCGATGATAAGAAAATCTTCTAGGAAATACTGATGGAGTTGTTTAAACTTGAGAATTCATTTAACAAAAAATTTGTTATCATCGAACATTATCGAATGAGTAGTTTTTAAATGAGAACTGAAAGATTTTCTTATCATCGAACATTATCGAAGGAGTAGTTTTCAAACAGATCAAGTAAATACCATACTCATGAGGATGAACCGAGCAATCTGGAAGGAATTTCACAACTTTAAATATCGCCACAACATTTAAATGCAAGCTATTGACCACCAAGGGATTGAATCTAAGACATTCTTGCATTTGATATCCAGGGCATTCTATTCTTTATTGTATTGATTTTGATTTTGTATATTAACCCAAAAGCATTCTTTGTTGAAATGATAGTCAACAAACGAACATATAGATAGATAAAAGAAAAGAAAAAGAAAAGAAAAAATAAGAGAAAGAAAAATAAAAAAGAGAGAAAAGAAAAGGAGAGAGAAATAGAAAGAATTAGGTATTGTTGTAAGAATAAATTTTAGAATGCAAGGTCTAGGATGTACATGATCGACCCAATACAAAACCCGTTAGCCATTCTAAAGAGAATAATAGCAAAACTTCGTATGCTACACAGTTCAAGGGCTAGAAGTGAGTGTTTGCCATAATACCTCAGTCGGGTCAAAAAATTAAAGATTGGATCTTTTTGAAGAAATGAAATTTTGGAAACTTAGGGGGCATGTTTTTATCCTACCGTTGAGATAGATGAAAGATCATCCCGATGGGACAGAAAAGAGAGAGAGATGAGAAACTACCAATGTAAAGAAAGAGAAGATTGTTTCCCTACGAAGCCCTGTGGTTGGATTTTTAGGTCAAGGAAATATATGGTTGACCTAGAATGAAGGACTAATTTATCAACAATAATAGCAAAATTTCATACGCTAGGCAGTTCAGAGATTTGAAATGACTTTTCTGCCTTAATGTGTTGTATGGTTCAGAATAATGAAGATTTGGGACCTTGTTGAAAGTTAAGGAAAACTTTAGAAATTTTGGGGGGTATGATGTTCACTCCAATTTTGAAATAGAAGAAGGCTCGTTGTGGAGAGTCTTAGAAGAGGTAACAGTTGAGCCCAAGTTGAGTGAGGGCAATGTTACAAGATGGAAAATGATAGATTTTGTATGACCAATGCAAGGCAACAACGGCCTTTCAGAATGAAACAAAAGTTGAAGATTCGGTAAAGAAAGAAGAGAAGCTTTGTTTGGTTCAGGATATTGAAAATTAGACCTCGTCAAAGTATAAAAAGCACAGAGACTTGGGGGCATATGTCCACCCTAATGTTGAGATTGAAGAAGACTCGATGTGAAGATTCGTAAAAGAGGCAATAGTTAAGCCCAAGTGGGGTGGGGCAATGTCTCAGAATTGAACTTCAAGAAATGATAGATTTTGTTATGGCTAGCGTAAGTCAATAGTCTCATTTTAGATGAGACAAAATATTCAGCAAAGACGGAAAGCCCAGGGAAATTAATGGTGATTGACCAGAAAGCAAGGGTTTTCCCCCTATAATTCTAAAAAATGACTCTACTCATGCATCATTTGTAGTTAGACGTCTTTATGTTAGGCACATACTAACTCATACAATCATAGCATTTTGTTTATTCAAAGCAGGTATTCAAGATTGATGAAAGGTTGGATCTACAGCTTCACGAGAGGAGAAGTAGATCTCAAGAAAAAAATCAAGGGTCCTTTGACTCGCATAATTAAGATTTCTAAAGGTCTTCCAATCTCTGGTTATTCGGGAATGGAAAGCATCTTTTATGCCAGGACAATATGAAGTTGGGGCATTTAATTGAAGATTCCGATTGGTAGCCGTGTGGGCGTGAATCCTTTTATATGGTCTGAAGCCTCCTGAAGAAGAGGTAGATCCAATTGGTAGCTGTGTGGGCGTGAATCCTATTATATGGTTTGAAGCCTCATGAAGAAGAGAGGGATCTTATTGGTAGCTTTGTCAGCGTGAATCCAGTTGTTGAAGATTTTTTATGGGTAGCCATATAGGCGTGAAACCCGTTATCTGGTCTGCAACCTCGTACGGACGAGGTAGATTTTACTAAAGATTTTAAAGAGTAGTTGTGTTGACGTGAATCCCATTATTTGGTCTGCAACCTTGTGCGAAGAGGTAGATCTTATTGATGATTTTTGATTGATAGCCGTGTTGGCGTGAATCCTTTTATTTGGTTCGTAGCTTATAATTTCAGGAGAAATATTTTAGACTCGCAACATCAGTAAAGAGGCAGATACTCATAGCTCAAGATTTCAGACTCGCAATACCATGATTTTAGAGCGATTGAGGCAGATACTCATAGCCCAAGGATTTCGGGCAAAGAATTTTAAGCTCGCAACATTAGAATTTTAGAGTAAAGGAGGAAGATACTCATAGCTCAAGGATTTCAGGCAAAGAATTTCAAGCTCGCAACATCAAGATTTCAGAGTAAATGAGGCATATACTCTAGCTCATGAATTCTCATACAGGAAGTCAGAAAGTCTATCCATTCAAGCTCATGGGGAATGAAAACCTTTATTTGAAGAATTACTATCTGGTTTGTACTATGCTACTCTGGAGGGATATCCCAGTTCTACCTGATTTGTTTTTGCCGCTTCGGGGAAACAATTTCTTCTACCTTTTGAAGTTCTGGTTTGTCCATTACCGCTTCGGAGCGACATGCCAGCTCTACCCAATTTGTTTTCGATGCTCCACGAAAGCAAGTTATTTGGATTTGTTCGCTGTCGCTTTAGAGGAATGAGTTATTTGAAGAATTGCTATCTAGTCCGTCTATTTCTGCTCCGGAAGGACATGCCAGCGCTACCCAATTTGTTTTCGCCGCTCTGGGAAAGCAAGTTATTTGGATTTGTTCACTGCCACTTCGGAAGAATGAGTCGTTTGAAGAATTGCTATCTAGTTCATCCATTATCGCTCCGGAAGGACATGCCAACGCTACCCAGTTTGTTTTCGCCGCTTCAGGAAAACAAGTAATTTGGATTTGTTCATTGCCACTTCGGAGGAGCAAATCATATAGTACGAAAGTCAGATAAAATTAGTGCTTATGGTCTTTGCTTTATTCTTGTTCCGCAAGGATAAGCAAAGAGGGGCAGCTGCAGACACTAATTTTATCCGGGCCTATCCCTTTTTATTCAGATATCATTATATAATACTATCACATTTCATTCTACCATATTGTTATTATTAGTATTATTATCATTATCGTTATTATTATTATTATAAAACAAGCTTAAATAAAAAGCCCAAGTCCATTTATAACAACCTATTAAAACACTGTCTATTTAAAACCCAAAATAATGAATGATCACATTAAGGCCCGTTTTGGCCCAAACCTAAAAAACTCTAATCTGATGAAACCCTAATGCCTTTTCATTTTTAGTGTAGCTGCATCACTACCATCAGATCTAAATTAAGATATGATGATCCAGATTCCAACTAGAACGGCTCTCCATCTCCAACACACGCCTCACGCACGACGTTTTAGCTCTCCACTCGCGTGTGCACCACGCGTTTGCCTCCTCGTCTTCTGCGTAGCGACCACGCGCATCGGTTGGCCTCCCAGATTCATCTCTACTCTGGTAAAGATCCAACGGCCACCAAAAAGCCTTTCCCCCCAACTAGCTTCTCCCTCTGGTCCCCTCCTCCTCTCGTTCAGCCACGACACACGAGGGGACACAAAGTACAACGCCAGAGAATTTCACCATATGCTTCACTATCATCTGATTTCCCTTCCCCTCAGACCGCTCATTACATGCGAAGAAAAAACCAAAATACCATAGCATATCAGGGGGCAAACCGGCTAAAATAAAAAATGCATCAAATCATTAGATTACAAAGGCAACCAATATGATATTATGATTCTTTTTTTTTCATCTTTTAAACATATGTAATATCGGGGGTATAAAATAGAAAACCCTAAATAGTTGTAAGACGTAGTGGGGAAAATCTTGGGAATCAAAAATAGAAGCAAGAAAAACCTTAAAGCTTTAGAGCCAGCCTTTCTCTTCTCATATCATCATCAAAGCATATACATATAAAAAGAAATTAGGATTTAGTGTTTACCTTCGAGTCAGTTCGTCTTCCTGGTGTCGGTTCGTTTTCCCCTGCCTATTGCACTCTCTGGCCAGCGATAAGCTTCTGGCCTCTCCTAGACCGTGTGTTGTGGTTCGTTGGAGAGGCCAACAGAAAAGGGAGGATCTTGGTTTTCAAAAAAGGGTTATCGGTTTAAAAAAAGGACTCTTTGTTTCTGGTTTTCAAAACAAAAGCGGTTTCAAGGTTCTTTTAGATTTGAGTTTATATCTGAGTAGATTGGGAAGAAAAAGGGTTTTTTGGGCTTTTGGGAGTTCGCCGGCCGCCGTTGAGCGACAACCAATGTGGAGGAGGGCCGCCGAAATCTGGGTTCGATGGCAATTTTCTGGGTTTAGGGATGAACACATGGCAATGTTCATCCCTATTTTTAAAGGAAATAAGAGAGAGAGAGAGGAGGTTTTCAGAGCGTTTTTGGAGAAAAGGGGCAAAATTTTTCCATTTTCTACAAAAAGGAGTGGTTTTTATACTCGGTTTAAAATGGAAAAAGGGTTATTTACCTTATTAAACCCCTCTGCATTTTCAAAATCACCTCATGGTCCCTATATTTTCTAAAATCTTGCAATCTCGTCCCTATTTGGCCTTAATCAATCTTCAAACGGTCCAATACCTCTTTTACCCCTTATTTTCCTTTTCCGTTTCAATTTAATCCTTTCTTCATGCATATTTTACATTTCTGTACTATTTTTTTGGCTTTCTTTTAATTTTAATCCTATTTGTATTTATGTTTGTATTTTTATGGTATATATGTGTTATATTGATATGATGATTGTTTATAATGTATGTTTATTTACTTAAATATGGGGATGTTGTTTTCTTGTATATTATATGTCTCATATGTGTACGTATATTATGTTACGTAGCTTTTAAAGTTTATGTATAGTCACTATCTTAGTTCTCATATATGTATATATGTTTTATGCGTGCTTTACAATATAGTTTTAATGTATATACATTTGTCTTATGTGTAATTTAGATAACATATAGTTTCCACATATATAAATATTATTGATTTATATATAGTATAATGTATAGTTTACATGCTTAATATATATATGGTCACTGCCCTAATTCTATATGTGTTTTACGTACATATAGTGTAGATGTATAATACCCACGTGCTACATATATCTTATATATATATATTATATATTACATCATATAGTTTAAATGTTTGTTTCATCTGATTCCTTATATGTGATGCGCATATTTTCATTGTATGTAACGTGCATAAAGGGTGCCATTTTCCTTTTCCATATGTAGATAGCTTCGTGGGCATGCATGTATATGTGTATATTTGGTGTTTTCATATATATATATATATGTTCGAGGCTGTTAGATCTTCTTTGCACGTATGTTTTATGCCTCGATATGTGTGTAGGTATCGTGCGTGTAGTTTGGAGTTCCATGAATTTTGCTATTGCCTTCCTTTTGTTCATATGTGTATATGTTTGTATGTATAATGGTAAATTTACCATGTGATCTTGTATTTAGTGCCATGCTTATATGTGTATGTGTATGCATGATGTTTACTTATTTGGACATGTGAATCTTATGTTTTATTATCGCAAGTTGCATCCGGGTATAAATCGTTAATGCGATGCCCTTTTATTCGGGAATAAGCATGGCTAGTACCAATCGCAGTGGTTGTACTTTTCTGTTTACTCTCGAATAACGGGGCCCTTAAAATTTACTTGTATGTATAACAAAATTTTGATTTAATTGTCACTTTAACTCACAAAATTTAATACTAATAAAGTGGTAATTAATTTGGTACCGATTTTCGAGCGTAGTGGGGGTGCGAAACCTTCTCCACTCGTAACCGACTCCCAAACCCAGAATCTCTGGTTTTATTTTCTGTGTTCGGTCTACCTAATCCAGGTGACCGGTGGCGACTCTAAGTCTTTTATTTCCAAAATGCAATTTTTAAAATAAAATCCCCTTCAAATAAATATTTTTCAAAAAGTGGGATACCCCGAGCAATTTAAATGGATTATTTTCAAAACGTTGCTACAATAGTAACATTGTTATTGTCACCATCGACACATTGATACATAGAAATATTAACTATTGAGCATTAAAGGTATCATCGTTATAGACATTGGATATTGAAATAGGCATTGTTATAGCTATTGAACATTGGTATTGTCATTGTCATGGAAACATTGATATCGAAACACTAATCATTGATATTGATAATGGAACATATACCATTGATATTGATATTGAAAATATTGATCATCGAAATTGATATTGAAATATTGACATTGATATTGTGATTGAACCTTGGATTCGAAAGGACATTAGATACAATTGGCATGCCATAGAATTCATGAGCTCATTGGTACGGGTGGACTACGGTCCTTGGCTTCGACCTTTATTGTGGCGAGGCAGAGGGATAATTGTGATATTGGTCAATTGGCGAGGCAGAGGGGCTAGACCATTCATTGATTTGGTGAGGCATAGAAATTCGCGTATCCACTATCTTGATTGGATCTAAGAAATAATAATGAATCATGTTATAATTGCCATTGAATATGAATTCAGTTGTTATTGATAAAACATGTTTCGTAATGCATTCCATTATTTTGATATTGTTCATGACTACCTCACTAGGCAAAGTATGTTTAATGCATTTCATCTTATGCTTTTTAGGTTAAGGAACTCACCGTTGCGAGATCAGGGATCATTAGAAGTTTTGACATGTCACTCCAAGTTTAAGTAATGTATATCGACCCTACAAACTCCTAGTATGGTGGCAAATTAGTTAGACTAATCACTTTTAGCCTTTTTGTTGTGTATATGTTGCTTTTGGTATGTATAAGTCTTAAAGGCTTAAAATGATATTTTGAAATTGGCTAAAAATGGTAAAACAGGCATATTTGGCCTAAAAAGGTAAAAACCTAGTGAATGGATTCACATGGCTGTGAAATTTGGCATGATAGTAGATTCTGTTGGTAGACTTGTCTATAAAATTTCATAGGATTTGGACATTGTATGATAGGTTAAAATGAATAAAAACTAGACCAAATCTGTCATTACATACCTTGCCATACCGTTATGGATAATGGCGTATCGGTACGGTTATGCATAATTGGACCAGGTCAACGCTGGTCAACAAGGCGTATCGATACTCAATTGGGTGTATCGATACGGGTTCTTAACACTGGAAATTGGTTTGCAAAAAGGGTATCTGTATGACCTCAAGGCATACCGATACTCTCCCAACTGTACCGATACAGCTAAGGCTATACCGATTCGAGCTTTGGTCACTGGAATTTGGTAATACGTGATATGTGCATGGTGTATCGATACGACCTCTTGAGTATCGATACTGATATAGGTAATTTGGTTATAAGCTATTGGATTAATTCTGGTAAGTTACAATTTGGTCACTAGTTAATGATTGGCTTAATTGAAAGAGTAAATGGCTTTCAATTAACATGAAAATTTGCATGTACATTGATTATGGTCTAAATTTCATTATAGTAAAGTTAATTTCAGTAAAGGATTTCTATTTTATTGAATTTATAGATTAGTCCCTAAAACTTGTAAAGTTTTGAAATTAGAACTAAATTCAAGATCATTGAGTCATCTCGAGTCACTATTTCTCTTATAGACTTAATATTTTTCTGAGACAGCGAAATAAACATTGCATGGATATTAATTCACTATATCATTGAACAAAGGTTAAAATACTATATCGATCATCCTATTGAACTCCGATAACCTACTCCGACCCGGTTCTCGACCAGGCCAGGAAAGGGGTGTTAAATTTGTGGTATCAAAGCTAGAGTTTAGTCGATTCTAGGACTAAACATATGCTTATTGTATTTTCATTACATTTTATTTGCCACCTAGGAGTTATATATTGTGTATACAGTGACTTGCTGACTAACTCGATCTCCTTTCTTTATATTATAGATATGTTTGAATCTAATGAAACTCATGTAAATGAGCCCAATACCAGCTCCTCGACTCGTGGTGAGTAGAAAAGAGGAGGAGACCCTCCGAATCCACAAAATCCACCTGCTGAGGGCACTGAGCCTGAAGCGCAGACTGGTCAAGCTAAATGTTATCGGAACAGGCTGATATGTTCAAGCAATTCATGACCTCAATGAAAGCTGATCAGACTATGCAACCTCCTACCACTGATATTTCTTATGCACGACCCCTATAGATAATCTATTTCAACACTGAACTTATACCTTTACTGGTTAGAATGATGACCATCTTGAAACTACTGAATATTGGTTAGACAACACATTGAGAATCTTGAATAAGCAGCCGCGATGTTCGGATGAGCAAAAGTTGGAATGTGCCCTAGCGTTACTTGGTGATGAGGCACTTCACTGGTGGGAGACTACTATTATTACGGTCTTCAAAGAAATAGTAACTTGGGAGTTCTTCCTTCGAGAATTTTGAAAGAAATATATTAGCAAGTTCTATCTCGTAAAAAGGCGTAGTATCTTCATTTATTTCAAACAAGGTGGGCGGGCTGTCGAGCAGTACATCCACAATTCTTGTAAGTATTGCAGATATGGTGCCGAGTACATCAAGAAGAAGGAAGAGAAGTGCAGAATGTTCATTGCTGGGCTCAGTGACGACCTACACCCTATGTTTACAGCATTGGGCATCAATGATTTCCAAGAACTTATGAACAAAGTCAAGGTCACTAAAGCAACACAGGACCAGTGGGTCGGGCAAGTCTGATAAGAGATTTTGAGATGATTCTCAACCTCCCAAGTGGAACAAGAAAGGGAAATATCAAGGCCCTAAGCAGAATATATACTTAGAGCCTTCTCGTTCAAAGAATGTCAAGAAGCCACAGACTATGACTCAATCCTTTGCTAAAGCGGACTCAACTGTTAGCACTGGAGGCTCTAATCGAAGCTCTCAGTACCCCGTTTGTAATTACTATCAGAAAAGGCATCCGACGGGCAATGTCACAAATAGTCGGGAGCTTGTTTCTACTACAGCGAACAAGGCCACTTCATTCGAGATTTCCCTCTTAATGCTACCAAGTCTACAGCTACATCGGCTAACATTTTATCCCTTGCTCCATCTTTCTTAGTAAAGGGAATAAGACAAGGATCATCAGGAGCTACGGGGAGACCTAGTGGCTTTGGTAAGACATTGAACAAGCAGGAATTGAAGCCCCCTACCCAGGTTTACCATATGAGGAGTAGGGAGGAAGAGGACAATCCCGACATTATTGTAGGTACCATTGAGTTATATTCACACTCCATATATGCATTGATTGATCCTGGCTCTACCCATTCCTTTATAAGCACAATATTAGTTAAAAGGATAAGATATCTTTTAAACATATAGCATCGAGAATTTCTGTAACTAATCCATTGGGTGATTATGTCACCGTGAGTCTTACGTGTAAGAATTGTCCCTTAATGATTCAAGGGATTCCATTTCTGACCAATTTATTGACACTTATACTTCATGATTTCGATGTTATACTTGGTTTTGATTGGCTTAGTGAACATTAAGCTTGGGTAGAATGTAGCAAAAGGAAGTTGTATCTTCGAGGCCTTGGTAAAATGAGTATCATTTTGATGAATTCAAGAAACCCTTTGTTATATGATTTGACATTGGAAGCCAAGGATGAACCGCAATTGCCAGACATTGACACCATATGTGAATTCCCTAATGTTTTTCCTGAGGAGTTTTTAGGTTTACCACCAACCCGTGAAGTTGAATTTGGCATTGAAGTGCAACCTAGAACTGTCCAAGTTTCAATTACACCCTATCAAATGGCAGCAGTTGAGTTGAAAGAATTGAAAGTCCAGATTCAAGAATTGCTTGATAAAGGCTTCATTCGATTGAGCTCTTTGCGTTGGGGAGCTCTAGTCCTTTTGGTAAAGAATAAAGATGGTTCCATGAGATTATGCATTGATTATCAACAGTTGAATAAGATAACCATTAAGAATAAATACCCATCGCCAAGGATAGATAACCTATTTGACCAGCTTAAGGATGCCTCTTTGTTTTCCATGATCGATTTAAGGTCTAGGTATTATTAGATGAGAGTCAGAGAATGTGATGTACATACGAGATATGGGCACTACAAATTCTTGGTAATGCCCTTTGGGCTAACCAATGCGCCGATAGCTTTTATGGATTTAATGAGTCGATTGTTTAGACCCTATCTAGATAAATTGGTAGTGGTGTTCAGTTGTTTGCCAAGTTCTCTAAATGTGAGTTTTGGCTCACTAAAGTTGCCTTCCTTGGGCACATTGTATCGGCTTTGGGCATCCAAGTAGATCCGAAGAATATTGGTGAGGTGAGAAGTTTCCTTGGTCTTGCTGGCTTATTATAAAAGATTCATCAAAGGATTTTCTATGATAGCAGCCCCGGATTAAGTTATTGAGGAAAGAAACCCTATTTGTTTGGACCGATGAACAATAAAGAAGTTTTGATCAATTGAAGCAAGTCTTGAATCACGCACCGATCCTAATCTAGGCCGAGTCTGGGAAGGACTACACAGTCTATAGTGATGCATCGCATCTCAGGTTATGATGTGTATTGATGCAAGAAGGCAAAGTCATTGCTTATGCTTTGAGACAATGAAAGCCACATGAGATGAATTATTCCACTCATGATCTATAGTTGGCTGCAGTTGTATTTGCATTGAAAATCTGGAGACATTATCTCAATAGAGAGAAGTGTTATCTCTTCAATGATCATAAGAGCCTTAAATATCTGTTGATACAGAATGAGTTAAAACTGCAGCAAGGGAGATGGATGGAACTCCGCATGAAACATTGTATAGCATACATTGTAGAACTCCATTGTGTTAGTCTGAACTCAGTGAAGGAAAGATGTTGGGCCCTGACCTACTTCGGGAAACTAAAGAACTGGTTACCATAATCCATTATCATTTGAAAGCTGCCTTCGACCGATAAAAGGCCTACGCTGATATAAAGTGAAGGGATATACAATATGAAGTTGATGAGAAAGCATTCCTCAAGGTTTCACCGTGGAAAAAAGTTTTGAGGTTTGGCAAAAAGGGAAAGCTTAGTCCCTGATTCATTGGACCTTTTGAGGTTATTGAGAAAGTTGGCCCCGTAGCTTACCGGTTATTGTTACCCTCTGAACTGAGCAAGATCCATGATGTATTCCATGTGTTGATGCTTTATAAGTACCATTTTGATCCTTCGTACATTATCGAGCTAGAATCTATAGAGATTCAATCTAATTTGACCTACTAGAAGGAACCAGTTCAGATTATTGCAAAGGAAGTTAAAAGACTTCGCAACAAATCTGTTACGTTGGTCAAAGTACTATGAAAGAGTCACACTACTGAGGGTGCAACCTGGGAACTAAAGGAGACAATGAGAGCGCAATACCCTCACCTCTTTGGTTCAGGTAAAATTCAAGGACAAATTTTTCTTATGGGGGAGAGTTGTAACACACTGAAAACCGGTCTAGTCAGAATTGGGTTCTGGCGATTGGAAACCCTACACTGAAAAGGTCCAAATATTGTATTGACTTTGACCGTATGGTCAATTATATTGATATTGGACTCTGAATAAGTCAATTTATTGTTTGAGGACCTTATTGAATTTATCGAAAAATGACTTAGTGCCTAAAGGGTGAAAATTGAAATTTTAGGGGTAAAAGCGCAAAGTTTATCGAGTTTAGGCCAACATCGTAATTGGCCCCTCCCAAGCCTTATCATTCCCTACGTGGGATGCTCAGGTTATTTTCCTTCATTTAAAGGAAAGCATTGATATTATTTGGGAAATAAAGATAAGGTTAGAAACTTACCATATTAAGAAAGAAACAACCACCTTAGTTTTCATCTTCAACCTCTCGCTTTGAATAAGCAAGCACCTCCATTGTTGTTGATTCAAAGCTTGAGTATTCTTCAACTTCTTGATTCTATTGAATAGCTATCGTTCGGGTAGGCAATAACCCTCTATTAGTTTGTCGATTCTATAGTTAAATCATGGCTAATCTCATGTTTGAGAATTCCAAACTCTACAAGATTGTCTATGGAATTTCCTAGCCTAATTCTTATTGTTTTCGTAGATAATTTGTTCTATGGAATTGGTTATTGTCATTGAAATTTATCATAATCCTTATTCCTCCATGTTGTTAGCTCAACACCGGAACCAAGCAATTGAAAGAATAAGGGAATTGTCATCTGAGAGCCGTATGAGCTTCAGAAAAACAAGGTGAGTATAGTTGGAGTCTCAGGAATAGTATATGTATCTTTCTCGATTTCATTAATATTGATTATTGCCTAGCTAACATCGTGTCTAAGGATAGTGCACTGAACCTCTTTGGAGGCTTAATTGGTAAGCATCGATAAGCTATCGTATCGAAATATTGATCATAGTAACATCGTTATTGTTATTGTCACCATCAACATACTGATACATAGAAATATTGACTATTGATTATTAAAGGTATCATCGTTATAGACATTGGATATTGAAATACACATTGTTATAGCTATTGAACAGTAGTATTGTCATTGCCATCGAAACATTGATATTGAAACATTGATCATTGATATTGATAATGGAATATAGACCATTGATATTGATATAGAAAATATTGATCATCGACATTGCTCTTGAAACAATGACATTGATATTGTGATTGAACCTTGGATTCGAAAGGACATTGGATACAATTGGCATGCCATGAAATTCATGAGATCATTGGAACGGGTGGACTACGGTCCTTGGCTACAGCCTTTATTATGGCGAGGCGGAGGGATGATTGTGATATTGGTCAATTGGCGAGGCGGAGGGACTAGACCATTCATTGAATTGGTGAGGCATTGGAATTCACGTATCCACTATCTTGATTCGATCCAAGGAATAATAATGAATCATGTTATAATTGCCATTGAATATGAATCATTGCATTGTTATTGATAAAACATGGTTCGTAAAGCATTCCATTGTTTTGATATTGTTCATCATTACCTCACTAGGTAAAGTATGCCTGATGCATTTCATCTCATGCATTTCAGGTTAAGGAACTCACTGTTGCGAGATTAGGGATCATTAGAAGTTTTGACAAGTCACTCTAAGATTTAAGTAATGTATATTGACCCTACAACTCTAGTATGGTGGCAAAGTAGTTAGACTAATCACTTTTAGCCATTTCTAGTGTATATGTTGCTTTTGGTATGTATAAGTCTTAAAAGGCCTAAAATTAAGTTTTGAAATTGGCTAAAAGTGGTAAAACATGCATATTTGGCCTAAAAGGTAAAAACCTAGTGAATGGATTCATATGGATATGAAATTTGGTATAATAGTAGATTATGTTGATGTAGGCTTGTCTGCAAAATTTCATAGGATTTGGACATTGTATGATAGGTTAAAATGAATCAAAACAAGACCAAATCTGTTATAACACACTTATCCATAACAGTAAGGTTATACATAATTGGACCAAGTTAACACTGGTCAACAAGGCGTATCGATACTCAATTGAGTGTATCGATACGGGTTCTCAATATTGGAAATTGGTTTGCAAAAAAGGGTATTGGTACGACCTCAAGGCATACCGATATTCGCCTAACTGTACTGAGACAACTAAGGCTGTATCGATACGAGCTTTGGTCACTAGAATCTGGTAATACGTGATATGTGCAAGGCGTATTGATATGACCTCTTGAGTATCGGTACCGATATAGGTAATTCGGTTATAAGCTATTGGATTAATTATGGTAAGTTACAATTTGGTCACTAGTTAATGATTGGCTTAATTGAAAGAGTAAATGGCTTTCAATTAACATGAAAATTAGCATGTACATCGATTATGGTTTAAATTGCGTTGTAGTAAAGTTAATTTCAGTAAATGACTTCTAGTTTATTGAATTTATAGATTAGTCCCTAAAACTTGTAAAGTTTTGAAATTGGACCTGACGTCAAGATCATTGAGTCATATCGATTCATTGTTTCTCTGTATAGACTTAGTATTTTTCTAAGACACCAGCATAAACATTGCATGGATTTTAATTCACTATATCGTTGAACAAGGGTTAAAATACTATACCGATCATCGTATTAAACTCCCGTAACCTAGTCTGACTCAATTCACGACTAGGCTAAAAATGGGGTGTTACGTATGACCCTTGGATGGTGGTAGACCAACGTTGGCATAGAACCCCTAGCTGAACGAAACTAATAAAAAGCAATACTCATGAGGGTGAGGGCTCTAGTGGTTCTCGATTTAAGATCTTGGTCGTAGCTGATCCGCTGAATTCCATCATAATGGAGGAATCTATTCCCCCTCTGGAACCAAAAAGGAAGGCCACCTCTACTGGTACTAAATTGACTATAAACTCGTGCCTAAGACATTTGTTCACAATGCCTCTTTCTTGGTGTCGAATTCGGAGAAAAAGAAAAAGGCTGCAAATAAGATTCTACAAAATGCTAAGGTGGTTCCTTTGTTGGTGGGTAATGAAGTTGAAGTTGTTGAACATAACATGGGTAAACGAGCTGTCAATCATTTCGTTGTGGTCATTGCTGAGAAGGGTGTTGGTGGGTCTTGTTTGGCTGGTGGCAAAATCCCTAGAGCTAGGCAGTATGTAGGGAAGTTGTCGAAGGAAAACAACAAGCTTGGTCTATATATTTGTAAGCCTACAAAGATCTGTTTGCTGAACTGTCTAGTTTTGAATGAGTGGGCACAATATCTATTGGGCTCGAATCGATCAACCAAATATGCCAAGAGGGGTGAATTGGCTTTGTGATGAAAATAGTGGAAGCAAAAGGAAATTAAAATTTTGCAGAATGATTTATAGTGGTTCGACTTGTCAACCAAGTCTACCTCCACTACCTTAGCTTCCCCACTAAGGATTTTCCATAAATTCACTAATTTGTCTTTCCTTTTTCAAGGCTCAAGGAGATAACCTATATAATCCCCCAAAGCTTTCAGACATTCTCTCTCAAGAGAATACAAATTTAGCAAACAAGGAAAACCTCACAAGGCAAAAGTGTTTGCAAAATAAGCTCTCACCCAAAACTTAACACTTTAGCAAATATAACAATTAAGCTCACAAGTGTGTTCTACAATAAAAATGACAATTAAATCTCAAAAACACTTTCTATGTACAATGATCGTTGGAAGTTGGTTTCTTGTTATTCCATGGCTGCTTGAAGTTGTCTTTTAAACCCTCTAATGGCTTCATGAACGTTACTAGCCATTGGGGATTGATTAGAGCCGTTGGGGACTTAATTTCTAACATTTAATGCATATCTGGGCATGTCGATATCGATACACGAGTCTTGGTATCGGTACTTGCCTTAAGAAGAAAGAGTTGTTACAAGCAATTAATGTAGGGCGTACCATTACGATACTAAGTATCCATACGAGCCCTTGTATATCGGTATAGGCTTGAGCGTATCGATATGAGAGTTTAGCAAATATAACAATTAAGCTCACAAGTGTGTTCTACAATAAAAATGACAATTAAAGCTCAAAAACACTTTCTCTATACATTTAATGTTGCCAGTTGGTTTTTTGTTATTCCATGGCTGCTTGAAGTTGTCTTTTGAACCCTCTAATGGCTTCATGACCGTTACTAGCCGATGGGGATTAATTAGAGCCATTAGGGACTTAATTTTCATCATTTAATGCATTTATAGGCATCTCGATATCGGTACGCAGGTCTTGGTATTAGTACTTGCCATAAGAAGAAAGTGTCGTTACAAGCAATTAATGTAGGGCGTACTGTTATGTGATACTAAGTATCGGTACGAGCCCATTGCATATCGGTACAGGCTTGGCCGTATCGGTATGACAATTGGCTATCTAGAAATTTGGTTTTCATTTGAAACAAAGGGTGTATCAGTACTCGTATTACCTTACTAGTACAAACTATTGAGTATCGGTATGAGGAAGACTGTACCGGTACGAACTATTAGGTATCAGTATGAGGAAGATAGTATCGGTACTCATAGTCTGTTTTTGACACTTGGGCTATTTTGAAAGCATTTAAACATGTCAAAAACACATTGAAAACATTTCAAACATATTTTTCAAGTTAATGAACTTTTGAAATATTTTTGCAAATTTGCTTAAGTCCAAAAACATTTTCCTTGAAGTTATATTAAAATCAAATATCTCAACAGAATCTTGCTTGCCAGCTGACCCTGAGTGACATTTAGAATAATATAGGACAAGCTGGTATGAGTACATGTTCTCTTTGTGATGGGGTCCTGGAGCAGTTGCGGTTGATGTGGTCCAAGTTGGTTCACAGGAACCTACTGATCTGTAAGCTTCGTTCCTTTCTCTTTAAGATTGTTTAAATGGTGAGTTTTTTTTTTTATTTGGGAATTGCCAGGGCGCTGCTAGCTATAATTTTCGTAGCATTTTCCGATCTGTTGTAAAAAAGCATAAACCGAAAGTGATGTCGTTATTTGAAACTCAACTGGGTGGGAAAAAAAGCTGACAAGGTGATTTCCATTTTAGGTTTTTACTTGTTCCTTTCGAATTGAGGTTCATGGGTTTGGTGGGGATCTTTGGCACTTGTGGAATGAGGATATTGAGATGAATATTTTACATATTTCAAACCAATTCATTAATGGTCGATTTTGGTTTCAGAGTTAGATTTATGTGTTTATTTCACTTCAAACTACGCTAGCCTTAATATGTCAAAGCCGAAACAACTATGGGATCAATTTTAGGCATTGGATCCAAGGTTAGATGTACCTTGGGTTGTGGGTGGTGACTTCAACGTTATCTTGGCCATTGATGAGCGTAGAGGTGGGTCATGTCACACTGTTGGTGAAAGTCGTCTATTTGCAGAGCTTCTATTTTATTCTGGTTTAATGGATTTGGGTTTCTAGGGGCCGCTATTTACGTGGTCTAAGGGTAATCTCTGCCAGAGATTGGACCGTTGTTTAGTTAATGCTCCCTGGACCTCTTGTTTTGCTAATTCTCACGTGCTCCATTTGGATGAGCTGGGATCTAATCATTGCCCTTTATTACTTAAATTGGCTGAGCGGCAGAAGGTTAATTATAATCAACCATTTCTCTTCATTGCTACCTAGCAGGATCATCCTCATTTTTAGGATTTCCCTACAAGTTGCCGACTATATCTTTCTTATGGAGTTGGAGCAAAGTCCTTGGGATAAGTTGACATCAGTTCTTGTTCTAGAATAGAGTTTATGGAGGCAGAAAGCTTGCTCCTAGTGGATTGTGCATGGCGATCGTAATACAAAATTCTTCCATGCCTCCACCCTTGCACGCCGGCGCGTGAACACTATAACTGCTTTGAAACTAGAGGATGATAGTTGGTGTTCTGATCAATCAACTCTCTCTAAGGCAGCTCTTAATTTTTTTTGGAATCTCTTTGCTACTTCAGCTGTTGACAGTCGTTCTTATGGTAAACGTGGTCGTTTCCACATGGTTCCGCAATCTGAGCTGGAGGCGTTAGCTCTTCCGGTTTCTAACGAGGAGATTAAAAGTGATTTTTTCTCATTGGGTCCATGAAAAGCCCCCGGTGTTGATGTCTTTTAGGTGGTTTTCTCTGACAGAATTGGGCGATTGTGGGTGATTTTGCGTGTAAGTACATTCAGCAAGTATATGAGAGTGGGTCCGTTCCTACAGACACTCTAATGCTTACTCTGAAAGTGGCTAACCTAGAGAGAATGAACTAATTGAGGCCTCTTTTCACAGTGGTATATAAGGCGATTACTAAAATTTATTGTTAATCGCTTGAAACATTTCCTACCAACTTGGGTCTCGAAGAACCAAACTAGCTTTGTCCTTGGGCACTCTATCACAAACAATATTATTATCACACAGAATGTTATCCATACGATGAGAAGGAAATCTAGCAAGAAGGGATAAATGACCATCAAAATTGATTTAGAAAAGGCCTAGGATCTTTTAGAGTGGGGCTTCATCAATGACACCTTAGAGGATCTTGGTCTCTCGGATGCCTTGTGCAATATTATCATGCAATCTATATCTTCAGTGTGCACTCATGTCCTTTTGATCGGGTCTGATACGAGCATGAGAGGGGTCAAAATAATCATCTTGGAAAAGAAGTTGAAACTGCTTTGCAAGTCAGAAACATCAGTCAAATTGTGAAGCATTTTTGGATGGGATCCAGGCATTTATGGGTCAATATGTCTTCTTAAAACTTGTCCGACTGCAAATTAGCTTTCTGACGCATCTTGAAATGCCTCAATCGGACATCTGGATCTCAAGATACGTCTATTTTAGTGAAGACAGCGCATGTAGAAATTCTTATACGGGATTAATACGGGATTTTTGGATAATTACGAAATTTCAAGATTTTATTTGATTATTTGTAATTTAAATCAACATAGGATTCTGCAATATCTATTAGGATCTGATTTATTTAATTAGGATTTTATTTTTAGCATTTATTTATTATTAGAAGTTACTTATCTAATTAGGAGATTAGATTTTAGCATTTATTTATTGTATTTAATTTCTAAGTTTAGTAGGATTAAAACTTCTCCATGGCCTATATAAAGGAGGCTTCACCCACATTGTAATTCAGATTTCATTGTATATATAAAGGGGGTACTGTTACTTTATAAGAGGGTGATGTTTGTGGCTTACAGATATTTGGTTCAGATGGTTGAACAAAAGATGCAGTTGGAAGGTGAAGTCTCTTCCATTAGCAAGGTGAATTACTTTAGCCAAGGCAGATTTTTTGGCCATACTGCTTTATTCTATGCAGACTTCTTTAGTAGGATTAAAACTTTTATTTTATTTATTATTAGATGTTTCTGACTTGCAAAGTAGTTTCAACTTCTTTTCCGAGATGATTATTTTGACCCCTCTCATGCTCGTATCAGGGTCAGTCTCCAACTCTTTTACACATACTCGGAGTATTCACCAAGGTGATCCCCTCTCGCCTTATTTTCTTGTCCTATTTATTTTTTTGCAAATGACAATACTTTTTGTGGAAGCCTTGCTCGATCAACTCGCAGTTATTCAATCAGTATTGGAGGACTTTTGTGTTGTATCTGGGGATAGAGTGAGTCTGCCTAAGACCACTATATTCTTTTCCAAGAATGTCTCAATGACTTTTCGGAACCAGATTAGCTCCTCCTTTAGTTTCCAAGAGGTTGCGGATTAACGCTAATATTTGGGGGGTACTGTTACTTTATAAGAGGGTGATGTTTGTGGCTTACAGATATTTGGTTCAGATGGTTGAACAAAAGATGCGGTTGGAAGGTGAAGTCTCTTCCATTAGCAAGGTGAATTACTTTAGCCAAGGCAGATTTTTTGGCCATACTACTTTATTCTATGCAGACTACGATAATCTTGAATTGTATGGAATTGGAACGCCTTATTCGGTGTTATATTTGGGGCATAATACCTAAGGGTTCCGGGGTCCATCTCATGCGTTGGGATGACTTTTGTCGTCTAGTGATACATGGTAGCCTTGGATTCCATAAATTACATGTAAAGAATGATGCTTTTCTCATGAAAATTGTGTTTCATTTGGTAGCTCGGAGGCATGCTTTGTGGGTTCGATTCTTACGGGCGAAGCATAAGTGTGCGATGAGTGTTCTACATGTCTTGCAAAACCAGAGTTTCTCTCATCTTTAGAAAGGTCTCAATGTGATTTGGAATGATGTTTGGTCCAACATACATTGGCATGTCGGTCAATGACTGGTTATTGACTTTTGGCACAACAATTGGATTGGCGAACTTGGACTGCGGACCAACTATGTGATGCCTGAATATGAAGGTCTCCTGGGTTGTGTTTCAGTGACAGCAATAGTGACGTGTAGCGTGAATGGAAGTGGCCTACGTTCATGCATTTGCTACCTTCCCATGTTCTACTTTGTTTGGCAGCAATATGAGGTCCTAGACCGACTTTCTCACAAGATTCGGTGGGGTGGATGAGAGAAGTCGATCAACATTTCACGATCAAAACAACGTATGACCTTCGTGCTATCTTCTCTATCGGGCCACATGATGCTGTCTAGTGGCTCATTAACCAGTTTCGAGTCCCCAAAGGGTGAAATTTTTTATGTGACTTGCTTACTTTAATAAGATGAAGACTAATGTTGAATATGTGCATCCGCATTTTTCCTTTGATCGTAGGTGCCCCATTTGTGTGACGGATGTTGAAGATGTCAGCCATGACCAACGAAACTGTCCCTCGGTGATGGTTGTTTGGGTGAATTTGATCAAACCTGAGAGACACGATGAGCTCTTTAAGTTAGACCTTTTGGACTGGTTTCGTGCTATCTTGTCTAATGCTAGTCAATTTGTGCAAGATAGCATAGGACATCATGCTTGGTGCAGTGCTTTGGAATCTATGGCTGTATCGGAATTTGGTTTCTTTCAATATTTCATTAGAGGAATCTGGCTCAATTCTTGATCAAAGCCGCAAACTGCAAGCATTATCGGTTAAAGCAATCATGGAACAATCGTCAACTGGCCAGAGGAGGGTGGTTGACAAGAGTCTTAATGTTTGGAAGACTCCTACCGAGCAGTAGGTAAAATATAACACGAACGACGTTCGCAAGGAATAGATGGTACTACATCACGTGGCGGGGTTGTTCGAGATAACCATAGGCAGTGGCAATTTGAGTTCTCGAAGTTTATCAGTATTTGTTCAATGTTGGAAGCTGAGTTGTAGGAGGATTTATATCAGAATATGCCTTGCATTGGACTTGGGATTTATATTGTTGTTCAAACTGATAGTGTTGATGCAATTCGAATGGTCCAAAGTGCTTCACGACAAGGTTTCTCGAGTATTGCTTTGTATATTGCTAAGTTACAGATGCTTATGAAATAGGTATGCAATTAAGAGCAAGTATACTCATCGATCAAGTAATAAAGTGATAAATTAGAGTGTGGAACCCGCAGGGATTAGATCAATAACTTCAAAGTAATTGTACTCAAGAATTAGTGAGCAAATATTGGTTTGATGGTGGTTTATCAAAACTAATTGCAAAGCAAAGTAGCAATGATCAAGACAAGCAAATGTTGTACAAATATTCAGATGATTATGGAAGATGAGTTTATGGCCTATGAATTATTCCAATTACTATTTGAATGTTGTAGCGGTTAGCAATACATGTCTGTGTAAACCAATTAAGTCTTTACCTATTCGACAGGTTTTCTAATTAACTTATAGAGTTTCTCAATACCTAGAAGTTGATAATAAGGATTCTATAGTAATACATGTTTGCGTAAACCCTAACAACTCTATTATCTATTCAACTTCCTTTTATTAGTCGTTGAAATCCTAAACTTATGTTTTAGCTGAATTAGAACCTCAGTTGACAGCTTCAGTTCCACTATTCATGTTTTTCTAACTTAACTCTCTCGATATTAAGCCACATATCGATAATTAAAAGACCTCTCTCGATAGCTCTTACATTAACTACGCATGAAAAACAATGAACATATTAGATAAACTAAAAGACTATAGCATTGAACAAGTAATTAAATCATAATATCCTAAAACAATAAACCCAACAAAAGTATTTAACTCATCTTTGAGCAAATAACATCCATAACAAAAACATTTAAAAACATGTCAGTTTATTGAATTGTGATATTGAAGTGGGAATTGAATGAATAGAACTTAAAATTGAGCTGTAGAATTAATGAATTGATTATGATCATGAATAGGTAATATAAAGAAGGTGTTCAACAAATTGAATTGTTAGCAAACAATGCTGGAAATGGAAGATAAAAGCATGAACATAGTTATGTAACATAGAAATTGTTTTGTGGAATTGAAAGTAAACATGCAAGATTAGGCTTTGTAACCAACTTGCCCTATTTTGGCAGCTTGAAAAATGGATTAAAATTGACCTAACATGTTTAGGATATCATATGAAATGAATTATAGGGCCAAAACATTGGTTAAAATGAATTAAAGGCATTAAAATGTGAATAGGTACAATCTACCCAGAATTGCTCTATTCTGGGCAGTCACTTTGAAAATTCACCAAAAAATGTATAGATTGAATCCAGGGATGAAATTTTAATGACATGATCCTTAGAGTGTCTATTTTCATTAGGTGAAAACAGAATTAAAAACTGGGTCCTATGATGAAAACTGTAAATAGGAATTGCTGGACAGTGCAAACTGTCCAGGCAGTGTAAATGCCCTGTCTTCGAACAATAAACTGTATTAATTGGCTAAAATCTAAAATGAAAGTCTTACATATTATAGGAAGTTTTGTTATATTTCCAACGGTGTATAGAAATTGAAATTCTGACGTACGTATTAAAAGATATGGCCTTTTAAAGGGACGGTGTGCAAACTGCCAGGCAGCAGTGTCCTGGGCAGTTTGGGACTGTTTTTGCACCTAAATGCAAACTGTTTCCAAAACAGTTTTGGGACATTGTAGCCTATCCAATTATGTATTAAAATGAAGTAATAACAATATGAAAATGAACTAGCAAGAAATGCATAAAAGGAAGCATAAAACAGTAGCTAAATGTTAGGTACATTGTGATAACATTGCTACTATGATTGTATGATATATTGTGCTTGTTTTGATGGAATGTGTATGTGTTATGCTTGCTAGACCAAGGACAGCAAATTGGGGAAGAAGAGGATATGAGTGGACATCCCAAAGCTAGAGGCAAAGGGATTTGGATTCAAGATAATTGAATTGCTAGGAGTATTGTGGATGTAACTATCCCTAGGGTTGGGACTTAGGTCCTAACCAACCTTGTTTTTGCCTAAATGAAATGTCAATGCCATGTAACATGACTTAAAGTATATTTGGCTAATTAAGGGAAGAATGAAATGTATAACAACTTGATTGATGCCATGATCTTTGTGTTTACTTGGGTGTTAAGCAAATGAAATGAAATGTATGTCATGTTGCATTGTTTATGCCTAAGGTATGAAATGGCATGCTTGCTTGGAGAATAAGGTACGCACAATGCATACATATGCTTGTGTTTGTGAATGTTATGCATGGCTGATTGTAATGAATTGAACAAGGATACTACTTTGTGTTAATGCCATTCGAATGGCATGGATAGTTTTGTATTGGGAGTTAAGACTCCATAAGCCTAAGGGTTTGGCCTTTGAATGGCATAATGATGTATTGAATCATGAAATGTATAAAGCTTAAATGAATTGGATAATCAACAACCTTGGTAGCTAGTTTGATAGATAGGAGGGCATGCGTTAGAATCTTGAGCTCATATTGGCAGTACGGTGCATATTGGCACGACGGTACATATTGGCACGACGATGCATATTGGCACTATGGTGCATATTGGCACTTCGGTGTATATTGGCACTTCGGTGCATATTGTTAAGATTTAATTATCTAGTAAGCTACTTACCAAGGATGTTGTAAGACGACTTAATAATTCAAATGGACATTGCTTGTATTGTAAGAAACTTGTATAAGCTTCCTTGTCTTGAAAGATGACATATGAATGGTTGCAACACTAGTTACGTTTCATGAAAGAAATGTATAGATGATGGCTTTGTATATGTATGCCTACTTGATAATTGAAGTATTGGTTGCTTTTCTTTTAAGCAAGGTGTTTGAATGGTATGCTATAATTATATGGTGGATGTTGCTATGATTGAATGAGTGATATGTGAAACTTGCATATGATTTCCTCCTTGTAATTCGAATGGTACATGATTTATGGTGATGGTCTTGATTCTTTGGATTACATGTAAACTTGGACATATATGCTTTGAAATTGACTAGATTTAGTGTTACCTCATTAAGTACATAACTTGTACTTACCACTCTACTCTTCATTCTTCCCATAATAGATTAAAGATTACTTCAAGAGGATATCTTGGGTTTGAAGCAACACTTGAGGCAAGCTTGAAAGTATGAATTCATACTTTTTGTATACTCCTAGTTTATTGGCACTAGATGTTGTAATAGTTAGCCTTGACCATGCATTTGAATATGTGTTTAAGACTAGTTGTGAAATGTTTTGATGGGACTATTATGTAATTTATTTGGATGATTTAAACTATGTTTGAACCATAATGATATGTATATATATATTGAGTAAGAAGCTGCGCAAATTTGTGAAACAATGCATTGTTTGATGAAACCATGTATGATTCGAATGTAGAACCAATGTGTGATGAAATCTTGTTTAATTTGAATGCTAAACCTATGTTGTATGTTCATGCATTTGTTCCTATGTCCATTGACATGATTCGGCAAGGACAAGATTAAGGCTAAGGTATGTTAAGCATGCATTATCAATGAATAAACCAAGTATGCTATCAAATGTGATAACTTGATGGTAAAGAAACAATTAAAATGTGATTAGGATTACCATGTTGTTCGAATGGATGCTTGAACATGTAAAGAATGTAAGTTGGATGCTTGTAATGATCATGTTAATTGGTTGAATAAGTAGTTTCTTAATATGCAAGCAAGCAAGTTAAGACATGTTTAGCGATCACCTAGTGTATTTTGAATAAGGTGCATGAAATTGTAATAAGGATGAAAGTTGTATCATGTTTAATAGTAGCTTAAAATGAAGTATGCCACACTTGTTTTTGTTGTTTGAATGATGTATGCAATTTGAATGGAATGGTAACATAATATTGGTAACTTAGGTTATAAGTATGAAATGGAACAAAATGGTAGCTAAAATAGTATGCTATGTATGTTGGTTGTTGTATAATATGGATTGCTTGAATGTAATGTTTGTATTGAAAGGTTTAGTTTAGGTTACTTGCACATCAAGGCAAGTATTTCGAGGTTACTTGTTCCACAAGTAACCTATCCTTTGCTTAGCTTCCGCTCCAGTAACGCTTTCTAACCGGGTTACAGCTAACGCGGGGATGGAGTGTTACACATGCCAGGACTGTGGTTGATGCTTCAGCAAATGGCTCGTTATCTGACAAAAATTACACAGAGGCATTTGACATCCTGGAAAGGATTGCCACCAATGATCTTCAATATCCTATTGCTAGACTAGGAACTAGAACAAAATCTGCTGGAAATTAGAGCTTGATGCATTATCATCAATCAACATTCAAATTTCCAATCTTAGAAATATAGTGAAGACATTGCAAAGCCTACTAAAGTTTGAGAAGTAAAAGCACTAGAATCGTTCTCATTATTTGTGGAGAGGATCATCATGTGGACGAATGCCCATAAAATCCTGAATTGGTAAATTTTTTTTGGTAATTTCAATAAAAAATTTAACCCATATTCCAATACTTATAATGCAAGTTGGAAGAATCATCCCAACTTTTCCTAGGCAAACCAAGGCGGTAGTCAATTTAATGCCCACAACAGAACAACAATGCACCGCTAGGTTTTAACCAGAATGCGATGCCACAATGAGCACAAAACAATTTCCTACAAGGTAGAGATCTAACTAGGGGAACACTTTAACTGATTACATGGAGTGAAATGATGCAATTGTCCAAAGTTCGGCAGCATCTATGTGAAACTTGGAGGTTCAATTAGGGTAAATTTCCAATGCACTCAGTAACAGACCCTAGGGAAATCTGCCAAGTGATTCAGAAGAGTCTTGGCAAAAAAGTTAGAGAAAAATGCAAAGCAGTAACTCTTCGGAGTGGTAAAAAACGCTAGATTGAAACACATGTCAAACAGTCAACTAATTGCCAACCCGAGAAGTTGATGCCAGCAGATGAACCCAAAGAAGTTGAGAAAAAAGAGGTAAAAACCGATGATGCCAGTCCACATGTAACACCCCCAACCTAGTTTAGTAGTAAACCGGCTCGGGAGCGTTACGGGAACGTTAGAAACACGAGACAATTTAATTTTTTTAAACTCATCTCTATTAGATGAGTTGAGTGACTAGTAAGCAATAGACATACATATCTTATTTCATAAGCAAGCACATATTTGTTTTGCACAAGTAATCACATGTTATTATAGGTTACCACCTTCAATTACTATTGCATTTTCATTCAAGTTATAACATAGCATTTGAATGGTCATACAACCAAGCATGCTTCTTTCAATCCAATTTCCATTTCATTCATGATCATATCTATATATATACTCATTAACAATCATACAATCGTGATCATACTTCTTTACATTATAGATTACCATAGTTGTTAACCACTTTCAAGTTTCATGCATTTAAGATTAACTACTATTAAATCAGGTAGGCATGTAAGGAAATCACTTTGTATGCATAGGCTAACAAGTGTACATTTCCATTCAAGGATCATATATATATACCTATGCGTTGCTTATCATTCAACAATTAACATAACTTAGGCATTACATTCGATCATATAAGTAAGACGTGCTTCTTATTCACACTAGGTCACCACTTTGGTTATTTTATTTGAAGATAAATTCAAGATGTTTACTACTCCTCCAACCAATTAAGACATTCAAACAACGTACATGGCTAGGATATAGACATTTCCAAATTTACATTCAAAATTGTCTTGCTACTTAATCATGTAGACTTGTGAGGCATTCGATTAGTATATATAGACTAGCAAGATTTTATTTCGATCCAGAGTTCACGCATATATGCGCAGCTAATCAAGTTATAACAACCAAGTTTGATAACATTCAAGGCCAAATCATGTATACATATATACAAACTTTCAATACAAACCAAATGCATGATCTAGCATGACTATATACAAGACTAGGTGCCACCAACTACTAGGAGTAATACAAAACAAGTATGAATTCATACTTTAACCCTTGCTTGTAACTTACTTCAAGTTCAAGGAATTTGACTTCAAAATCAAGCAATCTCCTTAAGCACTCTAAAACTGTGGTTTGGGAAGAGAGGAAAAGAGAGTGATAAGTACAATTATATACTTAGTGAGGTAGCCCTAGTTCTAACCAATTATATATATATATATATATATATCAAGTCTTAATTAGTCAAGTAGACCTATTAAATTTCATAGCATTTGAAATCAAGCATGAATTATGTATCATCGTATCTATTGCATTTCGAGTACATCATTGAACCAAACAATTTAGATTAAGAAACATTATTAGTGTTACTCATTTTTCATACATCAAATACCATGTCCAAGTAATATATCTATTTTAATTCAAGTCATATACATATTCGAGTCATATACGTGCTTTACAAGTCGAGTATACAAATCCTTTCAAGCAAGCCATGTTACAATTCATACTTTATCCATATTAAGTCAATCAATTCTCATATAGCAAGTAATCCATAACATATCAAAGTCAAGTATGGTCACATTACTTATCAAGCAAGCCATTCAAATACAAAATCCTATGGCAAGAAATTAAGGTATCACATGTGTCAATTCAAGCATACATATCAGGTTCAAGAAATTCAAGTATCAAACAATTCGAGTAGCAATTACTTTAAGTGACATGTGATCCTAACTAAGGATATCAAAGTATTCGAATAAGGGCATGGACTCAAGTCATATACGTAATTTGAATTCAATCAAGCAAATCCTTTGATCATCAATTCAAGTGAAATGAGACAATCCAAGTAGTGAATCATACCACACAAGATTCAAGTATAGACATTTACCAATTCATGAGTTTCATGTCAAAAAAAATCAAGCATTACATGTCAAGCAATTCAAGTGTTCAAGCTTACTGATCAAGCAATTCATGTATTCCTTTGATTCTTGTTTATTTTCTTTGATTTAAGCCTTGGTTCTAAGTCGACTATTATACATGTTTACACATTCTTGTAATGCAAGATAGTTCATTTAGTCCTCATATATTATCAAGTTGTCCGTATTTCCATGTAATCTAGCCAATTCAGCCATATAACATGTACGCATAATTCATGATGCCAAAATAGTCCAGGTTTTCACTTAGCCTAGACAATTCAATCATCTAACATGTACACATAATTCACAATGTCAAAACAGTCCCTATTCTATACAAAACAGTCCATGAATCATACTTACACATTTGGACATCCAAAACAATCCAATAATTGTTCAATTATACACAAAACAGTCCATGAATCATACTCACACATTTGGACATCCAAAACAGTCCAATAATTGTTCATTTATACACAAAACAGTCCATGAATCAAGATCACACAATTGGACATCTAAAACAGTCCAATAATTGTTCATTTATACACAAAACAGTCCATATTTCCATGTACAAGTGTACATGGCAGCAACACATTATGCTTACATATTAAACACATGAAAACAGTCCATATTTCCATGTACAAGTGTACATGGCAGCAACACATCATGTTTACATATTAAACACATTCAATTCGTATCAAATACCAACTACTCAAGAATACACCTTATCAATTCAAGCATACATGTCAAGTAAGTCATGTACTCAAAATTTCATGTCAAGCATTTCAAGTATTCAAGTAAGCATTATGCTTCATTTGTTTTTCACTTAATTAATTTAGTTTATGTCTTTTAGCACTTCTTTTTCTCACTAAGAGCTCAATATTTCATATGCTCACCAAGAGCTTCTTTAGACACTATGCTCACCAAGAGCTTCTTTAACAATATGCTCACCAAGAGCTTCTTTAACAATATGTTCACCGTGAGCTTCTTTAACATTTCATTTTACATTCATGATTTTCCTTTGAATTTCTTATTTGATTTCACAATAATGTTCATATCTTTTACATGTTTGCCTTGGATCACAATTGGTTATGGATGTCATTGGTCCGTGTTTGACCATAAAGGTCCAAGAATCCTATACTTATCACTATCCAACCAACTGTCGCCAATCTCCGTACAACTCCCCTTGTTACCTTCTACTGTCGCCAATAACATATTACATGTAATGGGGTGCCCCCCCGAGCCGTGGCTCATGGACTGTAGTCCCAAGAATACCATGCATCATACCATTGTATCCAAGGACTTCCATTGTAGGAAACTTAAGCCTTTTAAATCTTTAACTCTCTTTAGAGGGTATTTTATAGCACAAGAATTCTTATTTTGCTTTAAAGCTTATTGTTGTTTCTTGTGTTTTATACTTTCGTGTTCAAGTCAAGACAATTGTGTTCAAGAATCACATTCAAACAAGTTATAGCAATATCATGCTTAGCCCTTAGGCTAATTGAGCCTTAGCTCCACAATCACTAATTACTTGTCCTTCAAGCAAGCATTTCAACATTTCAAGTAACCAGCATTTCGAATAACAAACATTTCAAGTAACAAGCATTTCAAACATTTCAATTAGCTAGCCTTTCAAATAGCAAACATTTCAAGTGACAAGCATTTCAAGCATCTCAAGTAAGCATTTAGCATAGGCCTTTATTAGGCATCAAGCATTCAAATGATCAATCTAAAGCATGGAAATCAAACATATACATCATGGAGTACATACAAGCAATCATTCAAATAACTCATTTCCAAGGCAAGAAATCAAACATGTTTACATTTTCCTTTCTAATTAATTTACCCATTTTCATGCTTCTATTTATTTACAATTTTTAGCTTAGCCAGTCTTCCCTTTTATGCATGTTCAAGTTCATATTAAGTTCATTTTAATCAATACAAGGATAACAAGAATATAACATGCATATTTGGTTAGGACCTAAGTCCTAACCCTAAGTCAAGCTACACTCACAATACTCCAAGCTTAGCTACTTGTCTTGGATCCAAACCCCTTTTATTTTTAGCCTTAGGATGCTCCACCCTTTTCTCTTCCAAGTTCACTGCTGGTTCTAATACATTACACAAGAATACATCAAAATTTGTTCACATATTCATTCAACATAGTAGCAAGGTCAATACATAACCTATACACAAAACAAATGGCATTTTTCATATATACTCCTTAATGTTTATTTCTAAACTTCCAATATTTCATATTAAGGCAGAACTGGGCAGTATTTACTGTCTTAAAACTGTTACTAACAGTTTCTCAAATTGTGTACAAAAACAGTCTCAAAGTACCAAAACTGCTACTGCCAGGCATTTTGTACACTGTCCACTTAAACAAGCATAACTTTTATTCCGTATGTCAGAATTTCAATTTGTTTACACCGTTAGAAAGCTAACTTAATCCTCTTTCTAACGGTATAGGCCTTGCATTATCATGCTTTGCCACTTAATACAGTTTTTAATTCAAATACAGGGCAATTGCACCACTGGACAGTTTGCACTGTCCAGGGATTTTCATTTCCAGAATCCAGCTCACAATCCAGAATTCAATTACGTTTTCTCATAATGAAAATAGATATATTAAATTTCATTCCATGTAAATTTCAGCTCTAAATTCGAGCTATACAATTTATGGTGAATTTTTGAAGTTGCTGCCCAGAACAGAGTATTCTGGGCAGATTACTCTAGGTTATGTTTTTAGTTTCCAAATTCATTTATACAAGGTTTCTAGCATTATAATTCGATTCATATTGATTTCCTTACATGTTTAGTCGGTCCAATTATGCATTTCAATGTAATCAAAATAGGGCATGATGATCAATTTGTTCAATTAAGCATGTTTACTCATTTTCATCTAGCAAAACAGTCCTATACAGCTTCTACATTCATTTCCACACTTGTTTCCATTTCCACAATCTTTACATGTTCATTTTCCAGCAACAACAGAACATTTAGGCATGTATTGTAATTTTATTTGGTCACCTAAACATGTACCCAAATCAAGTACACCATTATGCATACATTAACTATCATATAAACATGAATTCTAACTAATCCCCTAAAATTCCAGCAACCAATATCACATTATCAACATTCAACTACATGAAATGAAAGAAGGAAATGGTTCATTACCTTCTTAATATGTTGTCTACTAACTCAATTTGATCATAATCAAGCTTAATCCAAGTATTTCTTCAACATTCCATGGATGAACACTAAGCTTTCTCTCCTTTCTCTCTCTTTAATTTCTAATCGGTTTAGATAACAAAGTGGGGAAGAAGATGGCTCTAGGTGGATAAATGAATCCTTCTCCCATAATCCCACATGTCTAATTAATTTGGTGACATGTGTAAAGTCCACTAACTAGTTTAAATTGCCATGCATTCCTTGGGTTGTAATTTGATTCTATTATGGTCCTTTTAGTTTGGCACTCCAATTTGTTGGCTATAATATTTTGGTCCCTAACCGATTGTTACCTATTTCCTTTCCTTCTAATTTAATTCTCTCTATTAGCTCCCTAAGATTCATTCAATTAGGGCATGATTTTAATTAACTTATTAACTTGAATTGTGGTAACATTCTTAGGCCCGATTTAGGGGTATTGCACCACAATTTGATACCAGACAACAATTTGATTCCAAAGGTCAATCAGATGCCAGCACCACCTTGGCAAAGCTAGTGGAGCTAGCATTTGTTTATTTGGCACCACATTTTCTGCAAAGACTGCAGAACTATAAGCAAGACCAGAAATTTAAGCACTTCTTAGAAGTTTTTAAACAATTACAGATCAACATACCATTGGTAGAAGCTCTTGAGCCAATGCCCAACTATGTCGAATGCATGAAGGACATTTTGTCCAAGAAGAGGAAGTTGGGTGACTTTGAGACTGTTTCTCTTACTAAAGGATGTAGTGCAATGATCACCAATACTTTGCCACCAAAACTAAAAGATCTTGGGAGTTTCACAATTCCCTGCACAATTGGCAATAGATTCATGGGCATGGCACTGTGCGACTTGGGAGCTAGCATCAATCTAATGCCAATGTCAATGTTTAGAAAACTTGGCATTGAAGCAAGACCTACCACAGTAACACTTCAGCTAGCAAATCAATCTTTTGCACATCCCAAGGGTAAGATTGAGGATGAGTTGGTAAAGGTAGATCAATTTATATTTCTTATTGATTTCATTATTTTAGAATGAAGTTGATGTTTTAATGTCCCAATTATCTTAGGTAGACCATTTCTTATCACGAGTAGGACTTTAATTGATGTTCAAAAAGGTGAGCTTACTATGCGTATGAATGACCAACATGTTACATTTAACGTGTTTCAAGCTCTTAAGTGTAGAGATGAACCTGAGAAATGTCAAGCTATTGAGATCATGGAGTCCATTTTTGACGTGGACATGACACAACTTTGCCAAGACACTGACGATGATGCCAAAAACTGGATGATGAGGATACGACGAGTGAAGAACTTGAGGAATCGACTATGCTGAATGAGGTTGCGAGTTATTTCGGTAGACCAAAGTTACTTTAGTTGGCAGCAGAGAAATCAAGGCACCTAAACCATCCATTGCGGAGCCACCAAAACTGGAACTGCAAACTTTGCCAAGCCATCTCAAATATGCCTACCTGGGAGACAACCTAACTTTCCAGTGATTATTGCTGCCGATTTGACCGACGACTAGGAGGAGAGATTGCTAGAAACATTAGGCAATCACAAGCAAGCTATGGGAAGGACCCTCCCTGATATCCGAGGAATAAGCCCCACAATCTGTATACATAAAATCATTATGAGGAGTACCATGGCAAAACAATCGAGGCCCAAAGGAGATTAAACTCAAGCATGAAAGAGGTAGTCAAGAAAGAAGACATAAAATGGCTAGATGCAGGGATAATTTATCTCATTTTTGATAGCTCGTGGGTCAGCCCGATGCAGTGTTTGCCAAAAATGAAGGAATGATCGTTGTTCAGAACAACAAAAATGAATTGATCCCTTTGAGGACCGTGACAGGCTGGAGAGTATGCATGGATTATAGGTGGCTAAATAATGCCACACAGAAGGACAACTTTCCACTACACTTCGTCGATCATATGATTGATTGGTTGGCAGGTAAGGCATTTTATTGCTTCCTAGACAGTTATTCAGGTTATAATCAGATTGCCATTGACCTCGAAGATCAGGAGAAAACCATGTTCACTTGTCTATATAGTACATTCGGTTTTAGAAGAATGCCCTTTGGTGTGTAATGCCCCAACATTGTTTCAGCGTTGTATGATGTTAATTTTTTCGGACATGATATAAAACAACCTAGAAGTGTTCATGGACGACTTCTTGGTGTTTGGAAAAACATTTGAGGAATGTCTTCAGAGTTTGGAGCTTGTTTTACAAAGATGCATTGACACCAACCTAGTCCTAAACTGGGAAAAATGCCACTACATGGTGAAGGAAGACATATTTCTTGGACACAAAGTGACTAAAAGAGAACTAGAAGTTGACAAAGCAAAAGTTGAGGTAATCAAACAATTGCCACCACCTACAAGTGTAAAAGGTATTAGAAGTTTCTTGGTACATGTAAGTTTTTACCGTCGTTTCATTAAAGTTTTCTAAAAAATTTCTAAACCTTTATGCTTACTTTTAGAAAAGAATACAACTGTTGCATTTGATGAATCTTTTTTGAGAGCATTTCAGGAACTAAAAGACAGGTTGATTAATGCCCCTATAGTCATGGCACTAGATTGGAATAAGCCATTTGAGCTAATGTGTGATGCCAAAAAGGATGCCAAGCCAAATTGATTAGATGTACACTCTTGTTGCAAGAGTTTAACATATAGATTCGAGGCAAGAATCAAAGTGAGAATCAAGTAGCTGATTATTTATCTTGATTAGAGCACCACCATAATGATGGAAACCCTACTGCTATAAGAGATGATTTTCCTAATGAACAACTGCTTGCAATCAATTTTATGCCATGGTATGTTGACATAGTGAACTACCTGGTCAACATAATATTACCACCGAAATTGGCAAGTAATGCCATGAAGCGATTTCTGCGAGATGTTCTGCAATATTATTGGGATGAGCCATTCTTGTTCAAACAATGTGATGATCAAGTTATTCGTCGTTGTTTGCTAGAGGATGAGTAACAAAGTATTCTCCAGCTTTTCCATGCAGCACCATACGAAGGGCACTTTATTGGGATAAAGATAGCGGCTAAAGTGTTGCAGTCAGGATTTTTCTGTACCACACTATTCAAAGATGCTCATTATTTGGCTAAGGCTTGTGACTAGTGCTAGCGACTAGAAACATTTCCAGCAGGTATCAATTGGAACTATAGAACATCATGCCAGTGGAGCTGTTTGACCTATGAGGGATAGACTTTATGGGTCATTTTCCTCAATCCTTTCGTAATGTATACATACTTGTGGCCATAGACTACGTCTCAAAGTGGGTTAAGGCTATTGATCTTCCATCAAATGATGCCAAGTTCTTACACAGTCATATTTTTACTAGATTCGGTGCTCCCGGAGCCATTATTCATGATGAGGGTACTCATTTTAAATGCAATTTAATCACTAGAGCTTTGTGCAGGTAAGAAATCCAACAGAAAATTGCCATTGCTTTCCATCCGCAAACAAATGGCCAGGCAGAGATCTCAAACAAGAAGATCAAGAACATTTTGGAGAAGACGGTGAACCCAACAAGGAACGATTGGTCTTTGAGGCTAGATGACTCCTTGTGGGCATACAGAAAAACCTTCAAAACTCCATTAGGAACTTCCCCATATAGGCTCGTATTTGGGAAATCATGCACTAAGCAGCTAAACATAGAATGGACGGCTGGAAGTGAGAAGAGACTATTAGGTTTGAATGAGTTAGAGGAATTTTGAGCTCAATCCTATGGGAACACCAAGCTATAAAAAGAGAAAACAAAAAGATAGTATGACAAGAAATATTTGCCAAGATGGTTTGAGGTTGGGTGATGCATGTCGAATAGTGATGCACTTTAGAGTAAGTATACTCGTCGTATCAAGTAATAAAGTGAGAGTAGAGTGTTGAACCCACGAGGATTGGTTTGATAAATACGAGGTTATCGTACTTAGGGATGAGTTGCAAGTATGATGAATGTTGGTTTAAGAGAAAACTAATTAAACTAATCTAAGATTGCAGTAATAAAGACAAACAACTACAACGACTTAACGATTAATTATGGAGGTTGGGATTATTGCTAAGGATATATGTATGGTTATCTAACTCAATGTTATAGAAACGGGCGATACATGTCAGCGTAAACCCTAAGATACTTCATCTAGTTGACATGATTTTCTAAGGAACTTCTGACTCTTTCGATGCCTACAAGTTAATAACTTTGTAATTAAGGTGATACATGTATGCGTTAACCCTAACTACTCTATTATTTGTTTAAGAACTCCCATTTAGTTGTTGAAACCATAATCTTATGTCTAAGTTGGATTAGTTAATAACTTTGTAATTAAGGTGATACATGTATGCATTAACCCTAACTACTCTATTATTTGTTTAAGAACTCCCCTTTAGTCGTTGAAACCTTAATATTATGTCTAAGCTAGATTAGAACTAAGTTGACAACTTAGCCCCACTACTCATGTTTGTATAACTTACTTTCTCTAATACTAAGCCACAGATCAATAGTTAACATGCCTCTCTCGAATAGCTCATACAATTAACTACACAATAATCACATGAACATAATAAAAGAAGATGAAAGAAACTAAAGAATTGAATTAAAATAACAAAAACATATAATCCTAGGGCACAATAACCCCAACTAAAAGGTTTAGCCCATGTCTGGGCGTAAAAAACTAGAATTAAAAGTATATAGTACGACAATTTATCCAGCAAAGAAAAAAATAAGCCGAGCATCTCGACAAAACTCCCTCAATGTCGTCCAACTGTGCTGCAGGCCTCTTCTCTGTCAACCGCTTTTGATGGCATTGTTCAATAAGAAGAATCATCTTGCTTCGCCCCTGGTGGTTCTCCTCAAGCTTGGACTGGAACTGTCGTCTGGATTGTACTCTCTAGCGATCGGCTCTCCTTTGAGTAGCGTCTAAGTCTTTCTTATATAGGCGGTGAAACTAGGGCTTCAGTACCCTAAAGTTCCTAACTTCATTAAAGAAATGCTAGCTGTTTCTCGCTTCATTAAATGTTGCTTATCTAGGAGAAAGTCCACATGGGAAAATGTAGATTCATCTCAAACTCTTCATGCTTCGTCAGCTCCAGCCAAGCGATCTGTTCCTCTCCGGCTCCAGCATTCACCAGCATCCTGCACGAGCACCACAAAACACGACCTTCCTGTGAAAAGCACCAATATATATGACAATTGAAGCACATGTGGTGTAATTCCCTATCTAAATGTAAATATGTACATTCTATCCTAAATGCAACCTAAATGAGCTTAAGACATACAAAATACAACGATTAAGGGCATATAAAATAGAACATTTATGCACTCGTCAAATACCCCCAAACTTGAACTGTTGCTTCTCCTCAAGCAACGCAAAATGGAAGCAAGAAAAAATAAAAACATAAGGTAAGAACAGTAAATAGCCTATAAGTCCTAAGGTTCCACTAAGCTATGGTTACAATGCTTACAAGTTATGCTGCAATAGTAATTCTTTCCTTAGCTATGTTGATGATAAGCAAGTATGCTAGAGCTTAGAGTTTTATTCAAAAGGTTAAATAAACTGTAAGTGCAATGTGTTATTGATTACATGCATTCATCACTTAATAGACTTATAGAGGGTTAAGGGTTGCTTTCTTTTTCTGCCCTGTTACATTGATTTTCCTTTTAAGCACATCTTTACTCCATGTTCTTTTAAGTTTGAAAACTGCATCACTGGGGCTTCAGCTTATCACACTACCATTCGGTACCTGAAGATGGAGTAGAACAAATAGCCCATCTCCGAGCCCTACAAGTAGTGTCATCATGTGAAGACTTTTATTCACTCTTGGCCAGTAGTATCATTCCTACCAGGGAAAGTTAAATGGAGAAAGCACAATTCACCTAGTGTACTAAGATAGCAAGATGCATAGAAGAGTATCCATCAATAGTTTTGTTTAGATTATCAAGTCTTAATTTATTTTCTTGATTTTTCAGGGAGTTTTTAGTCTTTAATTTGCTACATTGAGCATTTCAGTTCTTTTCTTTTCTTTTGATTCGTACTTAAGCATCAGAAAGTCGACCTAGAGCATCCCTATGATTTCTTAAGTGTCAAAGTGCATGCAACTTGTGGTTTTTAAGGGCTACATTAGATTTATCATTAACTTTAAAAACTAGAAAGCTCTTAACACCTTGCGAAGCATCATCATAGGAAGTCATAATCAACATAGCAGCAGTTGCAGAATAAAAGGAATCATAGCAAAGGGAACCTGTTGGGCAAATTAGGCTAATTACAGTCCTAATTTTTTTAAATTCTTAAATTTTACCTAAATTTAACCTAATCTGTATGGGTATGTACTCCCCCAAACTTGAGAAGAGCATTGTACCCAATGCAAAAAGAAAAGAAAAACCAAACAAGGAAAACAAAAAATAAAAAAGGAAACTACACTACTAAAAGAAAAACTAACCACGAGAGTTACTAGGGTGGTGGTGCACGATAGGCTTGACTCTTTGTTCTTTTGCTAGTGTGTTGTACTTGAGGTACAAGAGCCATTGAAGGCTTGTGGTGGCAAGAAAAAAAGTGTGTATGGTAAAGTTAGTGAGGTGGACAGGTGCAGAGGTTGGGTTGAATATCTTTTTCTCCCAAATTCAAAGGAATATCCCCTTCTAAAAAAGCTATTTTCTTGCTGTGGGAGGGCCCCACAAATAACCTTGCTTGATAACTACCAAAAATTATTTAATAAAGCTCTTAAAAGAAATTGAAAGCTATAATTAAAAATGTGAAAAGTAAATTGCAAAAAGTAAATGCAGAAAAGTAAAAGGGAATAAAAACAGGATGTTTTAAACAACTAATAGCAGGAACTTAGTCTTATCACGGAGGACTGGTGCCCCATTGTAAATCTGTAACCATTGGAGTGTCAGTCCGGTTTGGCTGAGATGGTGATGATGATATAAGGTCCATTGTATTGTCGAAGATGAATAGCCTTTGTCAACATCATTTACTGGTTGGACGATACCCTATCATGGTCAATTTTTGAAGTTCAAGCTTGAAACAAGCCATTCTGCAATGAGAGGGAGATTACCAGCTACACACCATTTGACGACTTCTTGCATGAGCATGGTTTTCATGGCTGGTGTAAGGATTGGTTCGACCCAGTTGTGGAATCTATTTACGATTAGTACCTTATAATTGCACAATTGCACGATTTGACTCTTGGATTTGGCAAAATGCCAAAGTATAAAGTGTTCTTCTTCCTCATTAGTTGCGTGCATATTTTCATCTACTAGGTCGTTCATGTTATTCTGGAGTTGACAATCTTCATAGCCCTCCACGTACCTTGGTTTGCTGAAGAAATTAAGTGTGATCTTGTCATCGTTCATCTTCATGGTAAAGTTGCCATTTTCACAATCGATCACAATTCGTCTAGTGGCTAGGAATGGTCTCCCCAAGATGATGGGGGCATTCTCATCAGCTTCACAATCAAGGAAGATAAAGTCTTCTAGAAAGACAAACTTATCTACCCTAACTAGCACATCTTCAATTCTGCCCTCGGGTCGACTTTACGATCGATCCATCAACTGATGGATCACTGATGTAGGCCTTGCTTTCCATATCCCTAGTCGTTTGAACACAGATTTCGGTATTAAGTTTACACTTGCACTGAGATCACACAAAGCACATCCAATATAGTTGTGGCCTATAGAGCATGGAATGGTGAAGCTTGTGATACCCCTAAAACTGGGTTAACAGTATCCAATGATTCTTGTAACCGAAATGGTCCTTTGAGATTAAACAATTGGATATATATGTATAAAATTAGATTGATAAAAAGTTAGGGATTAAACTGATGAGAAGGATGAGAAATGATAACTTACTTTTCAAGGACTAAATTGAAGAATAAAATTGAATGTTCGCTTATGGAACATAGAACTTCTAGTTAAATTATTATAGAATTCTCTCTCAATATATTAATTGAGCAAGTTAGGATTAAATAAAAAGAAAAGAAAGAATGTGTAACACCCCTAACCCAGCTTAGAAGATAAGCCGAACTAGGGAGTAATACTAAACAAGCAACCAACTAACAAATAAACAATCAAACAAACATTGGCTTACATAAATAAGCCCTTATCTTAGATTCCAAAGGAAAGATATGGTTATGAAACTTAACCGATTATAAGACTTTATATATAAAGTAAACACGAATCAATAATCAAATCGTACACTTGTAATACCCTCTATTCCGGTTTAAGTGAACAAGCAGAATTAAAGGGCATTTCCAAGAAAGGAATACATTCGAACAAGCAAACCTCTACTACACACCCAAGTAATCGAATGAATTTAGAGATACTAGGCAAATTGATACACTAAACCATCACTAATTTAAAACAAAATACAATAACTCATCTTTTAAAACATTTTTGAACTCAAAGCAACTAAAATTGAGTTACATAAAATACTGCTCATTCGAAAAGATCAATTAAGTGCTTTATTTCTTAAACAACTCAGCCGACCAAAACAATTAACCAAAAGATCAATTTTTTTAATACTATTCGACTAAGCATAGACAAACCATTAAATTCTTAGACAATATATATATATATTCACATATAAAAAGAAAGTTATGATCAGCATTTAATTATACTTGTAGCTCTTATACGAATCTTATAGATGACTAATTTAATCCTTTAACAAGGACAATGATGTAATAATCAGATTTGTGAGAAATTATAACTAAGCAATTTCTACTATATATAAGAATATTTTGACTATCACTTATCATGTACTTTAAGCATTTACCGAGATAACTTCACCTTATTCTAATCATATAAGAACTTTTTAGCCCATTTTATTATATATCTCAATCATTTAAAAAAATCATAGGACTCCCGAAACCATATAACTTAAGGTATATGCTACCTATGTAGTCATGCATCAATTCTCAAGAACTTTCTTAGGATAGGCATCAAACACATAAATTAACCACAAACAACTATAAAAAATAATTAAAAGGCCTTACATCACTTACAATGCTTTCAAGCACTGTATTCAAATTTGAGAAAATCTAAATGCAATATGCTTACAAGCATTGTGCCACCAATCTAGGAGTTCCTTAAAAGAATGTTAAAACATACACTTGTCTTGTGATCTTAGTTGAGCTCCGAGTCAAAAGCGATTACGAATCTTAACCTGAAACAATTCTGAGAGTGGCTAAGTAAGTAATCACTTAGTGAGGTAGCGTAAATAACCAATAAATAAATTAAAAGCTTTAAGGTGAAACTATAGTCTTTCCTCAAATCTAATGGACCTAGTAAGTACCCCACTTAACCGAATTTAACTAATCCTTATTCATAGAAATTCGAACATGGTAGCTAATCTTAGTCTGTCAAAACCATGTAAGGCAAACATACTCTCTTACAAATCTTTACACCTAACATTTTTCAAGCTTGGACAACGATTTAACCATTTTTAACAAGACATTTAGTCCAGTTTTTGTGTATATATCCAGTATTATACAAGCAGACACTTCTAGATATATGTAGCCTTGAACAAAGAGCAAACACATTCAATCAAACATTTACTTGTATACACTTAATATTCTATCTCTGTACATGTAATTAAGCATGCAAGAAATCTTAGATACGCAAAACATTCCAACATAGCACGTTTATTCACTCAATAGATATTCGTTAAACAATGGGTTCATCTTACTTGTTATGCGAATCATTGCTATAATTGAATCAACTAATCTATGAACTTATATGATTTCACTTAAGTATAGTTTATCAATAGGTAATTTACTAATCTTTCACTTATCAAATAAGTTAACTACTTAACAATTCACGGATAAATATACTTGATCATCAAACATAACATACCAATAAATTGTGATATTTGTTATTAAAAGGTTTCACGTAACCTATTCAAGGCATAATTACTTTTCACCAAATACACTAATACTACTGATTAGCTTAACTTGCTATTTCTTTCTTTGTCTTTAACTTAACATGTCATATCCTTTCACATTTCGAGCATTACCCCGAAACATTAGAAATTCAACAAGTCTTATTCGAACAAGTTATCATAATTCATGAAAAATTCATCATAACAGAGCTTAGCATAAACCATAGATTTCATAACAAAGAAGTTATGTAGCCAAACTTATCAAAAGTATACATTATTTGTGTTATAAGTTATCAATTTTATTCATTGATTGGTGTAATACCCTAATTTTGTCAGGGTCCTATATATATCCCTATAAATAAAACCGAAAGTATATTAAATATATAAAAATATAAATAATAATCCCTTAAAAATAAATATCAGTCCATAAAAAAGTCCAAAATACAGAAAAATGCCATTTACAAAAGCCAAGCCCATTTACATATTCATGGCCCAAAACCTAGTCCTAAACAGCTGGCTACAACCCATTTTCGGATAACCGCAGCCCAACAAACACAAATCTGATCCTAAGCCCAATTTTCCTGCCCAAATCTGCCACATGGCAGCTTCTGATTAGCTTAAACCAAGAGCCACAGATTGTGGTCTTTCTCCTATTAGTTGGCACCAGCTGGCATGACGTCATGGTAGTGACATCACCATGATGTTAGGATCCACTATCGGGTATAAATACCTAAAGAGAGAAAAAATGCAATTAATGAGACCATAATTGTGCACTTATTACGGTAGAGACAGAAAAAGGAAATTGAAGGGTTACCTGGTTATTCGAAAGGTCATCGAAAAGGGGAGAGGTCGCCAGAGACGACAATCGGAGTACTGTTCTGACATTGGAATTTATGTCGGAGTATCAGAAGGTAACTTATGATCTATTCTTTCATTTCCTGCAACAAAACAAGAGAAAATGTCAGATCCAAACCCTAAATCCAAGGAAAAATAAGTTGAACCCTATATCTAAGAAAACACAGTAGCAAAACCTAGATCTAAAGTCAAAAGCCTAAAAGTCTAATTTAAAACAAGAAATAAAGTCGAATCAGGAAAATAGAAAAGTTAGGAGTACTTATCTTGGCTTTGTGATTGATCAGAGAGTGAGGAAGAGTAACCGGAATGATAAGAAGTTGTGGCGGAGTCGAAAATGAGCGAGATCGGGGCCTAGTTAGGTAGATTTAGGTGGGGAAGATGAGAGTTTCTGTAGAAACGGGTTTTAGATTAAGGTTTAGGTTGGAAAATATAGGCCTTTGGTGTTTTTAAGGTTTCGGTCAAGGCGGCAGACGACGGCCGAAAATTGCCTTGTGGCGGTGACCAGTCCCCGGAGTTGAACCAGACTGTGGTCGGGGGGTAAGGTTTGATCGGAAGGTATGACTAGAGACGACGATCAGCGAATATGCCAGGGTTATTCGGAAGTGGTAGTGGAGGACTGAAGGTGGAAAGATTGAAGAACAATGGAAGAAATCAAAGAGTTTTTATCTTCAAAAACAGAAAAATAAGGATAATTTGGTGTTCTTGAGGATTAAAACGGGGAAAAGGGGATGAACTGATGAAGAACACGGGTTGAATGAGGGGTTTTGATCGATTTAAGATTGGTTTTCTGGGAATTTGAGTGTTATAATTGAGAGAATTTTGAAGGTGTATAAAAGGTTAAAATCCGAAAAATGGGAAAAAAGAAATAGAGGGTGTCTGAGATGGTCTTTATATAGGCTGAGGGGACGGGCCTCAGGGCCTGTGAATCCCCGCGAGGGCCCGCGCCCTACTTACGCGGGCCTTGTACCGCGACCATTCAGTTTCTTTTCTTTTCAATTTAGTCACTAAAGGCTTGTAATTTGGCACCTCTTCTTTAATAACAGTTCAATTTAGTCCCTAATGTTTTGTAATTTGATCCTATAGTTTATAATTTAGTTCAATTTAACCCCAATTTCCTATGTTAATTCATTTAATTTATTTTAATTACTATGCTTTGTTTAATTTATATTGTATGCTTGCATTTGATTTAAAATATGCATGTAGTATATTTGCTTAGGTGATTTAAAACACGAATCTTAGAATTAATTAGAGCTTGACACTTAGGTTCTTTAATTAAATTTACTAAGAGAGATAACTTTAGAAAATAAATAAATATCAAATGAAAACTTTAAAGTTCTAATTTGGTTGGTTTCTCATTGTAATGAGATGTTAATCAAGGGAGTTTTTTAGTTGAATATTTGATATCTCATTTGAAATTAGAATTTGAAATTACACATAGTTATTTAATTTTAAAATTAAATTAGGGTTAGGGTTAAATAATTAGAATCATTAATTATTAGGAATATTATCACATTAGGGTTTAATATGGATAGTGCCCAATTATTTGTGTGTTATCACATAAACCCTAAATTTGGTAATATTCATAGATTCTTTAATTAATTAAAATTAATTAGAGCCTTAATTAGATTTGAACTTAAAATTGACAAGAAAAATAATTTGTCATGCAAACCTTTTACGTTGAGGTATATTTTAGTATGGACCGAAATGCCCTAAAGCAACTAGTGTCTCCAATCCCATACTCGATAAAATATATTTTCTTATAAAAAGGATATCCCTATTCGGAATTTTAATTCAAATGATAATTATGGTTAAATTAAATTCAAATTGTTATTCGAAATGCCAAAATGCCACGCAAAATTAAACGGTAACAATAACGGGCGTTCGTGGGGGTGTTAATCTTCCCCACACGTAACCGACTCCGAAACCCTTTTTTTTAGAAATGAATCTCTGGTTTAGTTTTTCGGTGTCCGGTCTACTTTGAAGTGATCGGTGGCGACTCCAAATGATTTTCAAAAATCAAAATTTAAAAGGCAAAACCCTAATCGCCGAGCTATTTTCCACACTTCGGTTTTAAATTGGTCGCGACAGCTTGGTGACTCCGCTGGGGATAGGTTTTTAAAATAAATCCGAGAATCAGGCCTTATTAATTTTACGTGGCATTTTGGCATTTAAAATAGCAGTTGGAATTTATTTTTCCACAAATTATTCGATGAATTATCAGAAAGAATAGGAGTAGTTTTTATGTATGATATGAACTGGTATTCATTCATAAGCTCTCGACCCGGGCTTTTCTCCCTTAAGTGGGAGAAAGACATTATCCGACGTGATGCTCTCCAACTCAGAGTTTGGATTTTTGTCTTCTTCGGGCATTACTAACCTTGTGCATCGTGGGGCCCACGCCTCCGTTACAAGGGACCTATGCTACCGAATCGATGTCTTGCTGTCGAAGTAGACGGTAACGATAGTTCGAGAACCTAGAGTCTAGAACAAACACCACATGTTTTAGAAACCCACCCCGCTAGAGCCAGATAGGGACCTAGGATAGGTGCTGCAGGTTTAAATACATTTCTCTGGTTATTTTCTCTGCCAATATTAAATGTTTATTTTGTGTTAATATTTTTATTAACTTGTTTTCAACATTAATTCACCGTACTGACACAAGTTTTTTTTGTTGCTTTGTTTTTGTCTTTCTTATTAAATCGCATCGTGTTGCATTATTTGACATCGGTCTAGGAGTTTGTTTAAGCAAGAAGTGTTCAATATGGCAGAAGGGTCCAAGAAATTTGGAGAAGATAATACTGCAGTTTGGACGTGGTCATAACATATTCAACACGAGAAAGGGATAGTCTGTGCAAAGATGATGTTTCAGTAATGAAAAATAAGGTAAGGATAAACACCAATCAAAATGTTTGCTTGCCAAAAGTTAGGGAAATATGGGAACACTGGGATAAAAAAATGAAAGAGTCGTTTCAGAGAGAGTTTGGGGATATCGCCTTGCTGTTATACACTCTGATAGATCAGGGTCTTCTTAGAGCAATGGCCCAATTCTGGAATCCATCTTATAATTGCTTTACCTTTGGACAAGTAGATTGGACACCGACACATGAAGAGTATGAGGCCTTACTGCATTACCCCAGGGTTAAGAGCGACATGGTTTATACAAGGCCAAGCAATAATTTAGGATTTATAAAGAAATTAGGAATTATCACCGGGAAAACTAAATAATGGTTGGAAAGGAATATAGCCAATAGTGACAGCACTGATCAGAACGAGGACAAACAACATCTAAATTGGAAGGTTTTGAAAGAATTAATTCTGACAGGAGACGAGTCTGGTAGGATGTGAAGTTTATATGCTTTGTGCATATAAGTGTTAGTATGGTTCCCCAGAACTCCCGAGCACATAGATCCATCTATAGTGTGACTGTTTGAAAGGCTAGTGAAGAGGGTAAATCCAGTGCCAGCTATCCTGACTGAAACATACAGATAATTGACTGCATGCAAGAAATCTGAAGAAGGAAAATTTTGGGGTTGCACGCAACTACTTGAGATATGGTTTCTAGGACATGGATGGGATACGCCATACATAGCGCTCAGGCATCTCACCACTTATTCACCAATAGAAGAACATTTGGCTAGCTGCCCGATAGAGAGAAAGAGCGAAGAACAGTGGAAAGAGCACTTTAAGGAAATGAAGGATGATGTTATCGTTTGGAAGGCACCATGGTTGGGTAAGGGAACATCTTTCTTATATCGATGTGGAGATAGGGATTGGGTCCCACTACCAGGAATTTGGGGAGGGACCGCTTACTGCCCTTTATTCGTGTCAAGACAATTTGCTTCGAGGCAATTTATCCCAGCCACTGTAGGTATGGCCCGTTTTGAATATCCGCACAAAACCAATGACTACAAAGCGAAGGTAACTTAAATTGCGAAGTCATGGCAAGAACCAAGAAGAGTACAACTATATCAGGGGTTTGAGGTAATGCTGAGGTACGAAGAATGGAGAGCTCAAAGGGTAAATGATAATTGCCTCGAAAGGGACAAGAAGACATAGGATGATCTACTTCGTTCGATAAGAGTGCGCCATCGGCACTGGAAAAATTGCAACATGATCGTGAGATGGATTTGAGGAAATATGAGAAGGGAATTAGTGACCTCAATAACGAGTTAACAATGATGAAATTACAAGTAAATTTTCATGAAGGTAAAGAAAAAAAGCTGCTACTAGAGAACAAGAAGATTAATCAAGCTTTGAAAGATTTGCAGGAGATTCATGACAGCTATAAAGCGAAACTAAATGGTGGGATAAGCAAAACAATCAAAGAATTATCAAAACAACTGGATGATATGACCAAGGAGAAGAACGACTATAAGATGTATGAAAGGAAGTCTAAGGAGCTGAAGGAATCCAACAACAAATCAAAGAAGAGGACAGAAGAGGAACAAGCACGAAATCTTGAATTAACGACTCATGTATCAAAATTAGAGCAGATGATCACAAAATACCATAATGAGGACAAGATCAGGATGGAGCACGAAAATGAGGGAGCATAGAAGAGGATATCAGAATTGAAGAATGTAGTGCAAGTGATATGAACGTCAATGGCAAAGACCCAGAGAAGTACCCAGGTGGCCCCATTACTCGAGCAAGGGCCAAGGAGTTCCAAGCAGCCATGGAAAATATGTTTACATCAAGCTTGGGACGTGAGAAAGAAGAAATAATAAGGGAGGAACACTTTACTTTGCTTATGCATGAATTTGCATGAGTATTTAAAGTTTGCATAACATTCATTGCATTCAATAAACATGTTGTTCATTAAAGCATGTGTTGCATTTAAACATGTAGTTCATTTAGTTATACACTTCATTTAACTAAGTAGTTCATTGATTAAACTAGTTCATTCAAGATTATTAGTTCATTGAATAAAGTTAGTTCATTAATTAAACTAGTTCATTCATCAAACTAGCTCATTTATTAAACTAACTCTTAATTGTTTACATGCATGTTTTCAATTAAAGATTGAATAAAGTTTACCTTTGTGTCTAGGTGCATGAGGGAAGATGAACGGTTTTACCAGATGCAAGAATATCAGCAGAATGTCTTCCAATTCTGGATGCGATACAGACGTGTTTGGATCCAGAAATCAATTGGACGTTATTCCTCCATCTCTTAGCTTTCCAATGCCTTTTGAATCACCTCAATCCGATATCGGGAGCTTGAGATACGAATGATTTACTGAAGACAGTGCAGACTGAAATTTTTATTACGGGAATTTTATGCATGGATGATTTGAATGAATTTGAGCCAAGGAAGAGTTCTTTCATCTTCTACCAAGAGACAAGCAATTGATGGCCATCTTAATTCAGCAAATTCAAGGCATTCAAGGTTGATGTTATCACCATTCAAGTGGGGTTTCAAAATTCATTGAGGAGACATGAAATGAAGGCTGGATGAAACTCACCTTTTTATGACATTCAAGTCATATTAATCAGCTTGGAAGATGAAGAGTTGCACTTAAACTGGACAGCAAGGATGTCTACATTCATCATTGTCCACATTCATCCCCTTTCTCTTCATATGATAGCAAAACAAGGCAGCCCAAGAGTCCTTCTTAATTTGGACGAAAATATGACTAAATTCAACCTCAATTTGTCTAAACTAATCAGCTTTGAAGATGAGAAGAAAGGACAAAGCATTCATGTGTATTCAAGTGCATTAAGATGAGCATTCATCTTTCTTGTAACACCTTTTCATATTCTGCCTACTTCTACTATAAATAGGCATCTTTAGGATCATTGTAAGACAATTTTGAATATATAAAACATCTTTGAAAGATTGCTTTCATTCTTGTTCTCTTGTGGAACTTTATCGGCTTCAAGTTAGTCTTGTAGTCTTCATCCATTTCCCTTTTGTTATAGCGTTGGTTCCTAGCTCATCTATAGCTAGTGGGTCACGTTCCATATCCTACCACTTCATTTCCACTTTATTATATTGCTGGTTCCTAACTCTTTATAGTTAGGGGGTCACAATCCATCCTTTGAATTTCTTCATCTTAACGCCAACACCCCATCATCTTCACCTACATTTTCATCTTTTATTTTTTTCTTCCATAATCACAACTATCACTCTTCCTACACCCCTTCTACATATCTTTCATCCCATTATTTCTATTTCTTATTTATCTATTTCTACTTACATTGTTGTTTGAGTAATTTCAGAATACATTCAAAGCACTGCAGAGTTCTTACTAGAATCACGATCGGGCATTCACATATATGATTCAAAACTCATAGTCGAGATCATATCATTTGGTATCAGAGCCTAGACGATTCAGTAAGCGTATTATTTTTCTCTCTCCGGTTAGTAAAAAAAAAAAAAAAAAAAATTAAAGAGGGAGGGAGCAATCTATTCTTGTTTAAAAAAAATTACAATACATCATTTCTTATTGCTGAATTACAAATTCCTTTACCTATTCTTAGTAATTCTTTCTTTTTGAAGCCATTATCCTTTTATTATTCATCATTCTCCTACCAAGCTAGAATTGTTTCAGCCAAGTCCACGAGACACTTGTAAGCCTTGAGGAAGTTCCCAAAAGGACTTGAAAATAAAGCACGAGTGGTAAAAGGCATGAGTGTGCATTAAGGGAAAAGCCTAACCCGTGAAAAACACGAGTGTGAGTGCATTTTCTTTGGAGTGGAAAGGTGAGATTTTGTGTTAGTAAGGTTTAATTTCTTTTGTTTCTTTATCTAACATGTCACAAAGATCTGGTCATAGTGGTGAAGGAGTTCCCAATTTGCAAAATCAGGCTATGCTTCAAGCAATGGCCAAAATGATCCAAGAGCAATTGGAGCCCTAATTGAACGAATAGACCAGCTTGAAATTTCACAAGCTAATCAGGGTAATGAGGAGTATCCTGAAGAAGTTGAAGTAGATAATGTGCAAGATCAAGTATCCCAACATAGCATGGTACAACAAGGCCAGAGAGCTCGACCACGAGTAGACGATAATCTCAGCAACATCAAGATTACCATTCCTCCTTTTCAAGGAAGAACGGATCCTGAAACCTATCTTGCATGGGAAAATAAGGTTGAGCACATTTTTGAGTGCCATAACTATTCAGAGCTTAAAAAGGTAAAACTCGCTGCCATTGAGTTTACGGATTATGCACTAATATGGTGGGATCAATTGACATCAAGTAGGAGACGCAATGGAGAACATCCTATCACTACATGGGATGAAATGAAAGCGGTGATGCGAAGGCGATTCATTCCAACCCACTACCATCGAGAGTTATTCAACCGTCTTCAAAATCTTTCACAAGGTAACCAAGTGTTGAAGATTACTACAAAGAGATGGAGGTGTCCATGATTCGAGCCAACATCGACGAGGATCGAGAAGCCACAATGGCAAGATTCTAGCGGGACTAAATCCGACATTGCGAACGTGGTCGAAGTTGCAACATTATGTGGAGATGGAAGACATGGTGCATATGGCCATGAAAGTGGAAAAACAGCTCAAAAGAAAGGGTGCCACACGATCTTATGGGAGTTCAACATCAAAATGGGGCAAAGTTCATACAAGAAGACTCCTCCAATACCGTCCCCACGAAAAAGGAGGACCATCGAAAGGAAGTAAGCCCATTGCGAAACCAGCAAGGGTAAGACTACCGCTACTCCAAATCGTTCCCGTGACATACAATGTTTTAAGTGTTTGGGGCGTGGACACATTGCAAGCCAATGTCCGAACCGCAACACCATGCTTCTTCGAGATGATGGAGAAGTTGAATCGGAACAAGAAGAGGATGAGAATGAAGATGTTGCCATCGAAGAAGAAGAATTAGAGTATGGCGTGGAAGGAGAGGTTCTTGTTGTCAAAAGAAGCCTAAACGTACAATCCGTTGGAGGAAATGAACAACGAGAAAATATCTTCCATACTCGTTGCCATGTTGGAGGAAAGGTATGCTTTGTTATTATTGATGGTGGTAGTTGCACTAATGTTGCTAGTACCTTAATGGTAGATACACTTGGCTTGGCAACAACAAAGCATCCACAACCTTATAAGCTACAATGGCTCAACGATGGAGGAGAACTCAAGGTGACCAAACAAGTTCGAATTGTTTTCTCTATTGGGAAGTACAAAGACGAGGTATTATGCGATGTCGTTCCAATGCACGCAAGCCATTTATTACTTGGAAGGCCTTGGCAATTTGATAGGCGAGTGATCCATGACGGGTATACCAACCGGTATACGTTCACCCATGAAGCAAAGAAGATCACTTTAGCCCCACTTTCTCCAAAACAAATACATGAAGACCAAATTTTATTGAGAGGAAAAATTGAAAAAGCCAAAGAGAGAGAGACCAAAATGGAGGTAAAAGCAAAGGAGTGTGATCAAAATGAGGAAGGAAAATCAGCATTCTTTCTAAAGAGAGAGAGTTGAAAAGAGTTTAATGACAGCAAAGGAAGCACTTGTGCTCATGTACAAGGAAAATTTCTTGAATACTAACTACCTTGATCAAAATTTGCCTGCTTTTGTTGTGTCTTTATTGCAGGAGTTTGATGACCTATTTCGGAGGAAATACCAAGTGGGCTGCCACCTATTCGTGGCATAGAACATCAAATAGACTTTGTTCCCGAGCCGTCATTCCAAACCGACCAGCGTGCAAGCAACCCCGAAGAAACTAAGGAGTTGCAAAGGCAAGTATCTGAGTTGATGTCAAAAGGCTACGTGAGGGAAAGCCTTAGCCCATGTGCCGTGCAGTTCTACTTGTGCCAAAGAAGGATGGAACTTGGCGCATGTGTGTGGACTGCCGAGCGGTAAACAAAATTACGGTAAAGTATCGTCACCCTATTCCTCGCTTAGATGACATGTTAGATGAGCTTAGTGGTTCTAACCTCTTTTCCAAGATTGATCTTAAAAGTGGTTACCACCAAATACGAATGCGGGAAGGTGATGAGTGGAAAACAACATTCAAAACTAAGCAAGGCCTTTATGAGTGGTTGGTTATGCCTTTTGGCTTAACTAATGCTCCAAGCACGTTTATGAGGTTAATGAATCATGTTCTTAGGCCATTCTTGGGTAAGTTTTGTGTGGTTTACTTTGATGACATTCTAATCTATAGTAAAACCATGGAAGAACATGTTCAACATTTAAGGTCAGTTTTGCTAGTTTTGAGGAAGGAAAAACTGTTTGCTAACTTACAAAAATGTACATTTTGTACTTGACAGGGTTGTTTTCCTAGGTTTCGTTGTGAGTTCTGAAGGCTTGGAGGTGGACAAAGAGAAGGTTAAAGCCATTGAAGAGTGGCCACGACCAGCAAGCATTTCTCAAGTTAGGAGCTTCCATGGACTTGCAAGTTTTTATCAAGATTCGTCCCCAACTTCAGCACCATAGCCGCCCCACTAACAAGTGTTATTAAGAAGAATTCTAAATTCTTTTGGGGGGAAGATCAAGAGAAGTCCTTTAATAGCATTAAAGATTGTTTAATACATGCCCCTTTACTTGCTCTACCTGATTTTAATCTAACTTTTGAAATTGAATGTGATGCATCAGGTGTAGGAATTGGAGCACTTTTGTCTCAAGGTGGACGTCCTATAGCCTATTTCAGTGAAAAATTAAGTGGAGCTACGCTTAATTACCCTACCTATGACAAGGAGATGTATGCTCTTGTGAGGGCAATGGAAACATGGCAACATTACCTTTGGCCTAAGGAGTTCATCATTCACACTGATCATGAGGCATTGAAACATATCCGGGGGCAGCATAAACTCAACAAAAGGCATGCCAAATGGGTGGAGTTTCTTGAAACTTTCCCATATGTTATCAAGTACAAGAAAGGAAGACTATGCATCCCTCAAGGTTCCATGCGTGAATTGCTAACTAAGGAAGCTCATGGAGGAGGATTAATGGGACATTTTGGGATAGCAAAGACTTTGGCTATACTTCAAGAGCACCTATATTGGCCTAAAATGAAACGAGATGTGGAGAGGTTGTGTGAGCGATGCATCACTTGCAGGAAGGCCAAATCTAAAGTCATGCCACATGGACTTTACACACCACTACCCATACCGGAAGCACCATGGATGGATATTTCAATGGATTTTGTGCTAGGGCTTCCACGTACCAAGAATAACAAAGATTCCATCTTTGTAGTTGTGGATAGATTCTCCAAAATGGCTCATTTCATTCCCTGTAACAAAACTAATGATGCCTCACATATTGCTACTTTGTTTTTCAGGGAAATCTTAAGGTTACATGGCATACCAAGAACTATTGTGTCTGATCGGGATGTGAAGTTATTAAGTCACTTTTGGAGAGCCCTATGGAGTAAGATTGGTACTAAGTTACTATTCTCCACCACTTGCCACCCTCAAACGGATGGCCAAACTGAAGTGGTGAACCGAGTACTTTCTATGTTACTTCAATCCATCATTAGGAAGAATTTGAAAACATGGGAGGAGAGTTTACCACATGTGGAGTTTGCATACAACCGTTCGATCCATAGTACTACAGGGCGCACGCCTTTTGAAGTGGTGTATGGATTCAATCCATTAACACCGATAGACTTGTTACCATTACCCGCTGATCAAATTGTGAATAAAGATGGACTTAATAAAGCTGAATTTGTTAAGAAGCTTCATCAACAAGTGCGGAGAACATTGAAAAACGAACCAAGCAATATGAGCAGCAAGCAAATAAGGGTCGTAGCGAATTTCCTTTGAGCCAGGGGATTGGGTGTGGCTGCACATGAGGAAAGAAAGGTTCCCGGCTCAACGAAAGTCCAAATTAATGCCTCGGGAGATGGACCATTCCAAATAGTCAAGAAGATCAATGACAATGCCTATCAATTAGATCTTCCAGGTGAGTTTAATGTTAGTGCAACCTTCAATGTTGCTGACCTATCTCCTTATGATGTAGATGACGATTTGGGGACAAATCGCCTTAAAGAGGGAGGGACTGATATGAACGTCAATGGCAAAGACCCAGAGAAGTACCCAGGTGGCCCCATTACTCGAGCAAGGGCCAAGGAGTTCCAAGCAGCCATGGAAAATATGTTTACATCAAGCTTGGGACGTGAGAAAGAAGAAATAATAAGGGAGGAACACTTTACTTTGCTTATGCATGAATTTGCATGAGTATTTAAAGTTTGCATAACATTCATTGCATTCAATAAACATGTTGTTCATTAAAGCATGCCTTGCATTTAAACATGTAGTTCATTTAGTTATACACTTCATTTAACTAAGTAGTTCATTGATTAAACAAGTTCATTCAAGATTATTAGTTCATTGAATAAAGTTAGTTCATTAATTAAACTAGTTCATTCATCAAACTAGCTCATTTATTAAACTAACTCTTAATTGTTTACATGCATGTTTTCAATTAAAGATTGAATAAAGTTTACCTTTGTGTCTAGGTGCATGAGGGAAGATGAACGGTTTTACCAGATGCAAGAATATCAGCAGAATGTCTTCCAATTCTGGATGCGATACAGACGTGTTTGGATCCAGAAATCAATTGGACGTTATTCCTCCATCTCTTAGCTTTCCAATGCCTTTTGAATCACCTCAATCCGATATCGGGAGCTTGAGATACGAATGATTTACTGAAGACAGTGCAGGCTGAAATTTTTATTACGGGAATTTTATGCATGGATGATTTGAATGAATTTGAGCCAAGGAAGAGTTCTTTCATCTTCTACCAAGAGACAAGCAATTGATGGCCATCTTAATTCAGCAAATTCAAGGCATTCAAGGTTGATGTTATCACCATTCAAGTGGGGTTTTCAAAATTCATTGAGGAGACATGAAATGAAGGCTGGATGAAACTCACCTTTTATGACATTCAAGTCATATTAATCAGCTTGGAAGATGAAGAGTTGCACTTAAACTGGACAGCAAGGATGTCTACATTCATCCTTGTCCACATTCATCCCTTTCTCTTCATATGATAGCAAAACAAGGCAGCCCAAGAGTCCTTCTTAATTTGGACGAAAATATGACTAAATTCAACCTCAATTTGTCTAAACTAATCAGCTTTGAAGATGAGAAGAAAGGACAAAGCATTCATGTGTATTCAAGTGCATTAAGATGAGCATTCATCTTTCTTGTAACACCTTTTCATATTCTGCCTACTTCTACTATAAATAGGCATCTTTAGGATCATTGTAAGACACTTTTGAATATATAAAACATCTTTGAAAGATTGCTTTCATTCTTGTTCTCTTGTGGAACTTTATCGGCTTCAAGTTAGTCTTGTAGTCTTCATCCATTTCCCTTTGTTATAGCGTTGGTTCCTAGCTCATCTATAGCTAGTGGGTCACGTTCCATATCCTACCACTTCATTTCCACTTTATTATATTGCTGGTTCCTAACTCTTTATAGTTAGGGGGTCACAATCCATCCTTTGAATTTCTTCATCTTAACGCCAACACCCCATCATCTTCACCTACATTTTCATCTTTTATTTTTTTTTCTTCCATAATCACAACTATCACTCTTCCTACACCCCTTCTACATATCTTTCATCCCATTATTTCTATTTCTTATTTATCTATTTCTACTTACATTGTTGTTTGAGTAATTTCAGAATACATTCAAAGCACTGCAGAGTTCTTACTAGAATCACGATCGGGCATTCACATATATGATTCAAAACTCATAGTCGAGATCATATCAGCAAGGCTTGAAGGAGAAGCTCGCAACCTACAAGGGAGCACTATACCAAGAAAGTGGAGCGTGGAAGGATAATATGAAGTGGCGTAAAGAACCGTCCATTGCCAAAATGATGAGATGGTAAACTTCAAGATACAGGTCTGGGGTGTTGCTTCATATGTGCAGATATTGTCGAGACAAGCAACGAGTCTGCTGGAGCAAGAGGATATCAAGTTGGAGCATGGAATAGTTATTACCCGTCTGCTTCACAAATTAGTCAATCTAGGAGTTAGAGCTAGTAGTTTTTTGTAAAAGAAATTACCTTTTCTTGTATTTGAACCTTTCAATTAATGAATGTTTCTTAAAAACTAGTTCCTGGATCTAATGTCTTTTGCATTCATGCATCTATTCATTTAAATATGGCATTACATTTTGTAAATCATTTTTTTAATACAAATAGGTTCTAGGACAGTTTGATTTACAACTACAACCATTCCTTATTCGTACGGAACCCGTCTGCACTCAAAGTCAATGGCTGTAGAGGATAGGCTTACAAGTTTGGAAAATGATCGCACGAAAACACAAAACCATTTTGATAGGATTGAGCAATCTATGAAGGACCAGTTTGCTCAAGCTCAGAGACAGATAATCAATCAGCTCACTACTCTGTTGGGGCCAAATGAGTTCGGGAAAGCTAAAATGCATGAGGTTGCTTCTATTGACGAGAATGATCATTTTGAAACGACATCTCACATCAGGATACAACCAGAGGGACGTCCTCCTGTGAAGAAGGTCCAAATTAATTTGACATGAGCTACATTAGGTTAACCAATACACGTTAGGGCTAATTTTGGAAGCAGAGAGAAAGTTCCTGACCTAAACCCTCTGAATGAGATAGAAAAGATTCGTGTGGAGATTGAAAGAAAGTAAGAGGAACGCTACAAAGCTTTAGAGGATTGCTTGTTGGAGATGCAACGAGTAAACGAGATAGGGCCAAGTGTAGTGGAAATAAGCTTAGTATTTGATCTGATTCTTCCTCCAAAGTTTAAGATGCCTGATTTTGAGAAGTACGATGGGACCACCCATCCGAGGGCTCATCTTACAGTGTACCATCGGAAAATGGCTACACATTTGAAAGATGAGAAGTTGTTGATACATTATTTTCAGGACAGTTTGATCGGTTCAGCAGCACGATGGTATACACAGTTGAGTTGCGTAAATATTCGGTCATGGAAGGATCTTTCTAGGGCCTCTGCTGAGCACTATAAACATGTGACGGAGATGGTCCTCAATCGTGTTATGCTGTCAGGCATGGAACATAAGAGTAATAAGATGCTTAGAGATGGAGGGACACTGCAGTGCAAGTGCAACCTCCATTGCTGGAGAGTAAGGTTACTCACATGTTTGTGCAGACATTAAGAGGTCCATTGTTTGATAGATTGATCAATAATGCTACCCAAAATTTTGCTGATATAGCAATGACGGGAGAGCTAATTGAAGCAGCTATTAAAAATGGCAGGATTGAGAGTGGGGAGAGCTCCAGTAGGAACTTCAAAAGAAAAGATAGTGAGGTAAACAATACCAGTGCATACGAGGCCCCAAAGAATGTAACTATTACTTCGCCTGGTTCTACATTAGGAGGTTCCCAAAACTCAAATAAGAAAGATTCCTGTAGCCCCAGAAATGATAGGATCAACTTTACATCGATACCAATGTCATATACTGAGTTATACCCACAATTATATGAAGCAAATCTGGTGAGGCCATATATTTAACCCCTATTCAGCCTCCTTACCCCCATGGTACAAACTTGATGCCCATTGTGAATTCCATGTTAGAATACTGAGGCATACAATTGAGACCTGTACGACATTCAAAAAGGTGGTTCAAAATCTAATCAACAATAGGATTTTGAAATTTGATGAGCCTAGTATTACAGCAAATCCATTGCCGAATCACGGTGGGCGAGGGGTGAATGTTATCAAGGAAGATGATGAGGCAAAAGGATTGAAAACAGATATATCAAAAATTAGATCTTCGTTAAAGTGGGTATTTGAATAGTTATATAATGCCATGACGATTGAAATAGGCATGCGAGTTGAAAAAGAAGTGCAGTATGATGTATATTGTGAATATCATCAAGGACATGACTATGAGATTCAACATTGCTCAGAGTTTAGAAGTCTGATACAAAAGATGATGGACAACAAGCAAATAGAGTTCTTTGATAAAGTAGAGGAGAGGAAAGAAGTGGATGTATGCGCCTCTGAGTCTTCTGGAGTCAAGTATGGAATCCATAAGCCCTTGGTTGTTTCTGTCAGATCCAAGGCTGGAAGCCCATATAGTGTAAAGCCAACAGTGACTCCGAAGATTGTGATTACACCACCCGTGCCGTTTCCCATCAAAAGTACTCATAAAGTTCCATGGAACTATACGGCCAATATAGCTATACTAGAGGAAGGAAAGACATTAGAGGAAGTAAAATCACCAGTGGAGACAAATTTAGTACCAGAAGTGAATAAGGAAGAGCAATCTAGTACATAAGTAATAAATGAAGTGGGGCACTTTACCTGTAGTAGTAGATGCTATTCTCCCGAGACATCAAAAGAAGCAGAGAAGATAAAAGGGAAGGTTGTGGTAGCCCCTAAGAAAATTTTTGGGGATGAACTTGCCCCAAAATAAATGAGCCCGTAACTGAAGAGCAGGCTCAAGAGTTCTTGAAATTTCTGAAACATAGTGAATACAACATTGTCGAGCAGTTGAAGAAACAACAAGCTAGGATTTCTGCCTTAGAGCTGCTGCTAAGTTCTGAAGGGCATCGTAATGCCTTAATAAAGGTGCTCAATCATACGTTTATGCCAAATGACATATCCGTCCACAAGCTAGACATAATAGTAAATCATATTACTGCTGACAATTACATAACATTCACTCATTATGAAATACCTGAGGGTGGAATGGGATCCGTGAAAGCCTTAAACATCACCACAATTGCAAGGGCTATATCCTGCTAGGAGAATTAATTGACAACAGGTTGGTACAGAATGTCCTACCGATGGTTACCCTGCAAAGGCTGCCAGTCAATGATTCACATATGAAGACATAGAAGAATACTATAAGAGCTTTCGACGGTATAATAAGGGATGTTCTCGGAAAGATTGAGGTGCCGCTACTCATTGGGCCCACAGTTTATAGCATAGAGTTCATGGTAATGGATATCAAGCCGACATACAACTGTTTGCTTGGAAGGCCCTGGATCCATTCTATAGGGGCAATGTCGTCCTCCTTACATCAAAATCTCAAATTTGTGATAGAAGGGAAATTAGTCAGTGTGGGAGCCGAAGAGGACATTATTGCTTCAATGTCTACTAACACGCCGTATATTGAGATGAATGAGAATGCCATGGAATGCTCGTTCAGAGCTTTGGAGTTCATTAACGCTGTAATACCCCAAACCCGATCCTAGTAGCATGTTACTAAAAGTGGTAACTTAATTTAAATTAGGGAATTGTGATATCCCTAAACTGGGACTAGAAATTGTTACCACTATTTAAATTTATTAGCTAGATAAATTATGTCATAATCGAATGGAAGAAGGGAGCTAATTGCGAGAAATAAAAAGAAGAACACTCAATTATAGTGACTAAAATGGAAGATTCATTTAACATAGAGTTTGCATGTTAAAGGAAAATTAGGTGGGATTTTAACACGTGTCCATTAGATAATAACATATGAGAGGGAGATGGATAGTCATTTCTTCATCTTCTTCCTTTGAAACCAAATGATAGAAAGAAAATTCCTTGAGAGAGAGTGTATTTTCCTCATTGAAGGAGGGAATTAAGCTCGATTGGTGAAGGCTCCATAGAATCCTTCATTGAGAAATCCAACAAGATGTAAGAGTTTTCTTATCTCATAGCTAAAGGCTTCTTAGATTTTGATTTCGAATTTCCTCCTTGAATTTTATGAATGTTGTTTGAATCTATAGCAAACCAAAGACATGTTATGAACTATTATCTTGTTTGAATGATGTATCAATATGGTTATAGGTGTGCTTAATTCTTATGCGCTTGAATGGTTACAAGTACAGTTTAAAAAAAATGGATTATGTTTTGAGTTTTGAAGCATGAGAAGTGTATAGAAAGAACTATGTATATTTGGAATCTGATTTGAGGCCGATAATTACTTTGACAAAGGACTGAATTTGAATTAAGGGGCTGTTCTGCACACATAAAAGTATTAAGGGCTGAAATGTGAAATATAATGAATGTAAGGACTGTTTTGGATAGTAGATAATCAAGGGAAATGCTTAGAATATAATTAAGGGCTATTTTGATTGAAAAGAATGATGTTAAGGACTGCTCTGCATCTAGGAGAACCAATAAAGACTGATTTTAAGTCCATGGACTGTTTTGAGTAAGATTGTTTGTATGTAAATGAACCAATTCGAAAATATTGCTTAATTACCCTGTTTTCTTATGTTTGACACATAATTGGACTGACTTAGACATGTATGAGTGAGTATATAGTTTGAACAATCATGTTATAATTCTTGTCTAAGTGACTAATGAAGCTAGAATCTAGCTTAAGAAAATTTGTCCAGAAAACACCGTTTTGGGAAGTAAGTTTAAAAATTTGTAGAAAATCACATAGATGAAATTAGGGAATAAATCTTATATGTACAAAATTATGAGTATGTCTAGTTTCGTATGCAACAAACGGAATCGAATTCTGAGTTATAAAACAGTTTGTAGAGATTAATCTATAAGGACAGTGCAAATTGTCCAGTGGCCTAATTTGGTGCGTCTTAGGACTAAAAACTATATTAATTTACAATGAATAAAAATGCAAGGCCTATATGGTTAGAAATACAATTAAGTTATTTTTCTAAAGGTGTAAACGGTTTGAAATTCCAACGTACGGAATGAAAGATATGAACATTTAAACAAGTAATGCACATGCTGCCTGGCAGCAGTAGTCTTGATGTTTTGAAATGAATGCTTGAATGTATGGAGTCATGTAATGATTTAAATAGTTGCTGATTTTGATTCTATGGCCTTGTGTACATGGTTAGAACAAGGAGTGGACCTTGTTGAAGAAGAAAGAGTTGTTCAAGCTAGTGGAATACAAAAGGAGATTTGGATTCAACACCAAAAATAGCTTGGAGTATTGTGAGTGTAGTTTAATATAGGGTTAGGACTTAGGTCCTAACCAAAGATGCATGTCTACTTTCTTGTTATTGCTATGCCATGTTAATGAACTTAATTTAAACTTGGTTGTGATAAAAAGGGAAGAATGGTTTAAGCTAAAACTTGAGATTTAATAGTAACATGAATATTGTTAAATTAAATAGAAAGAAAAGTGAAAACAAATGCTTGATTCCTGATGCCTTGGCTGTGATCAATTCAAATAGTGCTTGAATGTTTCTCTATGATTTAGATACTTGTCAACATGATATAAATCATGAATTAAAGACTTTGCTTGATGCCTAGAGATGGCACATGTTAATTGCTTGCTTGAATGACAAGTTAAATTGCAAAATGTAGAGCTAAGGCTCAATTGGCCTAAGGGCTAAGCTTGAATCTTGATATACCTTGCTTGAATTGATTCTTGAATGAGATGATATCTTGACTTGAACATAAATTACTTGAAAATGTGATAAATTATTGAAACAAAGCCTTGGTTGCTAGTGGTCATAGATAGAATGGCATGCCATAGAGTCTAGAGCTCTTTTTTGTTGGGTGGACTACGGTCCAGGGCCAAGGCCCGTAAATGGCGATAGTAGGAGGGCTGTGTGAATGGTCTTTGGCGACAGTAGGAGGGTAATGACCAATATCTTGTTATTTGGCGACAGTTTGGTTGGTGACTCGATTACGTAGACAACTAAATACCAAGGGCATAAACGAAAGAAAGTAAATGAGAAATAATTGAAGCATAAATCTTACTTGATACTTGAATTTCTTGATGCTCGAATTGCTTGCTATATGATTTGTTACTTGAATGGATTATAATCTCACTTGAATCGATGTGTACTTGAATGTCTTGCTTGAAATGATATGTTACGTGACTTGAAATTAAAGTATGTATAAGCTTGAGTTCGATTGCTACAAACCTTGACTAGGTTCAAACTTGACTAATTGATAATTGCCTCAATAATTGGATAGAACTAGATTACTACCTCACTAAGTACATTTTGTACTTATCACTCTCGTTTCCACTCTTCCCAAACTACATGTTAAGAGATTCGAGCAATCTTCTTGATTTTTGAAGCTTGTTCCTTGAGCCTGAAGCAAACACAAGCAAATCTAGAGTATGGATCCACACTTATACATATGTAATGCTCCTAGTTGGTGGCACCTAGTCTTGTATATAGTTAAGCTAAGACATGCATTTTGCTACTTGAAAGTTTGTATATATGTATGATTATGGTTTCTAATGTTATGAATACTTAATGAATGATGGAATATACCACGTTATGCTTGATCTTGTTATAGCCGAATGATTAAAGAATTGAACATTACTTACTTGCTTGTGGTATGGTTCGAATGTATGCACAAATGAACATGTTAAGTTAAACCTACATGAATTGCTTACATGTCTTGAATGTAACATCCTAAAAGACATACCTAATAACTTGAATTGAGCATATCATCGTATACCAGTTAATTGTTGTTATAAGATGTTTAAGCTACGCATATATGATGTTATTTGAAGTGGATATGATTAGGTTAAGTATACAATCTGAATACCATACATGATAAACATGTCCTTGCTTGAATGATCATATGTGATTGATTAAGTGCCTTGTTAGTTCTCAACTCATCTACTAGGGATGAGTTATTGAAAGTTTTAAACGATTTGTGTTTCCAGTAACGCTCCCGAGCCGGTTTACTCCTAAACCGGGGTAGGGGTGTTACATTTTGTTGACATCAGAGCTTTTTAGTCAATTCTAAGACTAAAACCAGGTCTTATTGCATCATATAGGGATACTTGTTCCACCTAGGAGACAATGTACTGTATAGGCTTGTGTTCTTGCTCAACTGAACTCCCTCTTTTTCTATCTAAACGTAGAATGTCTGAAACAAGGTTTGCTCGGGATGATGAAAGTCCCGAAGGCTCCTCGAATGAAGGAGATAGTGTGAGGATGGAGCAAAATCCTCCACAACAAGCTGAACCTCGAGAACAAACTGCTCCTCAACAAGAAGCCCCTGCTATAAATCTTGTGCAACGAGAATGTCTCATTAGCATGAATGAGATGTTCGATCATCTAGTAACAACTCTGAAACGGGATCATCCTGTTCCACCTCCTGCCACTGTGCCAAATAGAGCTCCAATCGATAAGTTGGCCCAACACCGGGCTTATACATTGACTGGTACTGATGATGTAACGCCCCAAATCCTAGCCTAGAAGTATTGGAAGCAATTGCATAAGTTGATAGCTTAATTGAACCTAGAATTTAAGCTAAATTGATTAGTCAAGGATCTAATTGAAAGAATGAATGAAATAAGTGATCAATTTAAAGTGACTACATTGAATTAAAGGAGAAAAACGATGATTGCATGCTAAATTCCTTGTTTCCCTTAATGCCCTTGATTAAGTTAAGGTTAAGGATTAATCAAAGGCCATCTTGGATATTTCATAATTCCATTACAAGGGATGTCATCTTCATCCAATTCTTCACTATGCCAAAAGTGAAGAAGAAAATAGGGAGAAAGAGAGCTTGAGAAATCAGCCATTGAAGAAGGGAAATTAAGCTTGCATGTATAGGATTTTGTAAGGAAATTAAAGCTAGAAGAAAAGTAAGTATGATTTTACTTTTGTTCAATCGAATAGGCAACTATATTTTGAGTTGGGCTGTTTTGATGATTGTAGATGAGATTAACTATTGAATATGTTGTTAGATGATTGAATTGTTGTAGAATTATGCAAATTTGGAGAATGAACACTAGGTATTATGCTGGAAATCATGTGTGAGGAATGGTGTAACAAAACTAGGTTGCTGGAAATTTGAAATTAGATGTTGATGTAAGAATTGAATTGATAGAACATGTAATTGAGCTATGGAACTAATGAATTGAATATGATCATGATTAGATAATGTAATTAAGGTGTTAAACAAGCTAAATTGTTAGTAACCAATGCTGGAAATGAAAGATAAAAGTATGAACATAGTCATATAGCCTAGAAACTGTTTTAGTAAGAACCTATTGTGTAAACATGCAAAATTAAGTATTGTAACCAAGTTGCTCTGTTTTGGCTGCCTTGAATAATGAATTAACATTGACTAAACATGTTTAGGATGTCATATGAAATGAATTATAGGGCCAAAACATAGGTTAAAATGAATTTAAGGAATTAAAATGTGTATAGGTGCAATCTGCCCAGAATTGCTCTGTTTTGGGCAGTAACTTTGAAAATTCACCAAAATTTGTATAGATCAAATTCAGGGCTGAAAATTTAGTGACATGATCCTTAGTATTTCTACTTTCATTAGGTGAAAATAGAACTGAAAACTGGGTCCTATGCTGGAAACTGTAAATAGAAATAGCTGGACAATGCAAACTATCGAAGCAGTGTAAATGACCTGTCTTTGAACAATAAACTGTATTAATTGGATAAGAACTAAAATTCAAGAATTATATGATCATATAGAAAATTTTGTTATCTTTCCAACGGTATAAATTAATCGAAATTCTGACATACGGATTAAAAGATATGACCATTTAAAGGGACAGTGTGCAAACTGCCAGGCCGCAGTGTACTGGGCAGTTTGAGACTGTTTTTGCACCTAGAAGTAAACTGTTTCCAAAACAGTTTTGGGACATTGTAATCTATCCAGTTATGTTCTAAAATGAGGTAATAACAATTTAGAGATGAACTAGTAAGAAATGCTTAAAAGAAGGCATAAAAACAGTAGCTAAATGTTAGGTACAAATGTGGTAATATTACTACTATATATGTGTGACATTATGTGCTTGTTTTGATGAATTGAATGTGTTATGCTTGCTAGACCAAGGGCAACAAGTTGTGGAAGAGGAAGATAAGAGTTGACATCCCAAATCAAGAGGCAAAGGGATTTGGATACAAGACAAGTGATTAGCTAGGAGTATTGTGAGTGTAACTATCCTTAGGGTTAGGACTTAGGTCCTAACCAACCTTGCTATTGTTAATTCAATGATATTGCCATGTAACATGACTTAATACATATTTGGCTAATTAAGGGAAGAATGATATGAATGACAACTTGTTTGATGCCATGATCTATTTGTTTACTTGAGTGTTAAGCAAATGAAATGAAATGCTTGACATGTTGCATTGCTTATGCCAAAGGTAAGAAATGACATGCTTGCTTGGAGAATAAGGTGCGCACATTGCATACATATGCATGTGTTTGTGATTGATACACATGAATGGTTGAAATGAAATGAACAATGGTACCACTTTGTATTCATGCCATTCGAATGGCATGGATAGATTTGTCTTGGGAGTTAAGACTCCATAAGCCTAAGGGCTTGGCCTTTGAATGGCATAAACTTGTATTGAATAATGAATTGTATAGAGCTTGAATGAAATTGATAATCAACAACCTTGGTAGCTAGTTTGGATAGATAGGAGGGCATGCTTTAGAATCTTGAGCCCATATTGGCACTACGGTGCATATTGGTACGACGATACATATTGGCACTACGGTGCATATTGGCACGACGGTGCATTTTGGCACTACGGTGCATATTGGCACGATGGTGCATTTTGGCACTTGGTGTATATTGGTACTACGGTGCATATTGGCACTTCGGTGCATATTGTTGAAGATTTGATTATCTAGTAAGCTACTTACCAGGGGTGTTATAAGATGAACTAAAATTTGAAATGAACATTGTTTGCCTTGGTTGTGTGATGTCAACATTACATGTTTTGTAAGATTCTTGAATGAATATCCTTGCCTTGAATGATACCACATGAATGATTGTAAAACTAGTTACTTCTCATGAAAGAAATGCATGGATGAAGTTTATTGTGTAAGAATGCCTACTTGGTACTTGGTGTTTTTGATTGCTTGTTTCCTAAGCAAATAATCGAATAGTATGATATGCATACATGATGGATGTTGCTATGATTGAATGTGTTATATGTGAAGCTTGCTTGTGTTTTTCTCCATGCATTCGAATGGTATATAATTTGTGTTGATGATCTTGATTTTTTTTTAAATACTTGTAAACTTGGTTCAGTAAACATTGGAATTGGTTAGACTTAGTGTTACCTCACAAGTACATAACTTGTACTTACCACTCTACTCTTCATTCTTCCCATAACAGATTAAGGATACTTCAAGAGGATATATTGATCTCGAAGTAACATTTTGAAGCAAGCTTGAAAGTATGATTTCATACGCTTTGTATACTCCTAGTTTGGTGGCACTAGAACTTGTAATAGGTAGCTTTGATCATGCACTTGGTTCTGTGTTTAAGACTAGTATATGTAATGTTTTGATGGGCCTATCATGTAACTAACTTTGATGACTTGAACTATGTTTATAACTTTGTTGATATGTATATAAATTAGTATAATGCTGCACAAATTATGAAGAATTTCAATGATTGATGAATCCTTTTATAGTTCGAATGTTAGACCAAAATTGTATGATCATGCATTTTTTCCTATGGCTATTGGTATGATTCGGCCATGTTGAGATTGAAGCCAAGGTATGTACAAGCATGCATTAATAATGTTACTAGTTAAGGATGCCATGAAATAGTATGCCTTGTTTGAAAAGGAAACAAATGAAATGTGTTAAGTGACTACTAGTTATTCAAATAGGGTGTATGAACATGTAATAAGAATGTAAGTTGGATGCCTTGTATTAATCATGTTAATTGGTTGAATAAGTAGTATCTTGAGATGCAAGTAAGCTAAATGAAAGAAAAAAGTTATGCTTAGTTCTTGCTGATGGAATGTATATGTGATATGTAATTAGGTTTGTTAACTAAGCATGAAAAGTGGTAACTTAGGATATAAGTATCAAATGAAACAAATTAGTACCTAAATTAGCATGCTAAGTGTGTTTGCTTTCAATGAATATGGATTTCTTGTATGACTTGTAATGTTTATTTTAGGTTACTTGCGTTGCAAGTTATGTATACCGAGTTTACTTGTTCGACAAGTAACCTATCTCTTGCTTTGCTCTCGTTTTGCTAACGCTTCAGAACCGGGTTACGGCTAACCCGAGGATGGGTGTTACAGATGAAGCAACCCTGAAGTAGATGAGCATTCGCTAGAGGCTACTACTCAAATCTTGACCAAGCAGTTACCTTGTTCTGATAAACATAAACTCGAATGTACCATAGCCCTATTGGCAAACGAAGCTTTGAGCTGGTGGGAAACTACAACCCTGACTGCTCCTTCTAACACTGTTACTTGGAAATTCTTTCTCGAAGAATTCAAGAAGAAGTATATCAGTGAACAGTACTTAGCCGAGCGTCAGAAGCGTTTCTTGTACTTGAAGGAAGGTGGCCAACCCATTGAACAATACGTGAGTGGCTTTTGCAAGTATTGCAAATACGGGTCGGAGTATATCAAGACAAATGCAGACAAGTGTATAATGTTCATTGACGGACTTAATGATGAATTAAGTCTGATATTTACTGCCCTGGGTATCACTGACTTCTAGAGTTTGGTGAATTAAGCTATTGCAACTGAGGCAAAGATGAAGGCCTCAAAGAAACGTAAAAGTGGCAGTACCTAGAAAGATAAAAGATACAGGAATGAAGACAAGCCTCATTTGCAGTCTAAGAAGCCTAAACATCATCGAGAGAACTCTTCCACCTTTACTCATGTTCAGAAGAGTAATTTCATATCGAGACCTCAATTGGTATCCAATTCTTCAGCTCTGGTCATTTATGTTAAAAGTACGGGAAATTCTGGTAAAGCTGCTTAGTTCTGCCAGAAGCACCACTCGGGCTAGTGTAGAACTCAATCAAATCTATGCTATTTGTGTGGAGCTTCGGATCACTACATTAGGGATTGCTCTCAGAATCCTAACAAGCGTCTGAGCCGAACCCCTATAAATGATAGCTCTACACCATTATTTCAAAGTAGAGGACCTAGACAAGCTCAGTCTGGGAATCCGAGAAAGAACAAGGGTCAAAACTAGAACACTACTCATCATGAATCTCAGGCTCTTGCTCGAATCTACCACATTCGGGGAAAAGAAGATGAAGAATCACCCGATGTCATCGCAAGTACCGTTGAGTTAAATACAAGTCCTGTTTATGCTTTAATAGACTCGGGATCTACACACTCCTTTGTTTGTTCATCCTTGATTGCAAAATTAAATTTGAAGCCTGAAACTATAAACCAAGGTCTAGTAGTTTCGAACCTTATAGGGGGAATTACAACTATAAACTTCATTTGTAAAGATTGTCTCTTGTACATTCGAAACATAACCTTTCTTGTTGATCTTTACGTACTACCATCCTATGAATTTGATCTAGTATTGGGACTAGACTGGTTAGGGAAACACCAAGCCTGGGTAGATTGCCAAAATAGGAGACTTTATCTCCGAGTTTTAGGAAATGAATCTATCATTCTTATTGATAAGAAACCTACCTCAATCTTTGCTCCCATGGTTATACAAGATGAAACAGATTTTGGTCTACCAAACATGCCAATTGTATCTAAATTTCTCGATATTTTTCCCAAGGAACTCTTTGGTCTCCCTCCAACCAGAGAAGTAGAGTTCGGGATTGATGTTCAACCTGGAACGAATCTGGTGTCCATCACACCCTATCGAATGGCACCAATTGAGTTGAAGGAACTCAAGAAGCAACTTCAAGAGTTACAAGACAAGCGTTTCATTAGACCCAGTTTGTCTCCCTAGGGTCTCCAGTCTTGTTTGTGAAGAAGAAAGATGGGACTATGAGACTTTGTATTGATTACATACAATTGAACAAACTCACCATCAAGAATAGATATCCTCTACCAAGGATTGATGATCTTTTCGATCAACTCAAGGATGTTGCATTGTTTTCAAAGATTGATCTTCAATCGGGATACAATCAAATAAGGGTAAAAGAAGAAGATGTACCAAGACAGCCTTTCAGACTCGTTATGGTCATTATGAATTCCTTGTAATGCCATTCGGGTTAACGAATGCTCCGGCTGCATTGATGGATCTTATGAATCGAATATTTAAGCCTTCCTCGATAAGTTCGTGGTCATTTTTATTGACGACATATTGGTGTATTCTAAGAACAAGGAAGAATATGCTGAACACCTTCAAATCGTGTTGCAAACCCTCAGAGAATATCAATTGTTTGCAAAGTTTACCAAATACGAATTTTGGCTATCAGAAGTGTCGTTTCTTGGACATGTTATCTCCGCAGAAGGGATCAAAGTTGATCCAAGGAAGATTCAATATATCCTGGATTGGAGACCTCCAAGAAATGTGGGTGAGGTTAGAAGCTTTCTCAGTTTAGCTGGGTATTATCAACGATTTGTCAAAGGCTTTTCCTCTATAGTCGCACCTTGACCAAACTACTCCGCAAAAATAAACCATTTGTTTGGTCGGAGAACCAACAAAGAAGCTTTAACCAGCTTAAAAAAGCCCTTACTCATGCTCCAGTTCTCATCCAACCAGAATCGGGAAAAGAGTTCACAATCTATAGTGATGCATCTCATTTGGGGCTAGTTTGTGTCCTAATGCAAGACGGGAATGTGGTAGCTTATGCCTCACGTCAGTTAAAGCCTCATGAATCAAACAACCCTACACACGATCTGAAATTGACAGCCATCGTCTTTGCACTCAAAATCTGGAGACATTACTTGTTTCGAGAGAAGTGTAACTTGTATACGGATCTTAAAAGTCTCAAGTACCTCCTAACTCAAAAGGATTTGAATCTAAGGCAAAGAAGATGGCTAGAATTGCTTAAAGATTACGATTTAGTCATAGACTACCATCCGGGGAAAGTAAATGTGGTTGTTGATGCCCTTTGTCGCAGACCATACTCGGGTAAACCCTCGATTCTAAATATTAGACGTTATCTTGAAACAATCCATTCCTAACTCGTATAAGAACCTTGTGAATTCTTTTGTAGATTCCTTGGCAATCAATGCTCATTTATGTTTATACAAAGGACGAGAATTCCTATATGGACTCCAAGTTCAATCTAGTCTAATCTTGAGAATCAAGGATCTCCAGCAAACTGATCCAGATCTTCAGAAGATCATGTTAAAGCTAGATTTAGAACCTAATCCTAAATTCTCCATTAAGCCGAATGGACTTCTCTATTTTAAGGATAGAGTATGTGTTCCCGGTAATGAAGAACTCAAGAAAGAGATATTACAAGAAGTTCATCAATGTTCTTTCTTGATACATCCGAGATCAGTCAAAATGTATAAAGACATAAAACCACTGTATTGGTGGCCAGGCATGAAGTCAACTATTACAAACTTTGTATCAAAGTGTCTAACTTGTCAAAATGTCAAAGCCGAGCACAGAGTCCCTACGGGACTACTTCAACCTATCGAATTTCCTCAATAGAAATGGGACCGTATAACTATGGATTTTGTTACTGGTCTACCTTCAACCCCAAGAAAGAACGATGTTGTGTGGGTGATCGTTGATAGATTCTCAAAATCTACACACTTTATCCTTGTTCTAATGAACATGAGCTTGGATGTCTTGGCCGAATTATACATTCGTGAAGTGATTCGGTTGCACGGTGTACCTACAGCTATAATCTCTGATCGAGACCCCAGATTTGCTTCTCGTTTTTGGAAATCCTTGCAAAAGGCTTTAGGGTATAAAATGCATCTTAGCATAGCCTTCCATCCTCAAACTGATGGACAATCAGAAAGGATAATTCAAGTACTCGAAGATATGTTGAGTGCTTGTGTAATAGACTTTGGAATGAACTGGGAAAAGTCTCTATCCCTATTAGAGTTTGTTTACAATAATAGCTACCAGGCATCTATTCAGATGGCACCATTTGAAGCCTTATACGGGAGGAAATGTAGGACTCTCTTATGTTGGTCTAACTTGGGAGAAAACAAGGTTTTGGGACCTCAACTGCTAAGAGAAACTGAAGAACAAGTGCAAATCATTCATAGCTGATTGAAGGCAGCGTTTGATAGACAGAAAGCCTATGCAGACTTAAAAAGGAGAGACATTGAGTACAATGTAGGAGTCAAGGTCTTCCTTAAAGTATCTCCTTGGAAGAAGGTCTTCAAGTTTGGAAGAAAGGGGAAGCTCAGTCCCCGATTTATCAGACCTTTTGAGATCATTGAAAGGATAGGACCAGTAGCCTATCGTTTGGCTCTTCCTAGTGTGTTCGATAAGATTTACAATGTGTTTCACTTATCTATGTTAAGAAGATACAGATCTGATCCATCCCACGTCCTTGAACCTGAAGAAGTCAAATTGAATCCCGACTTGTCATATGAAGAAGAACCAATTCGGATCTTAGCTCGAGAAGTCAGAAAGCTTCGTAACAAGACCACATATGTACCCTCCGTCTGTCGCCAAATAAGGGCCTTAGCCCTGGACCGTAGTCCACCCTTACACAATGAGCTCTAGACTCTAAGGCATGCCCTTCTACCCAGTCCAACTAGCTACCAAGGTTGTTCGATTTACCATTTATTCATGTGTTTCAAGATCAAGATCATGTCAAGCAAGTTCATTTCATATTAGGCCCTTAGGCCATTGAGCCATAGCTCACATGTCATGTAATTTCATGTTTCATTTCATCAAGATGAGATGATATCTCAAGCATGTTCTTTAGCATTCAATCACAAGTATCATTACACATACAAGCACCAATATACCATACAACCATGCTTAGCATTCGAATCGATCATGTAAATAAAGATGTGATATAGTTTCATGCATTACTAGTCATTCTTCCCTTATTAGGTCATGTCCATGATTAGGTTCATTTAACAATTCAAGAGTATAAACAATTATGTATTGGTTAAGACCTAGTCCTAACCCTAGAGGTAACTACACTCACAATACTCCAAGCTTAGCTAGTCTTGGATCCACACTCCCTTGTTCTTGGCTTTAGGATGATCCACTCTATCCTCTTCCACCAAGTTTACTCCTGGTTCTATCACATTACAAGTATAAACATATGTCAAAACAAGATCACAAGATCATTTAATTCAAGACAAGATTACAAGTATACAACATTCACAAATTTGGCAGCACGTTCATGTATATTTTTCATTACACTTAACTACAATTTTCTACATTCTAGTTCATGTAAAACAAGGCATAATCAAAGGCCTAAAACTGTTTACAAGACAGTTTACAAAATGCCATAAAACAATGTGCATTTCCCTATATAGCTGCTGCCAGGCAGCTTGCACTATAGTCACTAAATCATGCATAACTTTTATTCCGCACGTCAGAATTTCAATTGGTTTACACCGTTGGAAAGCTAACAAAATTGTTTTTATGACCATATAAGGCTTTTATTTTATTTCTTTGCCAATTAATACAGTTTTAACTTAAAGATAGGGCATTTTAATTTACTGGACAGTTTGCACTGTCCCTAGTGTTTCTTCTCTACATTTCAGTATACAACCCAGAGTTCAGTTATATTTTCTCCTAATGAATTTAGACATACTAAGGTGTTGTCCATAAAAATTTCAGCCTTAGATTCATTATACACAATGTATAGTGATTTTTCAAAGTTACTGCCCAGAATAGAGCATTTTGGGCAGATTACACTAGGTTGAATTTCTAGCTTCTTAACTCATTTTAGCAAGGTCCTAACATGGCAATTCCATTCATGTTCATGTTCATACATGTCTAGGTCATCATAATTCACCTAGAAATGTTCTTCATTATCATGTTGAACCTAATTTGATATATTTGATCACATTTACACATCCAATTCATCAACTAGGCAGTCCATTACCTAATTTAACTAGTTCAATTAGGTGTAGTCATTTTCCAGCAACATATCTATTCAATTCAATCTTCATTTTACCTAGCAACATGCTCAAAACAGGATTCTATGTTCATTTGACATGTTTACACAATTTCTCTATCAAAATAGTCCCTAATCAAGATTGTTTTCAATCAAGCACATATTTCTCAAATTTTCAGCAACTATACATATATCTCATTAGCAATTTAGTTTCTAGCATTCGATTTCCAAGCTCTAATTGAAGCTAGCATGACCCTAACACACATAGAAATCATCCACTTTCATCAAGGCAACAAGAACATCATCATTTGCATATTCAAACAATCTATAACAAGTTATAATCAAGTATTATACCTTCTCCAAGCTAAATTTGATCAATGGATGAATCAAGAAGCTTGAATTGAAGGTGTTTGCATGAAAATTTTCTCTCCCCTTTTCTCTCTCAATGTTTCAACCAAAGCATGATAATGGGAGGAAGGTGGCAATATTTATTTGGTCATTATCCCTCCTAAACATGAGTCATCATCCAAATTGGCACATGTTCTCTTCCAATGAGAACATGTGTCAAGGCCTCTATTTAATTTAATATTATATGCAATCTATAGAATTTTGCATGTTCACATTTTCATCCTTTCATTTATGCCTTCTAGTTTTCATTTCAATTCAACTAGGTTCTAATTTCACCTATTTGATCTTAAGAATGGCTAATGTTCATTCTTCTTTTAAATTGATTAGCACATATATTCAATTAGCCTATAGTTTAGATAGTGGTAACATTACTAGGTCAATTTTAGGGTGTTACATGTTCTTGATAGTGAGCCGGTTTAGCTGACGATAATCGATACATAGCCTCATCGACCCGTCCTTTTTCTTAACGAAAAATGCAGGTGCTCCCCAGGGTGAAGAGTTGGGTCGAATGATGCCCTTGTCTTGAAGCTCTTGCAATTGTTTCTTAAGTTCTTTGAGTTTAATAAGGGCCATTCGATATGGAGCGATAGACACTGGATCACTCCCGGGTTGAACTTCAATCTTGAATTCAACTTCCCGAATAGGGGGCAATCCCGATAATTCCTCAAGAAAAACATCAGGGAAGTCAGAAACAACAGGGAATGAACTCACCCCGAATTCAATTTTATCACTTTTAATCATAGCACCAAAGATGCTAATAGGTTTCTTATCGATAAAGGTAATGGATTTTTCTCCTAGGCCTCGGAGAAACAATTTTCTCTTTTGGCAATCTACCCAAGCTTGATGCCTTCCTAACCAATCTAATCCCAGAATGAGATCGAATTCAAGAAAAGTCAACAATAACAAGTCGGCTAGGAATGGGATGCCTTGAATGAATAAAGGGCAATCTTTACATATTTGGTTCACTATTACATTGTCTCCTAAAGATTTGTAGCAATTAAGCTACAACTAACATATTCAAGCTTCAATTTAAGTTTTCAATTGAAGGAGATCTTATGAATGAATGGGTTCATCCCGTATCAAATAAAGCATAAACGAGATAAGTATTAAGGTAGATTGTACCTGCAATTATGTCAGGAGATTCTTCCTCCTCCCGACCTCAGATATGATAGACTCGAGCAAGCACCCAAGACTACTGATATGTAGCATTAGACCCTTGGCCTTTGCTCTTCCCGTAGTTTCCTGAGTTAGCTTGCTTTAAACCCTTTCCCCTGGGTAAAGGAGCTTGATTCAACTTGTGAGAAACATGTGAAGGCAACTTGTTTGGATTTTGGGGGCAGTCTTTGACATAGTGTGTCGTGTCTCCGCACAAGTAAAAAGCATTAGTGAGCTTTCTACAAACTCCGATATGGTTCTTTTGACAAGTCTTGCAAGTAGGGATTTGGTTCTCCCTCCCAGTATTCTCGATGCTATCCAAGGACACCATAGGTGTTGAGGATCTGGACATGGGTTGTGGCTTGGGTATATAGCTACCCTTAGAGAAATTTCCCTGATTGGAAGAATTTCCTCCTTGATGCTTTTGCTTCTTAGTGCGCCAATGAGACTTGTGATCATCACTCGATCTTTTGTTATCTCGGGACTGATTCTATGATCGTTTTGCCGAAGTCTTCATCTTGGCTTCGGTAGCTATTGTAACACCCTAAACTTGGCCTAGGAAGGTTACCACTACCTAAGCTATTGACTAATTGAATTATGTGCTAATCAAGTTAAAGAGGAAAGAACATTGGCTATCTTTAAGATCAAATAAGTGAAATTAGAACCAAATTTTATTGAAATTAAAACTAGAAGGCTTAAATGGAAGGATGAAAATGTGAACATGCAAAGCTCTAGAGTTTGCATGTAAATTGAATTAAAATTTGAGGCCTAGACACATGTTCTCATTTGATGAGAACATGTGCCTTGTGAGTGATGACTCATGGCAACTAGGTGGGAAAGATGAACAAAAATTGTGTTATCTTCTTCATCCCATAGCCGAATTTTTGAGAGAGAAAGGAGGAGAGAAAGCTTCATAGACCATATTCAATTCATGTTTCTTGATTGAGCTTTGATCAAATTAGCTTAGGAGAAGGTAAAATGCTTGATTCCTCACTTCAATTACATGCTTGAATATTGAATTTGTGATGTTCTTGTTGCCTAATTTGAATAGGATGATTGTTATGCATGTTAAGATGATGTTAGCTTCTAATGATCCTTGAAATTGTGAGTGTTAGTAGTCAAATTGCTAAGGAGAATTGTATGGTTGCTGGAAATTGAGGATAGGGATCATGTTGAAACTAGTTTTGATTAGGGACTATTTTGCTAGTTGAAAATGTGTAACATGCTAATTGTATATAATGCCCTGTTTTGATCATATTGTTAGATGAATTGAGACTTGAATAGAGTAAATAGCTTGCTGGAAATTGAATGCATATAATTGGATTAGTTAAAGCTAGGTAGTGGACTGCTCAAATGGTGAATTAGAGGAATGTTGTTGATCAAATGGATCAAATTGAACATAGTACTATAATACCCTGTTTTAAGCACATTGATAGGTGAATTAGACTAACCTAGACATGCAAGAACATGAAAATAAGTTGAATTACAATGTTAGAATCTTGTTTAGATGAATTATGAAGCTAGAAGCTTAACCTAGTGTAATCTGCCCAGAATACTCAGTTTTGGGCAGTAACTTTGAAAAATCACCATAAATTGTATAAATGGAATTTAAGGCTGAAATTTATATGGATATTGCCTTAACATGTCTAAATTTATTAGGAGAAAACAGAACTGAATTTTGGATTGTAGAATGAATTGTAGAGAAGAAACACTAGGGACAGTGCAAACTGTCCAATGTTGTAAATTGCCCTGTCTTTAAGCTAAGAAACTGTATTAATTGGCAAAGAAATAAAATGCAAGGCCTATATGGTTAGAAAGACAATTAAGTTAGCTTTCCAATGGTGTAAACCATTTGAAATTCCGACGTAAGGAATGAAAGTTATGCATGTTTAAGTGAGTAGAGTACATGCTGCCTAGTAGCAGCGGTTTAGGTAATTGTACACAGTTTTGTATATAGTTTGGTAAACTGTTTTGCAAACAGTTTTGGGACAGTTTAATTACTGCCCTGTTTTACCTTAATATGGAATGTAGGCAGTTTGGCAATGTGCATTAAGGTGTGTATATGAATATGCTATTTGTCTTGTCTTGTATATGTGATGTATTAACCTTGTTGCCATGTTGAATGACTTTGTGATTACATGTTTTAATCTTGTTCTATCTATGTGATTTACTAGAGCAAGGAGAGGACTTTGGAGAAGGATCTAAAGTCGAGCATACAAGGGACAAGAAAAAGGGAATAGTCTTTCGAGACTAGCTAGCTTGGGAGTATTGTGAATGTAGTTTATTCTAGAGTTAGGACTAGGTCCTAACTAAAGCAAGCATGTCTAAATACTTGTATTGTTAGAATTGACTTCATATGATCTTGATCTAATAAGGGAAGTATGAAATAAGATTATACATGAAACTTGACTACATCCTTGAAGTGTTGTATAAATAGAATGCTAGCATTTATATGTGGTAACATTGATGCTTGTAAGCATGACATGGTATTGTGATCAATTGCTTAAACTTAATGCTTGAAATGCTAGCCTAGATGATGCAATGAACACTCGAAATGAAGTGTTATAGCTCTAATGGCCTAAGGGCTTAATGCATGTATAAACTTGCCATGCAATACTCGAAATGACTCTTGAAATAAAGATAATGCTTGACATGAACTTGTACACTTCAATGATACATGATCTTGAACTTGAAAAGCTTGAAATCCTTGAATAAATGAAGTGTAATAAAACAACCTTGGTTGCTAGTTGAATAGGTAGAAGGGCATGCCTTAGAGTCTAGAGCTCATTGTGTCAGGGTGGACTACGGTCCAGGGCTAAGGCCCCTAATTGGCGACAGACGGAGGGTACGTATGTGGTCTTTGGCGACAGTATGACGGTTGACCAGTACTACAGTACATCTTGTGGCGACAGTTGGTTGGAGACTCGATTACCTAGACAAACTATGAACTAAGGGTTGTGATCAAAGATAATAAATGAGCTAATAAGTATGAATTGCTTGATTTCTTGTTATGTAAGCATGAATTATTGTCTTTTGCTTCTTATGTTAGTCGAATGCTTTGCAATCCTTAGGTAGGATCATTCTTGTCTAATTGACACTTAACTTGATATAACAATTGGTTAGAACTAGTTACTACCTCACTAAGTATATTCTTGTACTTATCACTCTTGTTTTCATTCTTCCCAACTACAGGATAAAAGATTCGATTGTTGCTTGATCTTGAAGCCTGATTTCTTGAGCTCGAAGCAAGACACAAGCATAGCTAAAGTATGGTTCATACTTGTTTTGTATTTCTCCTAGTTGGTGGCACCTAGACACATATATGTAGCTAGAACAAGACCATGCATCTTGTTTGTTTTGGGAGGATTGTATATATGCATGAACATGGCTACTTGATGTTCTGAATACTTGTATATATGTGTTCTCGAATGGGCATACTATGTTATGAACTTGGTTGACAATGTGAAACAAGTTTGTATTGAACTTAAATTATATGTAATGTATAAGTAGTTGTTGCGCATATATGAATATATATATATATGGAATGTGCAAGTGATTGATCTAGCTTATATTGGCATTCGAATGCCTTGTGGAATGATATATTCTTGTGTGAATATACCATGATGTAGGTGTTGTTATGTGTTTGTATGGTGAATGTCGAATGGTATAGTTGTTTGGAAACAAGTTACATGCAATTGTAGGTTCAAATAATCATGTTTAGTAAATTTAGGTATGAGATGTTTATGTATCAATCTAAGAAACAATGAAATGAAATAGAAGTATATTTGAACACTTAGGTTATTCGAACTAGGGTTGTATGATGATGTTAATTAAATTGTTTGGTAACCTATGATGTCTTGAAATCAAAATGTGAGATTGCTTGCATGTTAAGTTATAAATGATTGGTTGTTTGCTAGTTAAGTAACTCATCTAATAGGGATGAGTTAATCTATTCTTGCCTTGTTCTTTCTTGCTTGTAATGTTCATGCTTGGTAACGCTCCCGAGCCGGCTTGCTACTAACCTGGGGTAGGGGGTGTTACAGCTATGACTCAGTTGACTGGTTCTTGAAAGTCAGTAATCCCCAAAGTAGTGAACATGGGGCCTAACTCATCATTAAGACTGTCGATGAACATTCTACACTTGTCTGCTTCTTTCTATATGAATTCCGAGCCGTATTTGCAATATTTACAGAATTCGCTGGCATACTGCTCGATAGGCTTTCCTCCTTGTTTCAGGTACAAGAACTTCTTTTTGCGATCAGCAAGATACTGATCACTAATATACTTCTTTTTGAATTCTTTAAGGAAGAATTCCCAGGTGACAGCTTCTTCAGGTGCTGCCAAGGTAGTAGTTTCCCACCAATTCAATGCCTCTTCGGCCAATAAAGCTACTGCACACTATAGTTTGTGTTCATTTGAGCACTGCAGTTGCTTAGACAAGATTCTTGTCGTATTCTCAAACTAGTACCCCGCTTCTTTTGGCTTGTCTTCACTTATTCCAAAGAAGGTGTAAGCTCGGTGTTGAGCTAACTTATCAATAGGAGCTTTTGCCGATTTTTCTACCGGAGAGTCAGGAGTACTTTGTCTTATTGAGACAATCATCTAATCAAACATCTCCTTCAGACCGGAGAAGCATTCCCGTTGAATAGGACAAACCATGAGAACTTCCTGCTAAACTTGTTGGGGTTCAGTAGGCTTAAGGGGATCCTGGTTCATCCTTACGCTCCCTCCCTCGTTGCAGGAGATAGTCGGGCTTTCATTATCCTTGCCTAATCTTGTTTCAGACATTCTATATATAAGGAATAAGAGAAGTCAAGCTCAAGTCACAGTCCAATCAATATTCAAATAACTCCTAGGTGGCACATAAATGATCAATGATAATAGCCTATTCATGCAATAGACCCTAGAATCATGCAACCATAAGCTCTGATTACCATTTTGTAACATACTCTAACCACCCTAGTAGGGTTAGGTAAGTTACCACAATTTCAATCAATGATTCATACAATTAAAGGTAGAGTGTTCAATTTGTTTTAAGTCTTTCTTCCTCATTAAGAAACAATTCGATTAAGTGAGGGCACAACAAACAATGCATGATGCAACTATTAGATATATTAGGACACATAATTCAATATGTTATTATAATCAAAACCATTTAAGACTTACTTGATTCCCAAGCAACCATTCGAACTAGATGAGAAACCTATTAGATAATTTCAACATTCAATGTAACTATCAAGCATTTCAATAAGTGATTTACATGATTTACTTATGTGAACTTAATCAAACATATATGCTTACAATGTCATATACATCATTCGACTTGTACCATAAGTGACCAAGGTGGTTCAATTTTAAACATGTGGATTACTACATTTTCTTACTGTTAACTAGCCAACTTCAATAGATCTATTCATCCATTTCATGCATAATCTAACCATGGAAATCTAACATTAGACAAACAAGCATTCAAGCTCAATAAAGTGCATACATGCTCATATATATATACATACCATACTCTTATAGATCATAGATGAAGTTAGTTTATACAAACCATAACTAAGTGATCATGAATACACATGCCTTAGGTGCCACCGTCCTAGGAGAACTATAACAAGATGGAAACATACTCTTTTAAGCAAAATGTGACTTGTATGAGCTTAGACTTCAGGATAGGATCCAATATCATCCTGAATCGTAGAAATGAGACTTGAATAAGCAAAGCTTAGTGAGTGAGTTAAAGTTACAAGGCAATCAAGACAATAAGTCTCAACTACAAACCATCAAATAGATGGTATGGTTCCCCCATCAATAAGGAACCATTCGAACTAGGCAAACAATACTAGGTACATTGCTAAATTTTCAATCCAATATCAATACAAGGCTTGCAGTTTAGACATGCTCAATCATCCAGTTTGACTACTTTAGGCATAACATATCCTTTGAACACATCCAATGTTTCAATACTCAAACAATCTCATAGGCAATGTTCAATCAATGTTTCAATGTCAATAGTTCATGGCATTTGTTGTTTTCTTTACAATCAAGCAATCTCATATAGCAATGTTCAATCAATGTCTCAATATCAATAGTTCATGGTAATCAATTTTCCTTTACTATCAGTCAATGCAATTCAATGTATCAATAGATTTAATGTACCCGAGTAATAGTTCATTTTAAGTATAGCATTGAGAATCGATTACTCAGTCTAGATACTCGAGTCTCCAACCAAATTGTCGCCAATAACAATAGTCAATATGGTACAAAGTACCTGGTCAAATCCCTCCTACTGTCGCCAATGACCAATAACAATACTTCCCTCCTACTGTCGCCAATTAGGGACCAATGTCTCGAACAATAGTCTACCCCGATAATAAGCTCTATAGACTCTATGTCATGCCAACTATATCTAAGACCGACTCGAGACCAAGGATTGCAATAGTTATCACTTTCATTCAATTAGAAGCATGATTCAATTCAATATGCACATTTTGTGCCAATATCCCCTTACAATCGAATAGGGTTCAAAGCCAATACCAATATCAATGTTTCAATAGTCAATGAAAGTGTGTCAATCAATATGTCATTAGACAATGAATTGATTTACTTCTATCTATAACATCATGCTTCATTTCAATATAGTTCAATTAGGCAATAAGCATATCATGACAATCAATAACAATTCAAGCATGCTTCACAATCAAGTAACCACTCAAAAGAGCACTTACCTTCCTAATGCTCCATAGCAATCTCATTATGCAATTTATACTTAAGAATCAATATGAAATACAAATTAGAAATAGACTTGGAGAGGTTACCGCCCTTTCCAAACTTTAAGCTACACTCACAGGAATTTTTTGAGCTATTGTCGATCCCATATTGTAATCCCTTTCCCTCTACTAGCTTGCTGATCTAAGCGAGCCCCTTTTTCCTCAATTTCCACTTGATCTAAAATTCATACAATGCATAGTGTATTAGATACAATCCAGCAACCAATTGAGTCATTATGTGACTCCATATACTCAAGCATTCAATTCAATACAAACATCAAGATTGTTGCTGCCTAGTAGCATGTGCATTGCTTGCTTAAATGTTCATATCTTTTATTTCGTACGTCAGAATTTCGAACCGTTTACACCGTTAGAAAGATAACTTAATTTTACTATTAACCATATAGGCCTTACAATTTTAATCATAGTGAATTAATGTAATTTTTTATTTAAAGGCAGTCCAAAATGTATCACTAGATAGTTTGCACTGTCCTTAGAGATTAGTCTCTACAAAATGTTTTATAACTCGGAATTCAATTCCGTTTGTTGCATAAAAAACTCGACATACACATGATTCTGTTCATATAAGATTTGCTCCCTAATTTGGTCTATGTGATTTTCTATAGATTTTCAAACTCACTGCCCAAAATAGAGTATTCTGGACAGCTTTCCTTTAGCTAGATTTTAGCTTCTTTAATCACTTAGACAAGGATCCTAACATGATTGTTCAATATATAAAGTCATTCATACATGTCTAAGTCAATCCAATTATGTGTCAATCCTATAAAAACATGGAAATTGAGAAATATTTTCAATTTGATTCATTAAGACATCAATTCACTAGAATTTCCAGTAACCACAATTTCAATTCACATATCAATCATCCATTCTAATCGTCATCCAAATTTTCCAGCAACTAGCATAGCATTTCACCATCAATTTGGTTATTGACAACATCAATTTCTCCTACTCATTCGAATGACACAATCAATTTCATGGATTGATCAATCAATTGAACTTCTTAACTAGTTCATAGCATCAATTCACTATCTATTCATCAAATTCATGTAATTCAAGCAAGAACCCTAAATCTACATGCATCATTTCTATCTATAACACATTAAGGAAGAGATTTAACCTTCCTATCAAGATTATATGAATGCTAGAAACTCCAATTTTTTCCAAATTTCAAGCTTGAATCTATGATTATAGAGTTTTCTCACTCAATCCCCTTTCTCTCTTCTTTTTTCATCATATTCGACTATTAAGTGAGAAAGATGACAATGGTTCATCAATTATCTCCTCATAAATGACTAATTTGTCCTTAATTATCCACTAATTAATGACATGTGAAGGGTATTTTAGGAATGTAAGAATTTTGCATGCATTCCTTCAATTTGTCACTTATTTCGGTTTGGTCACTTATACATTAGGTTACCACTTTTTCATTTATAGCATTCTATTCCTTAATACCTAGACTTAGTACCTTACTTTCAATCAATTAGGGATTAAGTGAAGGCATTGTAATAACTTTATTTATACTAATTTTGAGGATATTATAATGAAAGTTTGTATATATGTGTGATTATGGCTTCTATGAAAGCATTGTATCATCCTAAAAGACATGCTAATAACTTGAATTGAGAATATCATCGTATACTCGTTAATTGTTGTTATAAGATGTTTAAGCTGCGCATATATGATGTTATTTGCAGTGGATATGATTAGGTTAAGTATGCAATCCGAATGCCATACATGATAAACATGTCCTTGCTTGAATGATCATATGTGATTGATTAAGTGCCTTGTTAGTTCTCAACTCATATACTAGGGATGAGTTCTCGAAAGTTTTAAATGATTCGTGTTTCCAGTGTTTCCAGTAATGCTCCCGAGCCGGTTTACTCCTAAACCGGGGTAATAGGTGTTACAAACGCAACATTCATAGCTGAAGGGAAGCTAATACCGTGACCCAAATTGTCAAACTGTACCAAGATGACGGTCTAAGAGACGCTTGGTAGGGGAGCGAGAACTGGAAAAAGACTTGGCAAACGGACTTCAGGGATGTTTGAGGCCAAAGCCGGTAATAATGAAGAAGGACCGTTTTGGTCTCGAATTTAAGCCCAACCTTCAACAAAGACAAAAAGATTTGAAGAAAAGAGAAAGTCAAAGGAGAGCCTGACTCTTGGAAGGGGAAATATTCCTTGAGTCAATGACCTTCCCGAACTTAATCGATATCTTTAAATCTCGAGGGTTCGAAAATGTGGAAAAACAACTTGAAGAGGTCAATCAGGAAACTACTAGGCTACATGAAGAAGAAATCTTTGGCAACGAATTGGAGGGGCTCTTTGTTGGAGGAATTTTCGAAGGGGCTCAGCCTGGTAGATTTCTAGAGAAGATCAGTCCATGCCTCTCTAAGCGAAGTGCTCAGCGACTGGACAACTGAAGATCTCTCTCTAGTATCTAGCTTTGAAATAGAGTAAATACCATGAACCACCTTATACCTTTGCCCGCGGGTGTAAAGGATTATCTGTAAAAGGGCCATCATATCAGTTCATTTTAATAAAGATGCTTTCATGCCGATTCACAAATGGCAAACATGTTTCTTGTTCTTTTTCGCATCTTTTCCAAATGTATATTATTATTTTCTTTGTAGGTCTTCAATTATTAATTGCATGAATGATCCTGAACCTAATCCTGGGGTAGATCCTGAGCGACCAGTGTGTTTAATGGAAGTTAATGAGGTCAAAGATGAAAGAAGATGTGAAATCCCTCAAGAAATACTAAGGTTGGTAGAAAAAGAAGACAGGTAGATCTTACCTCACAAAGAAAAGATAGAAATTCTAAATCTCAGAACAGATGAAGTTAAAAGAGAGGTGAAGATAGAGACTGCTTTCTCGCTAAAAAACAAGCAAGAGCTGATTGGCTTGTTGCGAGAATTCAAAGATGTATTCGCCTGATCATATCAAGACATGCCAGGATTGGATAATAATATTGTGGTACATAAATTACCTATAAGGCCAGAATGTAAACCAGTCCAATAGAAGCTTAGAAGATTGAGGCCGGAGATAGTATTAAAAATCAAAGAGGAAGTGGCTCAATATCCAGAGTGGGTGGCTAACATAGTCCAGTACCGAAAAAGGATGGAAAGGTACGCATGTGTGTATACTACAGAGACCTGAACAGAGCCAGTCCAAAGTTAACTTTCCTTTGCCTCACATAGATTCCTGGTTGACAACACGTCAGGACATTCATGGTTCTCCTTCATAGATGGATTTTTAGGATATAATCAGATAAAGATGAACCCTGAGGATATGGGAAAGACAGCTTTTATAACTTTATGGGGCACATATTGTTATAAGGTGATTCCTTTTGGACTAAAGAACAATGGGGCAACATACCTGCGAGCCATGGTGACTCTCTTCCACTATATGGCGCACAAGGATATTGAGGTATACATGGATGATATGATAGCCAACTCCCAGACTGAAGATGAGCACATCCATAACTTAAGAAAACTATTCTTGTGATTGAGGAACTACTAGTTGAAACTCAATCTGAATAAGTGTACTTTTGGAGTCACATCAGGAAAACTCATGGGTTTTGTTGTTAGCAAAAGAGGGATTGAAATTGATCTGGACAAGGTAAAAGCAATTCAGAACTTACCGCCACCAAGAACACAAAAAGAAGTCCGAGGATTTCTGGGGAGGTTGAATTATATTTACCGATTCATTTCACTGTTGACTGATAAATGTGACCCAATCTTTAGACTGCTTAAAAAGAACAATCCAGGAGTATGGGATGAGGAGTGCCAAAAGACGCTTGACAGAATTAAGAAATACTTGACAAATGCTCTAATACTAGTAGCACCGGTTCCACATAGACCATTCATCCTTTATTTGATGGCCTATGAAAACTCAATGGGGTGTGTACTAGGACAGCATGACAATACAGGAAGAAAAGAAAGAGCCATCTACTATTTGAGCAAAAAGTTTACAGAATGCGAAGTTCGGTACTCGCCAATTCAAAAGTTGTGATGTGTTTTGGTTTGGTTAACTCGTAGATTAAGACAGTACTTGTTATATCATACAACCTCGTTAATATCTCAGCTCAACCCATTAAAATTTTTGATGGAAGCGATAGCGTTGACTGGGAGATTGGCTCGTTGGCAAATGTTGTTGTCAAAATTTGACATGGTATATGTGAGCCAAAAAGTAATAAAATGAAGTGTTATAGCAGATTTCTTTGCTAGTTGTACCTCAGAGGATTATGAGCCTTTGAATTTTGATTCCCAGATGAAGACATGATGAGTATCTCCACGGAGGAAAATATAGAACTTTAGATAATGAGATTTGGAATATATATTTTGATGGGCCCATTAATGCCCTAGGATGTGGAATTGGGGTAGTGCTAATTTCCCCGAGTAATGTACATTATCCTTTCACAAACAAGTTGGAATTTCTTTGCACCAACAACATGGCAGAATATGAAGCTTGTGTCATGGGTTTGCAAGCTGATATTGAAAGAAGAATAGAGAATTTGAAAGTATATGGAGATTCTGCACTAGTCATTTACCAGCTCCATAGAGAATGGGAAACAAAGGATTCCAAGTTGATTGAATACCGAAAGTTGATCCTTGAGATAATAAAAGAAATCAAAGAAATCACTTTCACATATATCCCTAGAGAAGATAACCAAATGGTGGATGCCCTAGCTACACTGGCTTCAGTATTCTTGTCCAACAAACCTAAGGATATGATGACAATTTGAATGCAAAGTTACGATACCTATGCTCATTGTTACGACATAGAAGAAGAAGCAGACAGAAATCCTTGGTATTTTGATATCTTGCAGTACATCAAATACCAAACTTAGCCCGGAAAGGCAAACGATAATGACAAAAGAACCATTAGAATGATGCCTTTAGGATATGTGGTTGATGGAGAAATCTTATATAAGTGGGGAAATGATAAAATCCTGTTAATGTGCATCAATGCTCGGGAAGCTAAAGAAATTTTAATAGAAGTGCATGATGGAATTTGCGGGACGCATGCTAATGGCTTTGTGATGGCCAGGAAAATAATGAGATATGGATACTATTGGACAACTATGGAGGGTGATTGCATTGAATATGCTAAGAAGTGTCACAAATGCAAGATATATGCTGGCAGAATAAATGCTCCGCCAGTACCTTTACATACAATGAACTCACCATGGCCACTTGCAGTCTGGGGTATGGATGTTATTAGGCAAATTCACCCTAAAGCTTTCAATGGACACCGTTTCATCCTTGTGGTTATCGATTATTTTACCAAATGGGTAGAAGCAACTTCATATATGCTAATATCACGTTCTACAGTTTGTAAGTTCTTGAAGAAAGAGATCATCTATCGATATGGATTACCAGAAAGAATTATTACTGATAATGCCACCAACTTCAACAACAAGGTAATAGCAGAGGCATGTGAGCAATTCAAAATCACTCATCACAATTTTGTGACTTATCGCCCTAAGATGAATGGGGCAGTGGAGGCAGCAAATAAGAACATCAAGAAGATCATACCAAAGACGAAAAACACTTAAAAGGATTGGAATGAGAACCTGCCATTTGCTCTATTTTCATATCGAACTTTAGTACGAACCTCTACTGGGGCAACACCTTATTCCTTAGTCTATGGAACAGAAGCAGTGCTCCCAATAGAGGTTGAAATTCCATCTCTTCGAGTCATGACTGAAGTAAAGCTTGATGATCCAGAATAGGTACAAGCTCGATTTGACCAATTGAATCTTATTGAGGAAAAAAGGCTAAAAGCTATCTGTCGTAGTCAAATGTACTAGAAAAGAATGGTGCGGGCCTATGATAAGAAATTTCAGCCCAGAGAATTCCGAGAGGGCGATCTAGTGCTAAAAAAGATCTTGTCAATACATCGAGATTTTTGTGGGAAATGGATGCCTAATTGGGAGGGGCCATATATTGTCAAAAAGGCTTTCTCCGGAGGAGCATTGATCTTAACTAAAATGGATGGTGAAGAGTCGCACAAGGCAGTGAACTCAGATTCGGTTAAGAAATATTATGCCTGAAGAATTTCAAAAGAGATAGAAAAAAGAAACAAAGAAAAGAAAAAACGGAGTGAAAACCCAAAAAGGGCACTTCACAAGATGAAATATCTATGGTGAAAACACAAAAGGGCGCCTTAGGTATAAAAAAAGAAGAAGAAAAAGGAAAGAGGAAAAAGAAAATAAAAAGAAAAGGGGGTTTGCAAGATGAAAACCCTCAAAGGGCGTCTTCAAATCAAAGGAGGATTTGGGTTGAAAACCCGTAAAGGGCAACTCAGAAATGTTCAATATAGGCATCTGGCAATCAGAACCTCTTGGACACCTAGTATTTTGGAAGGGATTTCACATCTGTATACATATTGACAAAGTTTGAAGTCTGTTGGACAAGGGTTCAAGCTCAAGATTACATATGGTCGATGGGGTGGCTGTATCCTTCATGCTATGGACGCCCGAAGATCTAGTTTTGTTTCTTGACTTTGTTGTTTTAGTTTGGCATGACTTCTTTCAAAACTCAATTGTATTCTTTTTATATAAAAGCTTCAATAAAATTCATGAATTCTCTTTCGAGGTTTCTTAAATTCCAAACCATCATGAAATGGCTGATATAATGAATAAAAAACAGATAATTTCTTGGTATTGCTATGTTTTGAAAAATGCAGGTAAAACTTTAACACTCTGGGTTATGAAGAATAGTGTATAAAGTGAAGATGATACTGAATCTCACACTAGCAAGAGTATGGAGATAGAAGGGTTTGCAAGCACCTTGACAAGAGATAGAACTCAAAATTTATGTGATTATCACACAAAAGCATCATGATAAAGATCTCTAGATGAAGTGTAACCGAGAACTATACTGACAACAAAGTCTGTTAACCAAAGAACAATGATTTTTATCTCTGAATTCATGATGAGATGATTGGAATCAGAAGAGCGTTAATAAGATTGGAGCTTGTCCATTTTCTGGCTTATGTGTATCAAAGGAATATTATTGCAATCTATGTGAAATTTTAAGACGCTTCCGAGATATCATAGAAGGGTGATGATGTCTCTATACATGGGACCATTGTTGTTTGTCAGCTTCCCATATTGAATGAGAATGTTTGTAGTTCTTTGTTTTTCTGTTAAGAAAGGAAATTTGAATTGTCAAGTCAAAGAGAAAAAAGAAAAGAAAAATAAAGAAAAGGGTGAAAATCTGAAAGGGCACATTTATGAAAAGAAAAAGAAAAAAGCAAACTAAAGTGAAAACCCGAGAGGGCTCTTTATAGCAAAGTGCTAGAAATACAAGAAGGAGGTTCTGAAATTTGACCCTGAATGTGAGATGAAGTGGCAAGACTGAGATCTGATGAAGGAGCATAGCAAAGAAGAATTAGACTGATTCCCTAGAGAGCAGAAGTTGTCTAACCAATCTTAATGAAACATGGTTCATGCATGATGTAGAAATTAGGATCATATTAACCTTCATTCAAACATTTTAGCTTGTTTTGACAGGAAAATTAAGAAGGAAAGAAGAACTCCAAATGAGAAGAGTTCATCCCCAATAAAGATAGAGCTCTTAATGAGAAGAGTTCGCCCAACAAAGAAGAGCTCCTAATGAGAAGAGTTCGCCCAGCAAAGAAGAGCTCCTAATGAGAAGAGTTCGCCTAGTAAAGATAAAGCTCTTAATGAGAAGAGTTTGCCAAGCAAAGATAGAGCTCTTAATGAAAAGAGTTCACCTGGCAAAGTCATAATTCCTAAGGAAAAGAGTTCGTTGAAGAATCCCTAGATGAGGAAGTTCACAATGAGAAGAACCGTAATACCCCTACTCCGAGTTAGTAGCAAAACCGGCTCGGGAGCGTTACCTAGAAAGGACAAGGCAATTCAATACAAGAACAAGGCAATAAGGCAAGAATTGATTAACTCATCCCTATTAGATGAGTTACTTAACTAGCAAGCAACCAAGCATTCTCAAATTATCAAGCAAGCAATCCCATATTTCGATTTCATGTCATTATAGGTTACTACTTTAACAATTCAATAACTTCATCTTATACCACTATCAATTCGATTGGCCTAAGTGTGCAACATACTTCCATTTCATTTCAATGTTCCTTAGTTTGATACATATGACATCTCATCCCTAATTTACTAAACATGATTGTTGAACATACAATTTCATGTAACTTGATTTCAAGCAAGCCATATACTAAGCCTACCCATTTGGCAATTACCACACAAACATACAATACACTTACAACAAGGCATGTTCACACACAAGAGACCATATATTTTCCAAGGCATTCGAATGGTACATATAACTAGATCGATCACTTGATCATTTCATTTGTATATTCATCTATGCGTAGAAAATCCTTTCCATTACATGTAATCTAAGTTCAATACAACTTGTTTCACATTTGTTAATCAAGATCATAGCATAGTAGGCCCATTCAAGAACACACATATATACAAGTTCAAGTGTTCCAAATGCATGCATAGTTCACTATATACAATCTAAGTGCCACCAACTAGGGGAGTACAAAACAAGTATGAACCATACTTATGTAATGCTTGTGTCTTGCTTCGAGCTCAAGAAATCAAGCTTCAAGATCAAGCAACACTCGAATCCTTTATCCTATAGTTGGGAAGAATGAAAAAAAGAGTGATAGGTACAAGAATGTACTTAGTGAGGTAGTAACTAGTTCTAACCATTTATCATGTTATTTAGCCATTTACCAGTCTTTCTAACTAAGGTTTATAAGCATTTCAATTCATTAGAGAATTAGAATCACCAAGTAGGTAAGTCATTCGAACAATCTAGCAAGCAATAGGCATGAATTGTATCTTATTAGAGTAACAATTAATCTCATATCAAGTCTCAAGCAATTCATGCTTCCATGACAAGTAACATACAATTCAAGGCTTTCATGTCAAGTAACATTCATTATATAACTTTCAAGACAAGTAACATGTATTATAGGATTGTTATTTCATTTGTTATCATTTAAACAACCCCCTTGATACTTAGTTTGTATAGGTAATCGAGTCTCCAACCAACTATCGCCACAAGATGCACCGTAGTGCTGGTCAACCCTCCTACTGTCGCCAAAGACCACATACGTACCCTCCGTCTGGGCATATTACACTAGGTTAAGTTTCTAGCTTCATAACTCATCTAAACAAGGTTCTATCATTGTAATTCAACTCATTTTCATGTTCTTACATGTCTAAGTCAGTATAATTCACTTAGCAATGTGGTTAAAACAGGGCATTATAATGTTAAGTTCAGTTTGATCTATTGGATCAACAACATTCATCCAATTCACCATTTGAGCAAGCCATTACCTAGTTTTAACTAATCCAATTAGGTGCATTCATTTTCCAGCAAGTTATCTACCCTATTCAAGCCTCAATTTATCTAGCAATGTGACCAAATCAGGGCATTATATACACATAGCATATTTACACATTTTCACTAGTAAAATAGTCCCTAATCAAAATTGTTTTCAACCATATACACTCTCATTAGCAATTTAGCTACTAGCATTCACAATTTCAAGTACTACTAGAAGCTAACATGATCCTAACATACATAATAATCATCCTAATCAATTTAGCAACAAGAACACCAAAATCTCAAGATTCAAGCATTCTATAACATGTAGGAATCAAGCATTATACCTTATCCAAGCTAATTTGATCAAAGCTAAATCAAAAAACTTGAATTGAAGGTGATCTATGAAGCTTTTTCTCTCCCCTTTCTCTCTCAACATTCGGCCATAGAAGATTTTGGATGGAGGAAGATGATACAATTTTTTGTTAATCTTTCCCTTCATGCATGCCGTAAGTCACCATTCCATAAGGCATATGTTCTCATCAAATGAGAACATGTGTCTAGGCCTCCAATTCTAATGCAATTTGCATGCAATCTATAGAGTTTTGCATGTTCACATTTCCATCCTTCCATTTAAGCCTTCTAGTTTTAATTTCAATTCAATTTGGTTCTAATTTCACTTATTTGATCTTAAAGATAGCTAATTTTCTTTCTTCTTTAATTTCATTAGCTCATATATTCAATTAGCCTATAGTTTAGATTGTGAAAACCTTCATAGGCCAAGTTTAGGGTGTTACAAGAACTTTATTGTTCGATATCTTTACAGAGAGGGATCGGTAAAAGAGAGATGATTAAGGAAATTCATAATCAGAAGAATATCCTCGAGCTTCGATGGTCATGTAACACCCTAAAGTTGGCCTAGGAAGGTTACCACGATCTAAACTATAGGCTAATTGAATATATGAGCTAATCAAATTAAAGAATAAAGAACATTAGCTATCTTTAAGATCAAATAAGTGAAATTAGAACCAAATTGAATTGAAATTAAAACTAGAAGGCTTAAATGGAAGGATGGAAATGTGAACATGCAAAACTCTAGAGATTGCATGCAAATTGCATGCAAAACTTCGCTGGTCAACGTTGCCTCTGATGGCCGGCGAACAGGCCAGGGTTGATCGGAAGTGGTGGTGGAGGATCAAAGGTGGAAAGATTGAAGAACAATGGAAGAACTCGAAGAGTTTTTATAGTTTTAATCTTCAAAAACAAAAAAATAAGGATAATTTGGTGTTTTGAGGATTAAAACGGGGGAAATGGGTGAACTGATGAAGAACACAGGTTGAATGAGGGGTTTCGATTGAGTTAAGGTTGGTTTTCTAGGAATTTGAGTGTTATAATTGAGAGAATTTTGAGGGTGTATAAAAGGTTAAAATCCAAAAAATGGGAAAAAAAGAAATAGAGGGGTCTGAGATGGTCTTTATATAGGCCGAGGGGACAGGCCTCAGGGCCTGTGAATCCCCGTGAGGGCCCGCGCCCTAGTTACGCAGGCCTTGTACCGCGGCCCTTCAGTTTCTTTTCGAATTGGTCACTAAAGGCTAGTAATTTGGCACCTCTTCTTTAAGAACAGTTCAATTTAGTCCCTAATGCTTTGTAATGTGATCCTATAGTTTATAATTCAGTTCAATTTACCCCTAATTTCCTATGTTAATTCATTTAATTTATTTTAATTACTATGCTTTGTTTAATTTATATTGTATGCTTGCATTTGATTTAAAATATGCATGTAGTATATTTGCTTAGGTGATTTAAAACACAAATCTTAGAATTAATTAGAGCTTGACACTTAGGTTCTTTAATTAAATTGACTAAGAGAGATAACTTTAGAAAATAAATGAATATCAAATGAAAACTTTAAAGTTCTAATTTGGTTGGTGTCTCATTGTAATGAGATGTTAATCAAGGGAGTTTTTTAGTTGAATATTTGATATCTCATTTCAATTTAGAATTTGAAATTACACATAGTTATTTAATTTTAAAATTAAATTAGGGTTAGGGTTAAATAATTAAAATCATTAATTATTACGAATATTATCACATTAGGGTTTAATATGGATAGTGCCCAATTATTTGGGTGTTATCACATAAACCCTAAATTTGGTAATATTCATAGATTCTTTAATTAATTAAAATTAATTAGAGCCTTTAATTAGATTTGAACTTGAAATTGATAATAAAATAATTTGTCATGCAAACCTTTTATGTTGAGGTATATTTTTTGAGTATGGATTGAAATGCCCTAAAGTAACTGGGTGTCTAGAATCCCATACTTGATAAAATATATTTTCTTATAAAAGGATATCCCTATTCGGAATTTTAATTCAAATAATAATTATGGTTAAATTAAATTCAAATTGTTATTCGAAATGCCAAAATGCCACGTAAAATTAAAAGGTACCAATAACGGGCGTTCGTAGGGGTGTTAATCCTTCCCCACACGTAACCGACTCTCGAACCCTTTTTTAGAAATGAATCTCTAGTTTGTTTTTCGGTGTCCGATCTACCTCGAAGTGATCGGCGGTGACTCTAAATGATTTTCAAAAATCGAATTTCAAAAGGCAAAACCCTGATTCTCAAAACCCTAATTGCTGGGCTCTTTTCCACACTACGATTTTAAATTGGTCGCGACAATTGATTTTCATTATTTTTTCTTAACATTGTCTTGAAATCAAGTATCATTCTAGGTACACGAATCCCCAGCTAATAGTCGCCAATAATTGGTACTCGCAGTACCGGTCAATCCCTCATACTGTCGCCAAGTAAGGATCGTAGTCCACCCGAAACACGAGCTCTATGGACTCTATGGCATGCCAACTATACCTAAACTGACTTGAGACCAAGGCTTTCACAAATTTTTATCTTATCACAAATCAAGAATGAGCTTAGCTCCATGTTCATGTAATCATGTTACACTCTTTTCAGAGAGGAATCAGAATAAGCATTGCTCCTCATCAGAATAACAAACAACATATCTTATACAAATCAAATATGAGCATAGCTCCCAAGTATCTTATCACACGAGTATATCTTATAATATCATATAGTGGGCATATTCGGATTCAAGTACCTTTAACAAGGTTTAGATCTTACCATGTTAAACATGTATTCAATTCATTCATGAATTAAACTTCATATTCGAGTACTTATTTAAATGTTAACTTATGATTAGTTTACTTATTACGCAAGCAAGATCATACAAACATGATTCACTTGAAACATAATCTCCATTACAAGTTAAGTAATATATACCAATCCTATGTGATTCTTACTTTAATTGATAGTTTATCCAACATTACTAATCAAGCATATACAAACATGTATAGAATTCACTACAAAAATATCATCAATCCAAGCATTTCATTTCATATAGTACTTTTCATATAGGTACTTACCTCGATTCCGAGCCCTTCAATGCATAACTTATCTTGGAAATAAAGTAACATAATTAAAATCAGCAACAATTGCTCAGGAAGGTTACAAGCTTGTTCCTAGTCTTTAAACTACACTCACAGTTTATTCCGTGCTAAATTCGCTCCGGTATATCAGTTCATTTTTGCTTATCTCCTAGGTGATCTACATTTGCTTTTCCACTTTCACGATCTTGTGTATCTAGATATAATAGTACATACATCCACGTATTAGAACTTGATTCATCACTTATCTAGCTTATCCACTCAACCGCAAATACATACATACATACATATTCATTCAACCAAACTATCCAGTTTGTTTGTATATACATTTATGTATATACACATAGGTAAATTCCTGAATGTATCTATATGTCTTTGAATCAATTAAGAATGTACCGGTATTATGAACACAACAAAACTGTTTACTTTACATTTAAACACACAAAACAACCCCTCAAATTACCTGTATACTCATTTATACTTTCAATTACAGCCCTAACATGTCTTGGACATACAAACAGTCCGCTCTCTCATTCATGTTTATGCTAAACAAATCAGTCCATATATATACACTTTTATTTCCTCAAAACAGTTTACATGCAGCCTAAATTCATCAAAACAGGACAGCTTTCAAATAACCTACATCTCCAACCAAAAACAATCCATTTATATTTATACGTACTCAAAACAGAGCAATTTTCACTTGCTCCTATATATCCATGCATCAAAGGGACCTTAGATGGAATATATGTTTATTTAACAAGGATGCCCAAATTCAATTCAAGAATTAATACATGATATCAAGTATGGCTGAGTGTTATACTCTCCTAAATTCTTAGAATTTTCCTATCAACAACTTGATCAAAACAAATTATGCTATCAAGAATAAATTTCATTGAATTCACTACTTCTCCAGTCGAACTAGGTATCTTATGTGGAAGACAATTACATCGAGTCTTCCTAAGCATTCTAAATTCAAGCAAAAAGCACAATGTAACATAACTCTTTCTCTAACAAACATGAAAATTTAGCTTAAACTAGTGATTCACACAAACTCTTACAATTAAAGCTTTAACATAAGAATGGTAACAAAGATTCTTACTTTTCTTCCTTGTGAACCGAACAATGACCAAAATCTTGAGTTAACAAGCCTCAATTTCTCCACAATTCCTTAGCTTAAGCTTGAGCTTTCTCCCACACTCTTCTCACTAGGTTTCAATTTCTTCTTAGGAGAAGAAATTGACACTTTGGGGTTGAAATCCAAAGTGACCGAATACCACCCTTCTTGGCACCATCCTAGATTGCCATATGTATAAGTCCTCTCTAGCTTTTCTATCATCATGCAATCACACACTTTTCCTTATAATTCATTTTTGTCCTTCCATAATTGACCAACCAAGTTTTGAGAAATTCTAATTTAATCCCATTGTTCATAACAAGCTTAAATGAATTAAAAACCTATAGCAATTTAACATATGATCCAAAGTAACATTCTCCTAGACCATGGTTTAGGGTATTACAATCCTCTCTCTAAAACAAAATTCGTCTTCGAATTTTTTTTAGAGAAAATAGATAGGGATATTGATCCGTCATATCTGACTCTGATTCCCAAGTGGCTTCTTCAATCTTATGATTTTTCAAAGTTACTTTAACAAGAGGAACATATTTATTACGCAGTCTCTTAACCTCACTCTTTAGAAGTTGGACTGATTCTTCTTCGTAAGATGAATCTAAATTGAGTTATACATCATCGAGTTTATAGACATGGAGGAGGCCTCATCAGTATTCATGAAGTATAGGATCGTATAAAACATTATAAATTGTGTTGAAACCAATAGAGAGAGTTTATCGATAATTCATAAGATCAAGCTTTACAATAATCTCAGAACACTTGATCTTTTTACTGCACAAATAACATCTCTTCTCTTATAAAGAGCATAGGCTTGCTTCCTATCGAAGACTTCTTTTAATCTATTATAGATGACGTTTATTTGTCCCTCCACATCTCTAAGGAGTCTAGATACTAAAGTCTTGTTTTCACCCAATTTCTTTCCAACTTCATTTATGCAAGCTCAAGCAACTTTTCTAGTATTTGACTCATTTAACCGCATCATTCTTCCTAGAAATAAGGGTAGAGTAATCATATGATTCATGGCTTTATGATCTCATTTATACTGGTGAAAAATCCCATAAGAACCCGATGCTTAGCTTCAATCTTCTATCTAAGGCTTTATACTCAATTCATAAGGTCCATAAATGCAACTAGGACATTTAATAAACCAAAAATGTATTTCGAGAATCTTATAGTGAATATATCGAGTTCTGTATATAGTTTTAGGAGTATTTGATTCTTTAATCTTCGTCTGATAGTATCCTGATCGGAGTTCAATCTTGAGGAGTACTGTAACATCTTTAAACTGATTATACAAATCTTCAATTCTTGGTAATATGCACTCTTTCTTGATGGTAAACTTGTTCGACTATCGATAGTTGATGCAAAGCTACATCAATCCACTTTCCTTCTTTGCGACCAAGCTGGAATTTTCCAAAAAGACGAACTAAATTTGGTAACTTCTTAAGCTCGGCCGGGACCATATGATGAGGAAAGATGAAGACCGAGGTAGGCTCTGGTTGAACTTTGATGCCAAACTCTACATTCCAAGTCGGGAGAAATCCCAGCAATTCCTCAAATATAAATATAGGACTAGGAGTTTCAGAAACAATTTTAAGAGAGATCCAAATGCAAGCTTAGTCTTATTGACTTAGGGTATAGAAACAATCTACAAAATTTGATTTAGAGGGTTTCTTTTCTAACAAGGTTATGGATTCTTTCACTAATCCATGTAATTAGGTACTTTCCTATGGCAATCTACCGAGACATGGTGCTTACTTAGTTGTTTTTATTCCAGAATAAGATCAATTTTTATGGAGTGGTAATGCGAAAGAAAAAAAATTAGTAGGAAGAAGAATTCTTGGTGTATATAAAAGGGCAATTCTGACATACTCTGCTCATCGCATTTCTATCTCTTAAGATTCGAAGGTGACATGATCACCACTAATAGGTTCAGAACTTAATTCAAATTTCCCATCGAGGATAGATTGTCTGAAGGAACGGGTTGTTTTTGAATCGAACAAGGCATATGCAAGATCTGAGTACAACCCATTTGTACCCGCAAAGGTAATAACATTGATATTGAATTAATCTTGTTGATCGAAGCCCCCTCCTTGGTTGCACAATCCCGAGGGAGAACAAAAGGAGTTATTTGTTGTTATTCAGTAGCATTCTGATGATTTTGCCATTCACAATTCATCCTTACTCTGCCTCCTTCATTGAAGGATCCAACTAGGATCTCCTTATCCCGGCTCAAACGTGTTTCAAGCATTTCTACTATTCATTAACACCTATGAGAGCTTTTATCAAACACAGATCACAAATATGTATCAAATTTAACTCTTAGGTGGTACAATAACTTATGATGATGCAACAAATCCTGATTTAGTCTGAGAATCGACTAAACCTAAGCTCTGATACCAAATTGTAACACCCCTAACCCGGCTTAGAAGATAAGTCGAACTAGGGAGTATTACTAAACAAGCAACCAACTAACAAATAGAAAATCAAACAAACATTGGCTTAAATAAGTAAGCCCTTATCTTAGATTCCAAAGAAAAGATATGGTTATGAAACTTAACCGATTATAAGACTTTATATATAAAGTAAACACGAATCAATAATCAAATCGTACACTTGTAATACCCTCTATTCCGGTTTAAGTGAATAAGCCAAATTAAAGGACATTTCCAAGCAAGGAATACATTCGAACAAGCAAACCTCTACTACACACCCAAGTAATCGAATGGATTTAGAGATACTAGGCAAATTGATACACTAAACCATCACTAATTTTAAAAAAAATACAATAACTCATCTTTTAAAACATGTTTGAACTCAAAGGAACTAGAATTGAGTTACATAAAATACCGCTCAATCCAAAAGATCAATTAAGTGCTTTATTTCTTAAACCACTCAGCCGACCAAAACAATTCACCAAAAGATCAATTTTTTTAATACTATTCGACTAAGCATAGACAAACCATTAAATTCTTGGACAATATATATATATATATTCACATATAAAAAGAAAGTTATGATCAGCATTTAATTATACTTATAGCTCTTATACGAATCTTATAGATAACTAATTTAATATCACGACCTGAGTACATCCTTTAACAAGGACAAGGATGTAATAATCAGATATGTGAGAAATTATAACTAAGCAATTTCTACTATATATAAGAATCTTTTGACTATCACTTATCATGTACTTTAAGCATTTACCAAAATAACTTCACCTTATTCTAATCATACAAGAACTCTTTAGCCCATTTTATTATCTATCGCAATCATTTAAAAAAAATCATAGGACTCTTGAAACCTTATAACTTAAGGTATATACTACCTATGTAGTCATGCATCTATTCTCAAGAACTTTCTTAGGATAGGCATCAAACACATAAATTAACCACAAACATCCATCAAAAATAATTAAAAGGCCTTACAATACTTACACTGCTTTCAAGCATTGTATTCAAATTTGAGAAAATCTAAATGCAATATGCTTACAAGCATTGTACCACCAATCTAGGGGTTCCATAAAAGAATGTTAAAACATACAATTGTCTTGTGATCTTAGTCGAGCTCCGAGTCAAAAGTGATTACGAATCTTAACCTGAAACAATTCCGAGAGTGGCTAAGTAAGTAATCGGTTAGTGAGGTAGCGTAAATAACCAATAAATAAATTAAAAGCTTTAAGGTGAAGCTATAATCTTTCCTCAAATCTAATGGACATAGGTAAGTACCCCACTTAACCGAATTTAACTTATCCTTATTCATAGAAATTCGAACATGGTAGCTAATCTTAGGCTGTCAAAACCATGTAAGGAAAACATACTCTCTTACAAATCTTTACACCTATCATTTTTCAAGCTTGGACAACGATTTAACCATTTTTAACAAGACATTTAGTCTAATTTTTGTGTATATATCTAGTATTATACAAGCAGACACTTCTAAATACATGTAGCTTTGAACAAAGAGCACACACATAGTATTCAATCAAACATTTACTTGTATACACTTAATATTCTATCTATGTACATGATATTAAGCATGCAAGAAATCTTAGATACACAAAACATTCCAACATAGCACGTTTATTCACTCAATAGATATTCGTTAAACAATGGGTACATCTTACTTGTTATGCGAATCATTGCTATAATTGAATCAACTAATCTATGAACTTATATGATTTCACTTAAGTATAGTTTATCAATAGGTAAATTACTAATCTTTCACTTATCAAATAAGTTAACTTCTTAACAATTCATGGTCAAATATACTTGATCATCAAACATAACATACCAATAAATTGTGATATTTGTTATTAAAAGGTTTCACGTAACCTATTCAAGGCATAATTACTTTTCACCAAATACACTAATACTACTCATTAGCTTAAATTGCAATTTCTTTCTTTGTCTTTAACTTAACATGTCATATTCTTTCACATTCGAGCATTACCCCGAAAAATTAGAAGTTCAACAAGTCTTATTCGAACAAGTTATCATAATTCATGAAAAATTCAGCATAACACAACTTAGCATAAATCATAGATTTCTTAACAAAGAAGTTACATAGCCAAACTTATCAAAAGTATACATTATTTGTGTTATAAGTTATCAATCTTATTCATTGATTGGCTTTCATTATTTTTTCTTAACATAGCCTTGAAATCAAGTATCAGTCTAGGTACACGAATCCCCAGCAAACTGTCGCCAATAATTGGTACTCATGGTACCGGTCAATCCCTCCTACTATCGCCAATTAAGGACCGTAGTCCACCCTAAACACGAGCTCTATGGACTCAATCGCATGCCAACTATACCCAAGACTGACTTGAGGCCAAGGCTTTCACAAATTTTTATCTTATCACAAATCAAGAATGAGCTCAGCTCTATGTTCATGTTGTAACATACTCTATCCACCCTAGTAGGATTAGGTAAGTTACCACAATTACAATCAATAATCCATTCAATTAAAGCTAGTGAGTTCACTTCCTTTTAAGCCTTTCTTGCACCTTAAGCAACAATTCAAATAGGTGAGGATTCAATAGACAATGCATGATGCACCTACTAGATATATTAGAACCCATAATACAATTAGTTATCATGATCAACACCATTTATGACTTACTTGTTCTTCAAGCAACCATTCGAATGGTTGGAGAACACAATAGGAAATTTCAATGTTCAACATATCTATTATGCATACCAATCGGTGATTTACATCATTTACCTATGTGACCATAATCAAACATACACGCTTTCAATGTTATGTACATCATTCGACTAGAACCTAAGGTGACTAATAAGCTTTACACATTTTTAGGAGAATTGCCATTGTACCTATCTAAGTTTAGTCATCTTACACAATGTTGGATGGAAGCATAGCAAGCACATGAGATAGTCAAGGTTCAATCTCTAATCAACAAGCATAATAGTCATCTATGCACATACATGCCCAAAATGCAAACATTACACCTTAAAGGTTCTAATTTAAGTTAAGTTATACAAACCATACTAGATAATCATATATTTACAAGTCTTAGGTGCCACCATCATAGGAGTTCTATAACAAATTGAATACATACTTTTCAAGCAAAATGTGACTTGAGTGAGCCTTGACTTCAAGATAGGATCCGATTTTAACCTGTATCGCAGCAAGGAGACCTGATAAGCAAAGCTTAGTGAGTGAGTTTAAAGAATACAAGCAACCATACAAACAATTCTCAACTACGAACCATCTAATAGATGGTATGGTTTCCCCATCAATAAGAAACCATTCGAAAACTATGTAAACAATACTAGATGCATTTGCTTAATTTTCAATCCAATATCAATACAAGGCTTGAAATTTAGACATGCTCAATCATCCAATTCGAGTAACAATAGGGATAACATGTCATTTGAACACAATCAATGTCTCAAACTCAAGCAATCTCATATAAGCAATGTTCAAGAAATGTCTGAATATCAATAGCTTATGGCATTCAATTTTCCTTTACTACCAATCAATGCAATTCAATGGAGCAATAGATTCAATGTATATGAGGTATGAGTTCATATTAAGTATAGCCTTGAGAATCAATTACTCAGTCTAGATACTCGAGTCCCCAACCAAACTGTCACCAATAACATTAATCAATATGGTACAAAGTACCGGTAAAATCCCTCCTACTATCGCCAATGACCAGTAACAATGCTTCTCTCCTACTGTCACCAATTAGGGACCAATGTCCCGGACTGTAGTCCACCCCGATAATGAGCTCTATGGACTCTATGGCATGCCAACTATATCTATGACCGACTCGAGACCAAGGCTTACGATAGTTATCACTTTCATTCAATTTCAAGCATGATTCGATTCAATGTGCACATTTAGTGCCAATATCCCCTTTCAATCGAGTAGGGTTCAATGCCATTCACAATACCAATAGCTAAATGAACAATATTTTACAATCAATGAATGCATATCTATCAATAAGTCATTAGATCAATAGATTGAGTTGTCTTTAAGTTGACAACTAGCATGCTTCAATACAATGGAAATCAAGTTAGCAAAGATCATGCTATAATAACCAATTTAATCAAAGAAGCATGCTTATCAATCAGGTAATCATTCAATTGCTTCAATCAAGTAAACACACCAATGTTCCTCAAAGGAACACTTACCTTACAAATGCTTAAAAGCATGCGCATTATACCATTCAAACTAGAAACCAATAAGCAATTTAAATCAAGAAATACTTGGAAAGGTTACCGCCCTTTCCAAAACTTTAAACTACACTCACAGGAATTTTTCGAGCTATTGTCGATCCCGGATTAAAATCCCTTTCCCTCTACTAGCTTGTTGATCTATGTGAGCCCCTTTCTCCTCAATTTCCACACGATCTATCATTACATATAATGCATTGTGTATTAGGTAGAATCCAGGAACCATTTAAGTCATTATATGACTCCATACATTCAAGCATTCAATTCAAAACATCAAGACTATTGCTGCCTGGCAGCATGTGCACTACTTGCTTAAATGTTCACATCTTTTATTTCGTATGTTGGAATTTCGAACCGTTTACACCGTTAGAAAGCTAACTTAATTGTCCTTCTTATCATTAGGCCTTGCATTTTTATTCATTGTAAATTAATACAATTTTTGAATTAAAGGCGGACCAAATTATGCTAGTGGACAGTTTCCATTGTCCTTAGAAATTAATCTCTACAAACTATTTTATAACTCAAAATTCGATTCCGTTTGTTGTATATGAAACTAGACATACTCATGATTCTGTACATATAAGATTTACTCCCTAATTTGGTCTATGTGATTTTCTACAAATTTTTAAACTCACTGCCTCAAACAGAGTCTTCTAGACAGATTTCCTTTAGCTAGATTCTAGCTTCATTAATCACTTATACAAGGATTCTAACATGATTGTTGTAATATCTTCAAAATTAGTATAAAAGAAGTTACCACAATGCCTTCATTTGATCCCTAATTAATTGAATGTAAGGTACTAAGTCTAGTTAATAAGGACTATAATGCTATAATGAAAAAGTGGTAACCTAATGTATAAGTACCAAACTGAAACAAGTGACAAATTGAAGGAATGCGTGCAAAATTCATACATTCCTAAAATGCCCCTACACATGTCATTAATTAGTGGATAATTAAGGATGAATTATTCATTTTAGGAGGAAATAATTGATGAACCATTGTCATCTTCATCCCTTGATGGCCGGCTAGATGAACAAAATAGAGAGAAAAAGTGAATTGAGTGAGAAAACTCCATGATCATTGATTCAAGCATAACAACAGAGAAAGAGTTACTAGCCGTAGTTTTTGCATTTGACAAGTTCCGGTCCTATTTGATTGGTACAAAGGTAATTGTCCATATGGACCATTCGGCAATTAAGTATCTATTTGCTAAAAAGGATGCAAAACCTCGTTTAATTTGTTAGATATTGCTTTTACAAGAGTTTGACATTGAAATTAAGGACAGGAAATGAACAGAGAATCAAGTTGCCGATCACTTGTCACGCTTAGAACGCAACAGGGAGGAGGACGTGGATATAGAGATATGCAATGCATTCTCGGATGAGCAACTGTTAGCTGCCTCGACAACCCCTGATGCCTTGGCAACTCCAGAAGCGCACGCCTCAGCAAGTCTAGTTACGTCGGCAATACCCTGGTACGCTGATTTAGTTAACTTCCTTATTTGTGGTATTTTACCTTATGGCCTTACTCACCAAGGAAAGAAGCGGTTCAACCATGATGCTAAGCATTATTTTTTGGGACGAGCCTTTTTTGTTTAAATAATGTGCAGATCAGGTTATACGCTGATGTCTTCTTGAGGAGGAGCAACAGAATGTACTCTGGAAAGGCCATTCTTCACCCTATGGAGGACATTTTGGAGGAACACGCACTGCGGCCAAAGTTTTGCAATCCGGTTTGTATTGGCCAACACTTTACAAAGATGCCCAAGAGTTTTACAAGCAATGTGATCGTTTCCAGAGGACGGGAAATATCTCTAGATGGCATGAAATGCCGCTCCAAAACATCCTTGAGGTGGAATTGTTTGATGTGTGGGGGATCGATTTCATGGGACCCTTTCCATCTTCATTCGACAACCTTTACATCCTACTTGCCATCGACTACGTGTCTAAATGGGTTGAGGCAGCTGCAGTTCCCTCCAACGATTCCAAGACCGTGCAACGATTCCTGCAAAAAAAAATGTATTTACACGGTTTGGGGTGCCGAGGGCAATCATTAGTGATGAAGGCAAGCACTTCGATAACAAACTTATTGCCAAGATGTTGCAATTCTCCAGTGTGTCACACAAAATTGCCACGGCATATCATCCACAAACTAACGGGCAAGCAGAAATTTCTAACCGAGAATTAAAGAATATCCTCGAGAAGGTTGTCAACCCTTCCCGAAAAGATTGGTCTACAAGACTAGACAAAGCACTTTGGGCTTACCGAACCGTATTCAAAATACCCTTGGGAATGTCCCCATTTCCCCTTATCTATGGCAAGACTTGTCACTTACCGGTGGAAATCGAACACAAGGCATATTGGGCAATCAAGACCGTAAATATGGATTAGGAGAGTGCCGGACAAAAGCGTTTACTGGATCTCAACGAGATAGAAGAGTTTCGTGCACTAGCCTATGATAATGCGCGAATCTACAAGGAGAAAATAAAGCGATGGCATGACAAGAAGCTATTGCCGCGACAATTCATGCCAGGGCAACTAGTTCTTCTATTCAATTCTCAGCTAAAACTTTTCCCGGGAAAACTGCGATCACGATGGTCTGGACCATTCGAAGTAGTCAAACCGTTCTCCCATGGTGCCATGATAATCAAGTCCACCATTGACGGACATGAATTCAAAGTTAACGAACAAAGATTGAAGCACTACAACGGTGACCATGTAGAGCGTAACAAAGAAGTGGTCACCTTAGGAGATGCATGATCATGCTCTCCTTTCAATTTTTTTATTTTTCTTTTATTTGAACTCATTTTTTTAATTTCAGTTATTCTTAGGATAGATTTATTTATTTCCTTTAGTTTGAGACTACATCTTTCTCTAGTATTTATCTAATTGTTTTTTGAATTTTAGGTTTATGAATTCCTTTTATTTATCTTTCCATATTTTTATCTATTTCTTTTATTTATTAGTTTATCTTTATTTTTAATCCTTATTTTATTTGTTTTTAAATTTTAGGAAAAGAGTTCAAGATAAAGAGGAATTGGATTCAAGAAGGAAGTTTCTTCAACAAGGGAACTAATGGGTCAAATCTAAGGCTTACATTAAGCCTCCAATTTGCCCTAATTTACCATCATAGCCGGCCATAAACCTTTCCTCTCCCCAATCCCTTTAGCCGCCCAACTTGCCCAATCAATACCCTTGCTTTCTTTATTTCCAATGAATCCCACCTACCATATTTACCACACATCTTTTCTATTTAACCCATCACCCTTAACTTCCAAGAAACCTATTCCTACTTTTAACCTTGCAACTCTTTAGTTTCTTTTGCTTTCTTTTCTTTGTTTCTACCCAACTCACAACAAAGTTCATCAATGGCAACAAAACTCAAGACTTTGGTGCACCCAAGTTCTTCCAAGGAGCCGACATTCAAGAGGTTTGCTACGCCGACGGTTGAAGAACGATATCACTCCAAGTTTGCTAACCGCAAGGTGTAGGAAGAACAAGGTTTTGCCTACTCCAACTCTCATCATGATTTCGGCCTTGAACCTTTCATCTTTCAGGTGATCTCACATTAAAAGTGGCAAATTTTTTGCCATCAACCCTAATCGGGCAACATAACATGGGTAAGAGAGTTCTATGCTCATTCTCCTAATCCCGATAACCCCTATATTTCTATCCGTGGCAAAGCAGTTCCTTTTGATGCTGAGAACATCAATACCTTCTTTGGTGTTTATGTCGAGAAGAATGAACATAAAGAATTCGTGGACAACATCAAGGGCAAAGATCTCGACAAAGTGCTCAAAGAACTCACAATTCCCAGGACCCAATGGAATGAAGGCTCGAACAAAGGAACGATAAACCGCCTTAGGTTAAAACCTGAGGCCAAACTTTGGAGCAAGTTCATTAAAACTTCATTATTGCCCACATCACACAATACCACTATTGATATACCTCGTCTCTTGCTAATTCATTCCATTCTGAACAACCGGATTATTATTTTTGGTTCTATAATTTGCAATGATATTTTTGCTTGTGGTCAAAAGGATAGGGGATCTCTTTTCTTTCCTAGCCTTATATCAAGTCTATGTGCGCATAAAAAAGTTCCAAGTGCCCCAACGGATGAGAAGGCAACCACCAACGATGGCTGGACTCGAAGGCAATACATGAAGATCATGGGAGAAGCACCAAAGAAGGACCAAGCAGCAACAATTACACATGCCTCCCCCATTGCCTTGGTAATGCCCAGCGTTGATGCCCGGGCAAGTGAGCCGGCAACAGCAGATCGACTGGAAACCCTTCTACGACCTTTGGCACACTAACTAGAGCAAATGGAGGCACGACAACTGTAGTTTATGAGATTTAGAAGAGTCCTCTGCTGCGCCAGTGCAACCACCCTCGACAACATCCTCTAAAGCAAAACGCAAAGCCTCTACCATCGAGAAATTGAAGAGGAGGATGAGGATGATGAGATAGCACCAGCACTGGAATCGATTCCTTCTCCAGCCACAAGGAAGCAACCAGCAAACTCAAGCAAGAGGATCAAAACACTGGCTAAAAGGAAACTCATCATCAGCGATGATGAGCACTTGGAGTAAGTCATCCTTTCTCATTTATTTTATTTTATTTTTGCATGCATTGAGGACAATGCCTAACTCAAGTTTGGGGGAGGGATTGTCATTAGTTAGCTCATGATTAGTTGCATTCATCCTTAGGGCTTGCATTTAGAATTCACATGCATGTTACTTGCCTTGTTTCTAGTTGGATTGGAATTGCCTAGACTTGATGAATTTTTTGATAATGACATTACCCTTGCACTTAAATTGCTAGAACTCTCAATTCTAGGATGATCATGGAAAACACTTAGAATCCTACTATGATGCTATAATTTATTGAACACTTTTGTGGCTTGATTGATTGAAGGAATTCTAGTGAACTTAGGTTAATCACTTAAAATTTGGGTAAATAAAAGTTTTTGCTAGAGGTGCCCGAAACCGACTCTAGCTTTGTGTTTTGCTAGAGGTGCCCAAAACCAGATCTAGCTTTGGTGCTTAAAGGGATCACTAGAGGTGCCCGAAATTGGCTTTACATGATCAAAATCATTAAAATTTGAACACTTTAGTAATTCACTAGAGATGCCCAAAATTGGCTCTAGTTAAATAAGATAAAAAAATCCAAGGAATTAGTTTGAATGCCTAATGTTCACATAGAATCCGGAAAATCATCTTGTACACAATTTTGCACACACTCACAAGCATTATAGTTTAATTTAGAGTAACTTCTAGGCCATCCGAAAAATTGAGTACCATGCATACTTTGTGCCACGGTTCTAAGGAATAAAATCAAGTTCGAAGCAAAACTCATAAAGATTAAAAATCTTGGCAAGTAATTGTTAGTTTGCATTGCTTGAGGACAAGCAATAGTTCGAGTTTGGGGGGTGTTAAGTGTTCAAAAGTTGTATTTTTATTGCCCTTTTTTCTCTTATTATTGTTAGACTTAGGTTCATATTAGTTGCATTTTTAGTCATTCATGCATAATTGCATTGCTTCCTTTGTGGTGGTGCTAGATTTCATGTTTTGATTAATTTTGGTGGAAAAGAGGTACCGCTGGACTATTTTGTGCATGTACAGGTATTTCCCGGGCAAGTAGATTGATGCCGAGGCAACTAAGAATGAGGTGAAGTGGTAGTCGAAGTGATGACTGAAAAATCCTAACTTGATGGAGGTGGTTGACGTGAAGATTTGGAGCTGAAATTGCATGAAGAAGTCGAAGGAAGATTAGGATAAGTTTTTGGTGGAATAAAAATATAATAAAGGAGGTTTATCTCTTTTAAAGTATTTAATTCCAACTTAACTTCCTCCTCAAGAAAGGCTTTGACCTAACCATCTCCTATATAAAGAACCCTTAGCCACATATTTCAACAAGCTTGAAGGGAGAGAAATCGGTCAAGAGAGAATTCAAGAAGGGGAAATCTTCATCTTTTCTTCTTTGTTTTCAGTTTTGTTTATGTTGGGGAACAATTACATTGAGTTTATCTTAAACCCAACCATGAACTAAACTTATTTGGCTTGGGTTATTGTGTTTTTGGTTGTGAAAACGATTGGGTTTGTTTTAGGTATTTGAGTTTGCAATATAAATTTAAGGTTTGTTCATTCTTGGTTTTTAATCTTGTTTGCGAGTGAATTGGGAGAGGATCCTGTTAAACTATCTATTTATCTAAATATCGGGAGAGTTAGATTCACGAAACGAATAAGCATGGCCTTTATTAAAATATATTGATGGTGAAGGCTAATCCGGCTTAAGGATAAGTTGCAGATTTCAATGGCTAAAAGGAGCGCAAGATCGGTTGTTGTCCACCCTTGGTTCACGCTGGAAAGTATTATAAAGGCTTGCACAATTAACTAGTATTTCGACTTAGGGATAAGAAGAAATCATTGAAGAACGCTTCGTCGAACCTTGAATGTTGTTGTTCATTGCCCACTCTGTTTCCATATTGCCCAGGCATTCGCTTCGCGTACTGCCCATGCAATCACTCTGTTTCTTCATTGCCCAGGCATCGACTTCGCTCATTGCCCAGGCACTAGAGTCAATCCTTCACTGTCCAGGCAATACGGTTGCTGCCAATCGCCCAAGCAATTGAGTCATTCTTGCACTCAAGTACCAAGACGGTCCATTCAATTATCACTCCTCGAACTTACAATAACCCTGCCTCTTCTCTCTTGTTTGATTTCATCTATTCTTTTAGTTTATTGCTCTTAGTTTATGCGTTAATTAGAACTCCTACAATCATCCAATTATGTTTTTACTTTTACAGTGCAAGAAGGTAGATTCTAGAAGTAGCACCAACCCCTGTGGAGACGATATCTTTCTATACTATAACTCGCGACGTGTATACTTGCACCGTTTATGTATCACTCAATACGCGCAACAACGACAGTAGGAGGGATTTAACCAGGTACTTGGTACCATATTGACTATTATTATTGGCGATAGTTTGGTTGGAGACTCGAGTATCTAGACTGAGTGATCGATTCTCAAGGCTATACCTAAAATGAACTAATAACTCACGTACCTTGAAACCTATTGCTACATTGAATTGCATTGATTGGTAGGAAAGGAAAATTGAATGGCATGAACTATTAACATTGAAACATCGATTGAACATTGCTTACGAGATTGCTTGATTGTAAAGAAAACATCAAATGCCATGAACTATTGAACATTGCTTACGCAATTGCTTGATTGTAAAGAAAACATCAAATGCCATGAACTATTGAACATTGCTTATGAGAATGCTTGATTGTAAAGGAAACATCAAATGCCATGAACTATTGAACATTGTTTATAAGATTGCTTGATTGCAAAGAAAACATCAAATGCTTGTGTATTGAAACATTGATTGTGTTCAAAGGATATGTTATGCCTAAAGAAATCGAATTGGATGATTAAGCATGTATAAACTTCAAGCCTTGTATTGATATTGGATTGAAAGTTAAACATATGTATCTAGTATTGCTTGCATAGTTTCGAATGGTTCCTTATTGATGGGGGAACCATACCATCTATTAGATGGTTCGTAGTTGAGACTTATTGTATTGATTGCCTTGTAACTTTAACTCACTCACTAAGCTTTGCTTATTTAAGTCTCATTTCTACGATTCAGGTTGATATTGGATACTATCCCGAAGTCTAACCTCGTACAAGTCACATTTTGCTTGAAAAAGTATGTTTCCATTTTGTTATAGTTCTCCTAGGATGGTGGCACCTAAGGCATGTATATTCATGATCACTTAGATATGGTTTGTATAAATTAACTTCATCTATGATCTATAAAGAGTATGGTATGTATATATATGAGCATGTATGCACTTTATTGAACTTGTATGCTAGTTAGCCTAATGTTAGATTTCCATGGTTGAATTATGCATGTTATGGTTAAATAGATTTCTTGAAAATGGCTAGTTAACATCAAGTAAGTGTAGTAATCCACATGTTTAGACTTGAACCACTTTGGTCACATATAGTACTAGCCGAATGGTGTATAAACATTGTAAGCATATATGTTTGATTAAGGTAACTTAAGTAAATGATGTAATTCATCTATTGGTATGCTTAATAGCTACAATGAATCTTGTAATCCTCTATAGTGTTAAACATACAATTTGAATGGTTTCTTGTAAATCAAGTAAGTCCTAAATGGTATTGAATGTGATATCAAATTGCATTAGGGGTACTAATGTATCTAATAGGTGCATCATGCATTGTATAATGGGTCCTCACCTATTCGAATTGCTTCTTAAAGTACAAGAAAAGCTTAAGTTGAATTGAACTAAATAGCTTTAAGGTATGGATTATTGATTGTAATTGTAGTAACTTACCTAATCCTACTAGGGTGGTTAGAGTATGTTACAATTGTTCAACATATATACTCATTCATACATGTCTAAGTCAGTCTAATTATGTGTCAAACCTATGAAAACATGGCAATTGAACAATATTTTCGATTTGATTCAATAAGACATCACCCCACTAGATTTTTCAGCAACAAGAATTTCAATTCACATATCAATCATCCATTCTGATTATCTTCTAATTTCAATTCACCATCAATTTGGTTAATGACATCATCAATTTCAAAGGCCATTCGATTCTAATGTGTTCTCACTAGACATATATACCAATTGATTCAATATAAGAACACATACAAAACTCTTAATCAATTCCTAATTTCCAGCAATCAATCTAACATTTCTCAAGCCAAACAAGTTGTTATAATCACAAAATCAAAGAGGAATTCATTAACACTAAACATTACCTTAAAATTGAACACAATTCCAAAGCTTGAATCTATGAACATGGAGTTTTCTCACTCATTTCCTTTCTCTCTAAATTGGTTCATCCATTCAGCACTAGGGAGAAGAAAATGATAATGGATCATCAATTAACTCTCCCAAAATGATTAATTTGCCCTTGATTATCCACTAATTAATGACATGTGTAGGGGCATTTCGGAATATAGGAATTTAGCATGCATCCCTTCATTTTGTAATTTGTTTTGGTTTGGTCACTTATAATTTAGGTTACCACTTTTTCATTTATAGCATACTAGTCCTTATTAACTAGACGTAGTACCTTGCTTTCAATCAATTAGGGATTTAACTTCTTTTATACTAGTTTTGAGGATATTACAATTCCCTCCCCCTTAAAGAAATTCATCCTCAAATTTACCTGAGGGGAATAGATGAGGGTACTGCTTTCTCATCGTTGCTTCTAGTTCCAAAGTGGCTTCTTTTACATTGTGGTTCTTCCATAGAACTTTCACCAATGGCACAGTCTTATTGCGAAGTCTCTTGACTTCTTTATCAAGTATTTGGATTGGTTCTTCATCGTACGATAGATCAGGATTAAGTTCCACCTCTTCAGGTTCTAAAACATGTGAGGGATCCGATCAATATTTTTTCAACATCGATACATGGAAGATGTTGTGGATTCTATTAAATTCAGTAGGGAGTGATAGCTTGTAAGCAATTGGACAGATCTTTTCTAAGACTTCGAAGGGTTTGATGAATCGAGGGCATAGTTTACTCTTCTTCCAGAATTTGAGGATTTTCCTCCAAGGAGATACCTTTAGGAATACCTAATCTCCCACTTGATATTGAATGTTTCTTCTCTTGAGATCGGTATAAGACTTTTGCCTATCAAAGGCCTCTTTCAGTCTACTATGGATCACCCGAAATTGATTTTCGGTTTCACGAAGCAATTCAAGTCCTAAAATCTTGTTTTCGCCCAACTCAGACCAACATAGGGACGTTCTACATCTCCTGCCATACAATGCTTCGAATGGGGCCATTTTGATAGAAGCTTGATGACTGTTGTTGTAGGTAAACTCAACTAATGGTAGAGATTTCTCCCAATCTTTATTGAAGTCAATAATGCAAGCTCGAAGCAAGTCTTCAAGCACTTGGATTACCCTTTCAGATTGTCCATCAGTTTGTGGAAGGAAGGCAATGCTAAGGTTTAGCTTGGTTCCCATAGCTTTTTGAAGTGCCTTCTAGAATCGAGAAGTAAAATGAGAGTCTCGATCTGATATGATAGATCTAGGAACACCGTGAAGTCTGATCACTTCTTTCAAGTACAATTTGGCTAGCTGTTTGAGGCTAATGTTCATTCGAACAGGTAGGAAATGAGCCAATTTGGTGAACCTACCAACGATCACCCAAATAGCATCATTTTTCCTCGGTGGTAGAGGCAATCCCGATACGAAGTCCATTGTTATACACTCCGACTTCCACTGAGGCAATTCGATGGGTTTAGGAGTCTAGTAGGTAGTTGGTGTTCGGCCTTCACCTTCTGGCAAGTGAGGCACTTCGATACGAAGTCAACAATATCGACTTTCAATCTCGACCACCAATAGACTTCCTTTAAGTCCTTATACATCTTGATCACTCCCGGATGTATTGAAAAATGACTAATATGTGCTTCTTGAAGCATTTCCCTCATAAGGATTGGATCATTGGGTACACAAACCTGATTCATGAAGTAAAGCACACCATTCGATCGAAGTGAGAATTTGGTGCTCGGTTTGGAATCAATCTCTTTCAATATCTTCTGAAGTTTGTGATCATTTTGTTGAAGCTCTTTGATACTCGAATTCAAGTCAGATTGAACTTGAAGTTCAGCCATATATCTCCGGTTCTTTAGGAGCTTAAAATGGGCATTGAAAGTAGTCAATGCTACAATTAAAGGATTTCGATTAGTGGATTTCATTATCATTCATTTGAATAGGGGGATAAACAACATTGGAAATTCATATTCGACCTTACCAATTGAATGTTTGCGACTGAGCGCATCAGCCACAACATTTGCCTTGCCCAGGTGGTAATCAATGATTAGGTCATAGTCTTTTAGTAGTTCCACCTATCTTCGTTGTCGAAGATTTAACTCCTTCTGAGTTAGGATGTATTTTAAACTCTAATGATCCGTAAATAATCGACATTTCTCTCCATATAGATAATGTCTCAGGATCTTTAAAGCGAACTCAACCGCAGCTAGTTCCAAGTCGTGCGTTGGATAGTTCAATTCATGTGGTTTGAGTTGCTGAGAAGCATAAGCAATGACATTCTTGTCTTGCATCAATACACACTCTAAACCGAGGTGCGAGGCATCACTAAAGACCGTAAAGTCTTTCCCCAGTTCAGGTTGTATTAGAATAGGGGCTTGAGTTAGGACTTGCTTCAATTGATCGAAGCTCCTTTGCTGGTCCTCAGACCATTTAAATGGAACATTTTTCTGGAGGAGTCGAGTCAATGGAGCTGCAAGAATCAAGAACCTTTTCACGAATCTTTGATAATACTCGGCTAAACCGAGAAAACTCCTAACCTCGCTAACATTTATTGGAGGTCTCCATTCAATGATGGTTTGAATCTTCTTAGGATCTACTTTTATCCCTTTGGCCAAGATAACGTGGCCAAGGAAGGATACTTCCGAGAGCCATAACTTGCATTTGCTCAATTTGGCATATAGCCGATTCTCTCTCATTGTTTAGAGTACAATTCGAAGGTGATTAGCATGTTCTTCCTTGTCCTTCGAGTAGATGAGAATGTCGTCGATAAAGACAACCACAAATTTGACCAAATAGAGTTTGAACACTCGGTTCATAAAGTCCATGAAAGCCGCTGGAGCATTGGTTAGCTCGAAGGGCATAACTAGGAACTCGTAGTGACTAGAACGAGTCCTGAAAGCCGTTTTGGGTACATCTGAGTCTTGTATTCTCATCTAATAGTACCCTAATCACAAATCAATCTTGGAGAAGACTTTGGCGTCCTTGAATTTATCAAACAAGTCCTCAATCCTCGACAATGGATACTTGTTCTTGATAATGAGTCGGTTTAGCTAATGATAATTGATACATAGCCTCATCGACCCGTCCTTCTTCTTAACGAACAATATGAGTGGTCCCTAGGGTGAAGAGCTGGGTCGGATAAAGCCCTTGTCTTGAAGCTCTTGCAATTGCTATTTAAGCTCTTTGAGTTCAATAGGGTCATTCGATATGGAGCGATAGACACTGGATCACTCTCGAGTTGAACTTTAATCTTGAATTCGACTTCCCGAATAGGGGCAATCCCAGAAAATCCTCAAGAAAAACATCAGGGAAGTCAGAAATAATAGGGAATGAATTCACACCGAATTCAATTTCATCTTGTTTAATCATAGCAGCAAATATGCTAATAGGTTTTTTATCGATCAAGGTAATGGATTTTTCTCCTAAGCCACAGAGAAAAAGTTTCCTCTTTTGGCAATCTACCCAAGCTTGATGCCTTCCTAACCAATCTAATCCCAGAATGAGATCGAATTCAACAAAATGCAATAACAATAGGTTGGCTAGAAAAGGGATGCCCTAAATAAACAAAGGGAAATCCTTACATATTTGGTTCACTATTACAATGTCTCCTAAAGGATTGGTAGCAATTAAGCTACAACTAAGATATCCAGGCTTCAATTTAAGCTTTTCAATTAAAGGAGATCTTATGAATGAATGGGTTGATCCCGTATCAAATAAAGCATAAACAGGGTAATTATCGAGGTAGATTGTACCTGCAATTATGTCAGGAGATTATTCCTCCTCCTGACCTCAGATATGATAGACTCGAGCAGGCGCCCCAGACTCCTCATATGTAGCATTATACCCTTAGCCTTTGCTTTTCCGTAGTTGCCTGAGTTAGCTTACTTCGAACCCTTTCCCCTGGGTGAAGGAGCTTGATTAGACTTGTGAGAAACATGAGAAGGCAACTTGTTTGGATTTTGGGGGCAATCTTTGACATAGTGAGTCGTTTCACCGCATAAGTAGCAAGCATTAGTTAGCTTTCTGCATACTCCAGTATGATTCTTTTGACAAGTCTTGCAAGTAGGGATTTGGGTCTCCCTCCCGGTATTCTCGATGCTATCCAAGGACACCATAGGTGTTGAGGCTCTAGACATAGCTTGTGGCTTGGGTATATAGCTACCCTTAGAGAAATTTCCCTGAGTGGAAGAATTTCCTCCTTGATGCTTTTGTTTCTTATTGCGCCAATGAGACTTATGATCATCCCTCGATCTTTTGTTATCTCAAGACTGATTCTCTGATCGTTTTGCCGAAGTCTTCATCTTGGCTTCGGTAGCTATGACTTGGTTGACCAGTTCTTAGAAGTCAATAATCCCCAAAGTAGTGAACATGGAGCCTAACTCATCATTAAGACCGTCAATGAACATTCTACACTTGTCTTCCTCTTTCTTTATGAATTCCGAGCCATATTTACAATATTTGTAGAATTCGCTGACATACTGCTCCATAGGCTTTCCTCCTTACTTAAGATATAAGAATTTCTTCTTGCGTTCCGCAAGATATTGATCACTAATATACTTATTTTTGAATTCTTTGAGGAAGAATTCCCAAATGACAGCTTCTTTAGGTGCTGCCAAGGTAGTAGTCTCCCACCAATTTAGTGCCTCATCGGCCAACAAAGCTACTGCACACTCCAGTTTGTGTTCATCTGAGCCCTGCAGTTGCTTAGACAAGATTCTTGTCGTATTCTCTAGCCAGTACTCCGCTTCTTTTGGCTTGTCTTCACTTGTTCCAGTGAAGGTATAAGCTCGGTGTTGAGCTAACTTGTCAATTGGAGCTCTTACCGGTTTTGCTACCGGAGGGTCAGGAATATTTTTCTCATTAAGACTACCATTTGATCAAACATTTCCTTCAGACTAGAGAAGCACTCTCGTTGAATAGGATGGATCACGGGAACTTCCTGCTGAACTTGTTAAGGTTCAGCATGTTTCTGGGGATCCTAGTTTATCCTTACGCTCTCTCCCTCATTGGAGGAGCCAGTCGGGATTTCATTATCCTTGCCCAATCTTGTTTCATACATTCTATATATAAGGAGTAAGAGAAGTCAAGCTCAAGTCACAATCCAATCAATATTCAAGTAACTCCTAGGTGGCACCTAAGTGATCAATGATAATAGCCTATTCATGCAATAGACCCTAGAATCATGCAACCTTAAAGCTATGATTACCATTATGTAACATACTCTAACCACCCTATTAGGGTTAGGTAAGTTACCATAATTACAATCAATAATCCATTCAATTAAAACTAGTGAGTTCACTTCCTTTTAAGCCTTTCTTGCACCTTAAGCAACAATTTGAATAGGTGAGGATTCAATAGACAATGCATGATGCACCTACTAGATATATTAGAACTCATAATACAATTAGTTATCATGAACAACACCATTTAGGACTTACTTATTCTTCAAGCAACCATTCGAAAGGTTGGAGAACACAATAGGAAATTTCAATGTTCAACATAGCTATTTTGCATACCAATAGGTGATTTACATCATTTACCTATGTGACCATAATCAAACATACATGCTTTTAGTGTTATGTACATCATTCGACTAGAACCTAAGGTGACCAATAAGCTTTACATATTTTCTGCCACGACATTTTTTGGAAGGCCAACAAGTCCTCTACAATTCTCGTCTTAAGCTCTTCCCAGGCAAGTTGAAATCACGATGGTCAGGCCCTTTTATCATGCACAAGGTTTACCCTCATGGTGCCGTAGATATTAAAAAACTGGATGATGATACCATCTTCAAGGTAAATGGTCAGAGATTGAAGATCTACAATTTAGCCCCGATCTTGCGAGACAAATCCTCCATGCTTCTCAATGATCCATAAAAGTTTGCATCCCCCTTCTCCTTTCTAATTTGCTATAGCATTTTTTGTTTTTATTGTTCGTAAATAAATTTATTATTGATTTTAACTCTTTGTTCCTTAGTCTTTTATTTTGTCTCATTCCTTTGTGTTTTCTTTAATATGTTTCGTCACTTTTGCCCCCATGGTTGCAAGTGGCAGGCTAGGGTTTCATGCAATTTTGGCACAACTTTAATTTAGGATGGGCTTTGTCCTTTTTCCACATAAGGGAAGTTATAAAGCCAAGCTTTTCCTATGTTTTGGGGGGCGGCTTTAACAGGCAAAAAAGGAAGGATGTTATTTCCTTTTCAAATAAAAAAAAACTATTTCCTCATTACCTTTAGCATACCTTATCTCCTACTTTTTTCTTTTCATTAAACCATTGTCATATCCTTTCTCTGCCCCATAACTCAAAACCGCCATCAACACCCTTCTCTCTCCTATAACTTGTGCCAATTACCCTCCCTTAAACTTTCAATCCCATAACTCTCATCTCTTTCTTTTATTCCCTTAAACTCCACTTCTTCTTCTTCTCTACCAAACTTGTTCAAACTTCCCCCAAAACCTTAAGAGTTTCAGAAATCGCTACGCTTGCATCACAACCATGACTCTCTACAAAAATGTCACTGGCGCTCCCAGTAGTGCCCAAGCCCAACCAACTGCTGAAATAAAAAAGTTCTTCGACGAATGAGCAAAGGAACGATTCCAGCAAGTAAAAGATCGCAAGGTCTACTCGGAACAAGGCCTGAAAGTTCCAGTGAAAGTGGAAGGAGGCTTTGACAAGGAAGTCCTAGATGTCATCGCTATGCACGACTGGGGGACCTTTGTCCAACACCCTGGAGACATCTCTGTCTCCTTGGTTAGGGAGTTCTATGACCACTTGATGAGTCCCACCCAATCTGTCGTTTATGTGCGAGGGGAACAAATTAAATTTACCGCTGGTGCAATCAACAAGTTCTATGGGTTAAATAACGTCATGGACCATCACACTTCCTTTTCTGACTCCGCAAACGCGCAGACATACAAGGAGGTCTCGGAAGATCTATGCTTTTCTGATATAGAATTGGACCCTGCAAATAAGGTTGTTGACAGAGGATGCCTCAAACCTAAAGCTAAAGTGTGAAACCATTACATGAGGACTCGCTTGATGCCCACCTCCCATACTGCTACAGTGCACATCACCAGGTTACTGTTGCTACACTCCATCCTCAATGGATGAGAACTTGATGTGGGTAAACTGATTGTTGAGGAATTATACTCCTACTTAAAGAGAGAGTTGAGCCCTCTCATCTTCCCTAATCTTATCACGGTGCTCTGTCGCAAAAAACAAGTCTTTTAAGACCCTCAAGAGTACGAGATCGAGAAGGGCAAGGGTGCATTAACCCAGGACTAAATCCCTGGAATGAGAGGATTTGATGAGGATGCTCCAGCGAAAATGTTGAAGGGTGGAGCCAATGTATACATCGTATGCACAACCATGAAATACGCACATATCATAGAATGGTCAACAATCACCCATATAGAATTTTTTTGGATGGTTTTAAAGGAAACACTATCACAAAATCCATAGTGATTCTTTCCCACTTCAATTCCAGAATTTGCATAGGTTGCAACAACCTAGCAGGAAACTCATGTTCAACCTTAACTTGTTGACACACCAAACAATGAGCTACAAATTTTGCCACGTCCTTTTCCAAGCCAACCAATAATAAACTTCCTTTAAATCACGGTACATCTTGTACTACTAGGGTGCATAGCGAAACGACTCGAATGCTTCAATCAGAATAGTGGGCCTCAACTCCAAATCTTCCAATACAACTATTCAACCCTTGAAACACAAAACACTGTAATTATTGAAATGAAAACCTATCAGATTACCATCTGAAATGTCCTTTACATGTTGAACCAATGCATCATCATACGGTTGCCTCATTTTAATCATTTGAAAAAATGTAGGCTTAACTTGCAACTCTGACAACAAACCACCATCTCGCGTCAAACTTAACCTATCAAACATCGCTCTAAGCTCGACGACTGTCTTACAACTCAAGGCATCCGTAACAACGTTAGCCTTTCCAGGATGATACTTGATTGTTAGATCATAATCCTTAAGCAACTCAATCCATCTCCGTTGCCTAAGATTTAATTCCTTTTGAGACATCAAATATTTCAAACTCTTGTGATCAGTGTAAATGGCACACTTCTCACCATAAAGATAGTGTCTCCAAATATTTAGAGCGAATACCATCGCAGCAAGTCATGCGTAGGATAATTACACTCATGAACCTTTAATCGTCTCGATGAATATGCCACAACTTTCCCATCCTGCTAGCACACAGCCCATTCCAACATACGATGCATCACTACACAACACAAACTCCCTACCCACTTCTAGTTGAATCAACACATGAGCGTGTGTCAAAACCTATTTTAACCTCTCAAACCGCACTACGATCCTCTATCCAAACAAATAAAATATTGTTTTGCAACAACCTTGTCAACAGAGCAGTTATACTAGAAAAACCATCCACAAAGCGGGGGTAGTAACCAGCCAAACCAAGGAAACTATGGACTTTTGACACCGTCTTAGGTTGCTTTCAATTAAGGATCACCTATATATTCTATGGTTGCACACGAATACCTTCTTTTGATCCCATATGACCAACAAACATAATAACCCTAAGCCAAAATTTGCACTTACTCAACCTAGCAAACAATTGATTCTCTTTCAAAGCTTGCAACACTATCCGAAGATGCTTGTCATGCTTGTAACATTCCAAAACATAGTCTGGAAGTATGTTACAATGGATCATAGGTTAATTTGCTATTGAATTATAATCTATTAAACATATTAGATGGATTAGGATCAAATTGAAATGAATGAAATTTGAGTGAGCTAATAACGATGACCTATTTAGAAGTTTTTAAAGTATGTTAGCCATACTAGAATGACTAAACTAGAAACCTTGATTATTCAAGGATTGCATGTAAATCTAGGAGGACTTTAGGGACATGTACACATATCTAGACCATGAAAACATGAATGTGATTCTCGGCCATGTGGGGGGAAAGAGAAAAACACTCCCTTTCTCCAAATGACCAATGCATCTAAATGAGAGTAAGAAAGAGTGAATTACCACGAAAATGAAAACTTAAGCCTGGCTATTGAAGGTTTCTTAGAACTTCCATTCAATTAACTTAAAGAGAGGAGATCATATTTCTTATCCCATAATTTAAAGTTATTTTAGAACCTTGATTTTGAATTTGTTCATGGATTATGTTAAGAACCATTGTCTTGTTCGAATGGTGTTTTTATATAGATAAATGTGTGTTAAAGCCCTGTTTTGAGAGTATATATACATATATATATATATTTTAAAATTGGATTAATTCTATGTGACAATTTATATTGTTTCGAAAATATGTTTGTATATTGTGGCTGGAACAGTTTCGAGGGAACATATGTGTTTTAGTAGATTGTTTTGCACATGTATTTGGAGTGTATCTGTATGTGATGGGGCTGTTTTGAAGCATGAATAAATGAAGGTATAAAAACAGGGCAGTATATGTATATAAATGAGCTTAGGGACTGTTTTAAAGCATGAATAAATAAATGTATAAAAATAGACCTTAGGGGACTGTTTTAGGGCTTGTATTGGTGCAAATATGAAAATAGTGCAGCATTAAAAGTACTTGAACATCAATTGATTATTTTGAACATGAATGTGTAAATATTGAGCACAAAACTACCTTACATTCCTGTAAATGGTAAAAGACTATTTTTAGATATATGTAATTGGTTATATATGTTTTAGAGACTGTTTTTCATTAACAAGAATCTTGATGGATTGTTTTGTTATACATATGGAATGTACATGTGATTTGAGTTATTTTGAAGATACATAGATAATTTGGGGACTGCCTTGGATGAAAACATGTGTGAAAATACATGAATTGAACAGTTTGGTTGAATGTAATTGTATGCATATAAGTTGGGATGTTGTTTAATAAATGGATGGAATGTATAGTCCTAATATATGATTATATTTCTTGTTACACTTAGACCCGGAAGGAGTTGAAGGTGTAAAGACCAAAAATAGATCAAGTGGTAGAAATGCAAAATGGGTGTGATTCCGGAACAAAAAAAATAGCTTGGATCAATCTGTGAGTGTAGTTTAAAGTCTCGGGAGAGATTGAAACTATCCCAGCATCTTTAATTGTTTTATTTAGTTTTATTTTCTTTTTAAGCTATGTTTTGCTCGTATGGCTAATATTGGATACAAGGTAAGCACTTTGATGAAAAGTACTCTATGATATGAAATTGTGATTGAGGTTATGTTTGAGGTGAATCCTACTTCTATGATTGTTACTTGCTTGATAAGTAAACAAATGCTAAGTTAACATTCGATTAAGAACCTGATTATGAATTTTGAATCATGACTGAATTGAATACATACTTGACACGGTATGATCTAAACCTTGCTAAAAGTACATGAACTTGAACTATGCCCACCTTATGAGGTAATAGGATATGCTCTTTTGATAAGATTATGCGAACTTGTGAATAAGCTTACAATGAAAGCTATATATATGATACTTATTGATGGTAGTCTTATTATGACATTCTTTGAATAAGAGAAACAAATCAATAAGAAATTCACATAAGGTGAATATATGTTTACTATGAAAAGAGTAATAAGCTTAATGATATGATATCTTGATAAGGAGCTATGCTCACTCCATATTAATAAAAATATGATGATGTGAAAGCCTTGGTCTCTAGTCAGTCTTAGGTATAGTTGGCATGCCATAGAGTCCATAGAGCTTGTGTTTGGGGTGGACTATGGTCCTGGACTACAGTCCTTATTTGGCGACAGTAGGAGGGGAGTTGTGTGGTCACTTGGAGATAGTAGAATGGATTGACCGGTACCATGGGTACCATTTATTGGCGACAGTTTGGGTGGGGATTCGTGTACCTAGGCTATTACTTGATTCTCAAGGCTATGTTAAAAAAATAATAATGAAAGCCACAAACTCAACTGACTGATTATCTTGATAACTTATAAGACAAGTAATACATGCTTTTAATATATTATGTTTGATAGCTTACATGATTAGTGACATGTTCATAACATGCCATGTTGACAACTTAATTAATAAGAAATGGTTAAGGTGAAATACATTCATGAAATGCTAAGTATAATATCTTGCTTGATAGATAGTAACCATTGATATGAATCTTATGATAACTTGCATCTTAAGTAACACTATCTAAGGATTTATGAATTTTCTTGTGATTTAAGGTATGTAAGTTGTGAGTATGCTATGTGAACAAGTGTATGTTTAGACTTTCCTAATTAATTTGCTTGCTTGATTGTCGTAAAAGTATGTGAACTCATATCTTGGTTAAAGGCTTGATGGAAGGAGAATACATGCTTCTTGCTTGATGATGTGTTATAGAATTTGGGGAAAACAATTTTGAATAAGTTCGAATAGGATCAATTTGAGGCTGCTGTTATGATGGTCTATTTTAGAAACTCCTAAAAGTGATTGTGATCATTGCCTGAATGCTAAAAGTGATTGTGATCATTGCCTGAATGCGTATGTTATGCTTGAGAGATGAAAATTGATATATGAACTTTTAGGAATTAACTAAGGGCCATTGTGATTTGAAATAAGTTGTTAAAGGGCTATTTTGTTCATAAACTGGGCTGCTTTAAAATTTTGGAATAGTGAGGCTGTTTTCTTTAAATAAATGAACTACGTTGTGAACTTACTTTAGTGACTGTTTTGGAGAAAATTTGAAATTTCATAAAACCTGTTTTTGGGACTGTTTTATATTTTAGAAAGACTGCTTTGTAAATTTAATTGAAAGGATGAACTACAGCACTAAAAATTGGACTGTTTTGAACTTATATGTATATACACAATAATTAAGGACTGTTTTGAAGGAATATGAGTACCTATTGGACTGTTCTGAACTTATATGTATATACACAATAATTAAGGATTGTTTTGAAGGAATGTGAGTACCTATTGGACTGTTTTGAACTTATATGTATATATATAAGAATTAAGGATTATTTTGAAGGAATATGAGTACCTATTGGACTGTTTTGAACTTATATGTATATACACAAGAATTAAGGACTGTTTTGAAGGAATATGAGTACCAATTGGACTGTTTTGAACTTATATTGATATATATAAGATTTAAGGACTGTTTTGAATCTATAAATGTGTATATAAAATTCAAGGACTGTTTTGTATGAAAACAAGTATATAGTGGACTGTTTTGATACTACAAATATAAATATATGCCTTAAGGGCAGTTTTGTACAAGATACAATGGTACACGACTGTTTTGAACCTGTATTAGAATATACATGATTTAAGGACTCCTTTAAATATATATATATATATAAACAAGTACACTTTGAACCGTTTTATATATATAATATATACGTATGAATTAATGGTACTATAGTCGATTTAAACAAAAGATGTTCAAGTGAAAAAGGTGGCTTCAATTGCAAGGTTAGGATAAAAAAACCAAGGAAGTTTATAACTTAAATAGTGAGTTGTGATAATGACTTGCATAGCGAACAACATCATGAATCAAGTATGTAATAGGGTAAATAGATACGCTCCTTGCAAGTACCTATATGTATATAGGAATATGCGTGATTCGAAACATCTATGTATGAGTGTAATTGTTCGTTTGAATGTTATGTCCAAGCTTAGATAAATAAATACTTAATAAAATTGATCTAAGTGAAAGGATGAATCATTGTTCCATACATAAGTTGCTTTAAGCTACCTCACTAAGCAAATTACTTACACTTTTTCCTTCGTTATATTTTAGTGTAATTGTGCCTTCAGTTTTCTTCTAAGCTTGGACGTGATCACAAGGGTCTAAGTATAATTTGAATTAATAACTTTAGAACTCCTAGATGGTGGCACATAGCCGTTAAAGTTTGCATCATGCATTTAAATCCCATGATGGGCTTCATATGTATATATTTAAGCTTTATATTTATTCAAGTTTTGTAATGGGCCTTTAAATTATTTCTTAGTTGCTTGCTTCGTAAGTTATGATTATTAGTATGATTGTATGGTTGTTTGTATGTCCTTATGTGCCCTAATCTCTTAGATCATCACGTTGCTATGTGCTAAATCCTAAAAAAGTAGTTTAATTCATATGATTGAATTGGTGTTTGCAACGAACAAGTAGTAGCTTGCCAATGATTATGTATATGGTATTATTATGCGTAAATTATGTGGAATTGGATATGATTAAATTGAGCTCTAAGATAACCTTAATTTTAGTAACAGAACCTATCTTCTAGTTTTCTATAAATGGATTATTAGACCTAGGGAATGCTTGTTGAATATGTTAAGCTAGACATGTTATTAGAATGATTGCTTGTTATTTAAGTTCTGTTTGATAAGAGGTACGATTACTTTTCTATGTTAATTACATGATAGTTGTGATATGTAAACTTAAAGGTTAAAAAGTAATTGATTATCGTTAACTTAGATGATTTTATACTTAGATCGAAAAGTCTTAAAATGGCTAGAAGTACACGAAGTATAAATCGATCTAAGAATAATAACGTGTGTAAATAAAAAGGAAATCTTACATGATAGTGACGATTGTAATAACTTTGCAGTTTAGAGAAACATGGATTATTAGGGCATACTACTAGTCAGTAATTAAAGTGTATTGTTAAAGTACCTATATTTGATTGTACTTTATTGGAGATTGAATTTAGATTTATGTCAAACGCTTTCAAAGTTTTCAGTTACTCAGTTTTTCTTGAAGATTTGTTAAGCTATTTGTTTTCGACTATCGAGTTTTGTTTATATATTTGTTTGTAAAACATCCTAAACCGGTATATCTCCTAAGCTGGGTTAGGGATGTTATAATGCTCCTCCTCGTTACGGGAGTACACATGGATATCATCAATAAGCACAACCACAAATCAGTCTAAATGCTAGTGAAACACGCTATACATCATATCCATGAAAGCAGTTGGGGCATTTGTTAAACCGAATGACATCACCAAAAACTCATAATACCCATACCTTCTGCGAAACGCATTTTTCGGCACGTCCGCTTCTTTAACCTTCAACTAATAATACACGAGCCATAGGTCAATCTTTGAGAACACGACTACACCTCAAAATTGGTCAAACAAATCATCAATCTGCGGTAATGAGTACTTATTCTTAATCGTCAACTTGTTCAATTGTCGATAATCAATACACATCCGCATAGTTCCATCCTTATTCTTTACGAGCAACACCAGTGTACCCCATGGTGAAACACTTGGATGGATGAAACCATGATCCAACAACTCTTGAAGTTGAGTTTTCAACTCTTTTAACTCCTTTAGTGCCATACGGTAGAAATCAATGGACACTAGAGTCATACCAGAGTACATCTCGATACAAAACTCAACTTCTATATCCGGTGGCAACCCAGGTAATTATTCTAGAAATTGTTCCAGAACATCGCATACCGCCCAAATATCCTGTACTCGAACCCCTTTAGCATTTGGATTCATCATAAAAGCCAAAAAGACTTCACAAAGGAAAGGTTGTATTGAAACCAAAAGGAGGAGTTCCAAAAGAAGGAAAATGTTTCTATTGGATCAATATTGGACATTAGAAGAGAAACTACCTTGTCTATCTTGAGGATTTCAAGAAAGCAAGAGAAAATGGAAAGTCTAGATCAGTTATTTATATTATTGATATTAATATATTAACATCTACTTCTTTAGTATTAGATACCGGTTGTGGTTCTCACATTTGTACTTTTGTTCGGGGACTAAAAAGGAGTAGAAAATTGGTAAAAGAAGATGTGGACCTACGAGTAGGAAATGGAGCAAGAGTTGTTGCATTTGCTATATAGGAACATATATTTTGTCATTACCTAGTAGACTTGTTTTAGATTTAGAGGATTGTTATCTCGTACCTAATTTGACTAAAAACATTATTTCAAATTTCTTGTTTGGACAAGATTGGTTTTCAAATTATTATTAAGAATAATATTTGTTCCTTTTATCTCAATAATGCTTTTTATGGTACGACACAATTAATAAATGACCTCTTTATCTTGGATCAAGACAATTCCATATACAAGATAAATATGAAAAAATCAAAAACAAATGACTCTAATCAAACTTATCTCCGACATTGTTGCTTAGGTCATATAAGTGGTAACTCATATCAAAACTTCATAAAGATGGAGTTTTGGATTCTTTTGTTTTCGAGCAACTTAATGTATGTGAGCCTTGCTTACTAGGAAAAATGACAAAATCACCTTTTAACCGTAAAAGTGAAGGAGCAAGTGAATATTAGGCCTAATACATAGTGACGTATGTGGACCATTGAATAAACAAGCCAGATGAGGGTTACAATACTCCATTACTTTCACTAACTACTTCAGTAGATATGGGTACATTTACCTAATGCATCGTAAAACTGAAGCCCTTGAAAAGTTTAAGGATTTTAAGAATGATGTACAAAACCAACTAGGAAAGAGTATTAAAGCTCTTTGATCAAATCAAGGAGGAGAATACTTATGCTTAGAGTTTGATGACCTTCTTAAAGAATGTGGGATTGTCTGACAACTTACACCTCCTGGTACTCCACAACATAATGAAGTCTTTGAGAGCAAAAATCTAACATTGTTAGACATGGTTCGGTCAATGATGAGTCATGTTGATCTTTCAACATCTTTTTGGGGACATGCGTTAGAAACATCTGCTTTCACACTAAATTGTATTCCATCTAAATCGGTTCAAAAAACACCATATGAGATATGGACTGGGAAGCGTCCTTGATAGAGTAGCGCAATCTTGGATTTGGAAGCCTTCAAATCAAGTTGTTGCAAGAACTAGGAGCTCTAGACTCAATCAAGGAAGTTTGGGCAGGTCTGAAAAGTCAAGAGAAAAGAGAAGGGTTTTCTTGAATTTTTCAGATTCAAGGCTGGAAAATTAAAGAAAGAAAGACGAGATGAAGGGTTAGATGATAAGAAATAAGAATATAAATAAAAAGATGAGAAAATATTAAGAATAAGATAGGTAAAACAAATATGAAAATTCCAGCTTTGTTTATGGAATTATGGAAGATGGTGTGAAGGTTGAAGATGAAGATGGCTTGTAAATTGTTGATGTTGTTTTGTCCTCGGCACCCTCTCAGACTCAATTATCTAAGCAAGCAACCTCAAGCGGCTCTAACCCACCCTCCAAGACGCGATTATCTAGGCAAGAAAGAGTGTGCAGATGATCTCCCTCACAAGAACTCGTCGAACTTATATTGAAGAAGACTTCGAAGGCACAAGTAATCAGCACTTGCAAAAACAAACTCACTAAATATTTCATAAATCAAAGAAAATCTCCAAAGAGAACTTTTTATTAATCAATGAAATCTGAATTCCAATGTGGGTGAAGCCTCCTTTATATAGGTCATGGAGAAGTTCTAATTCTACTAAACTTAGGAATTAAATACAATAAATAAATGCTAAAATCTAATCTCCTAATTAGATAAGTAACTTCTAATAATAAATAAATGCTAAAAATAAAATCTTAATTAAATAAATCTGATCCTAATAGATATTGCAGAATCCTATATTGATTTAAATTATAAATAATCAAATAAAATCTTGAAAATTCGTAATTATCCAAAAATCCCGTATTAATCCCGTGTAGGAATTTCTGCATGCGCTGTCTTCGCTAAAATAGATGTATCTTGAGATCCAGATGTCCGATTGAGGCGTTTCAAGATGAGTTGGAAAGCTAATTTGCAGCCGGACAAGTTTTAAGAAGACATATTGACCCATAAATGCCTGGATCCCATCCAAAAATTCGTCGCAAGTTAGCTGACTTTCCAGACTTCACAAACAGATTCAGTTTCTTGTCCAAGATACATCGTTTTTTACCTCCTATGCGTGCATTGTTTTGGCCATTATTGTTTGCATCGAACAAATTCAGCTTTTTGTCCAATATGAGTAATTTAACCCCGCTCATGCATGTATCAGTCCTAGTATGTCTTTTATGAAAATTTGGGGATGCAAAGTTTATGTTAAACATCAGATTCCTACAAAACACAAACCTAAATCTCATAAGTGCAAGTTTGTGGGATATCCTAAAGAAACTACAGGATATAATTTCTTCAATCCGTTTGAGAACAAAGTGTTTGTTGCCCGAACATGAGTCTTCCTTAAGAGAGAATTTATTTTCAAAAAAAGAAGTATGAGAATATTGAACTTGTGGAATTTCAAGATCAACCACAAATCACTGAACCAAAAATTGAACAACAAGTTCCACAAATTGTTGAGGAACATCCAACCGTTCTTGAAACACAACCACTACGGAGATCTATGACAGAACGCAATGCGCCTAAGAGATATGGATTTCTTGTCACATTGCATGGAGATGTTCTTCTCATGGATCAAGATGAGCCTAGGACTTATCAAGAAGCAAAGGAGAGCCCAGACTCCGAGAAATGGCTATAAGCCATGAAATCTGAGATGGATTCAATGTTAGAAAACCAAGTGTGGACTTTAGTTGACCCACCTGAAGGGACTAAACCCATAGGGTGCAAATAGGTTTTCAAAAAGGAAACCGACATGCATGGCAATGTACAAACATACAAAGGGCGATTGGTCGCTAAGGGATTTCATTAGATTCATGGTATAGACTATAAAGAAACTTTTTCCCCTGTTGCTATGTTTAAATCCATTCGGATATTGCTTGTAGTAGCTATATTTTATGATTATGAAATCTGGAAGATGGAGATGAAAACTGCTTAACAGAAAACTAGATGAGGATGTGTACATGACACAACTTGAGGGTTTGGTCGATACAAAAAATGCCCAAAAAGATGCACGCTACAAAGATTCATTTATGGGTTGAAGAAAGTTTCTCGGAGTTGGAATCTTCGTTTTCAAGAAAACTAGTGGGAGCATTGTCACATTCTTGGTATTGTATGTGGATGACATACTAATAATAGGAAATGACATACCTACCTTACAGTTTGTAAAGACTTGAATAGGAAAATGTTTTTCTATGAAAGACTTCGGTGAAACAACGTACATATTAGGAGTCATGATCAATAGAGATAGATCAAGATGACTCCTAAGACTAAGTCAAAATACATACATAGATCAAAGTACTGAAAAGATTCAGTATGGTAGAATCTAAAAGGAGATTCGTACCTATGAGACATGGTATTTCACTCTCGAATGAAATGTTTCCTTCAATGCCTAAAGAAAGGGAGCGCATGAGTAAGATTCTATATGCTTCGGCCATTGGATCTATCATGTATGCCATGCTATGTGCACATACAAATGTATCATGTACATTAAGTATGACAAGTCGGTACCAACTAAATCCTGGTGAAGGTCATTGGGTTGCAGTAAAAAACATCCTTAAGTACTTGAGAAGAACTGAGGATACATTCCTTATGTATGGACATGAGGAAGAGCTAAGTATAAAAGGTTATATTGACGCAAGCTTCCCAACCGATAAGGATGATTCTCGATCGCAATCCAGTTTTGTGTTTTGCCTTAGTGGAGGTGCTGTAAGCTGGAAAAGTTCAAAGCAAGATACACTAGCTGATTTTATAAAAAAGCTGAGTATATTATAGCAAGTGATGCTGAAAAATAGGTTGTTTGGATTAAAAAGTTCATATCTAAACTAGAGGTTGTGCCTAGCATATCAAATGCTATAGATCTACATTGCGATATCAATAGAACCATCACACAGGCAAAAGAACCCAGATCTCACCAGCGATCCAAACACCTACTTTGGCGTTACCACCTCATTCAAGAAATTATTGATCGAGGGGATATGGAAATATGTAGAGTACCAACAGATAATAATATCGATGATCCACTAACAAAGCCTCTAACACAGCAGAAGCGTGATCGTCACACTAAGTCCCTTGGAATTAGATACTTGAGTAATCGGTCTTAGTGCTATAGATCTACATTGTGATAAAAACAAAGCGCACAAGCAAAAGAACCCATATCTCACCAGCGATCCAAACACATACTTAGGAGTTACCATCTCATTCGAGAAATCATTGATCGAGGGGATGTGGAAATATGTAGAGTATCAATAGATGATAATATCGAGATCCACTAACAAAGCTTCTGGCACAGCAAAAGCGTGATCGTCACACTAAGTCCCTTGGTATTAGATACATGAGTAATTGGTCTAAGTTGATATAAGATATCGTAATTATTCGTTTTTAATAGTCTACTCAAGATATCAATAAATATTATATGGACTATACAAGTGTGACTATTCCATGACTTGTGTCTAATCTAGATATAAAGCAAAAGGATGTAATACATGAAAAAAGTTAATCACAAAGAGGTTATGTTGAACCATGACTTCATGTAACTTAGGTAGCAATGATATATTCCTAGATACCACTTATTACTTGTAATATTAGAATTGTTCTAGAAATTACTACTAACGTTACCTGAACCTACAAGGGTCACACCCTATGTTGAAATGAACAAATATCGACTAGATAGAACATGTGTACAAACTTGTTGTACATGAAATTAGCTATAACTGAAATTATTATAATTATTGTAATTATATAGATAATTTCTTTTTTATATATTTTAATACTAGATAATTATTGTAATTATCAAATACTATTAATATATATATATCCCTAAAAGAAACCTAATTAATATAGAATTAGATTCTACATATTTAATTATATTGGGTTAAATATATTGTAAATTTAATGAATCTAAATTTATTTAGGATTAGGGTTTTGAATGCTATATAAAGGCATAAGGTGTAACAGCCAAACATATGCCTTTTGCGAAAAACCTCTCTAACAGTTAGAGAAGTGAAATATTGTTTGTTTTGTTCGGGTGGGCTATATATAGGTTGGAACGCTACTGTGACGACTTAGACTCAACATCGTGTTAGAAGAATTGGATTTTACTACATCACTGCGGTTATCAAATTTAATTGAGGTAACGTTTCATCCCTTTTCACCCCGGATTCGTTCCACAAACATGGATCAATGGTGGAATTCGTCGGATAATTTTTCCACTGCACCATAGAGTATACTGGCATTTCCCTACGTGCATTCGGTGAAAGATCCAAGACAACTTGCAAAAAAATCATATTAAAATAATAGTAATATCCCATGTGTCCCCATTCAACTCACATTTAAGAAAAACAACATCATAACAGTCATAAGTCATGCTTAAACACAAATGGCATCGAAGAACAAGTCAACATAAACCAAAACATTCAGCAAACCATCCCAACTTTCCATAACCTAGCTCTGATACCATAAAACTTAACCCTTTGATCTGGTCTAGGCGCTAGGCCGAATCAAGTGAGCTACATTAAGTTTTTCATAGCAAACCTGAACCAAATACCTCAAATTAGGTTCCTTTTTTTCTTTATAATCTTGTCTAGATGCATTATTTAGACCTAGAATATACGTATTGGCAGTGGTTAAATTCTCAATTGAATTGGGCGTCAAAAAGAAATCCAATTGCGCGAGTTTGCAATTTAGGGACCAAATTGTAAATCTAGAAAATTAAGATTAATTAGGCTACATGCATACATGTTTATTTTCAGCTACAACGGATCGTAAAAGCACATTCAATTTACATACAAACGATACAAGGGCTAAAAAGGAAGAATCTAGAACTTCATCAATACATCAACTGAAATAACGCACTGGGTATCGATACGCGAGACACCGTATCGATACTAGGCTTATTTCGCAAGGATGTACCGATATGACCCCATGAGTATTGATACCCATGCTTAATGGTCAAAGCCCCACATTCCAGTAGCTAAAACTCGCACCGATACAATTACTAGAGTACTGATACCCAACCAATCTTGCACATACCTGTATCGATACACTTCCTTGAGTATCGGTACCTAGGCCAATTTTACCCGTACTCGTATATGGTTTTTGACTTCCAACCTATTACAAACAAGACCCAAACATCCTAGAATGCATACTAAACATCTTTGGCATAAAAAGGCATTCATCCACAACATATCAAACCAACAAATATGCATGGCTAGACACGAAAATGTAAACTATAGGCATGCTTCCTAAACAATTCACTCAATATACCCAAAATTGAAACTAAGCATAAATTCGTTAATCCTCAAAACAAATCTAAACAACAACCAAATATCCAACGAGATACAATAGACGGAAGCGAATACAATCAACATACAAATCCCCAAACTTGATGACACATTGCCTTATTACCAAAAACTTAAAGCTAAAAAGCATACTCAAATTCAAACGATCTCTTTGGATTTCCTCTTACCGATGCTCCCACAAACCTCAATTTTCTGCAAAGAAGAATGAGAGCGTCAGCAAACATATGCTTAGTGGTGCCACTCTACACAGTCATCAATGCGTAAAAGACACGAGTATAAAACCAACATTTTTGAATCCCTTTCAAAACATGGCATGCATAACAATCATATGCAAAATATAGTTTTCCACTTGTTCGTCATAAATTGGAAAGTATAGTGACCTTAGATAAATCATTATTCCATTAAACCATATTAGATACATGGATTTCACGGTAGACCAACCTCTACCAAACCATACCCTGCCTAGTTAAACCGCACGATACCTCACCCTAGGCTAGTTAAATCGCAAGGAACAACATCAACTTGGGTTGCCTAGTTAAACTGCAAGACACAAGTGATACCCAACAACCCGAGTAGCCTAGTTAAACCGCTTTCCTCAAGCACCATGGTGCGATCAACTTTACATATTATAGTGCCCTTTAAACCCTATGGCATGCCGGCTATATCTGATACATTATTTCCATTTGTCACTTAGCCAATATACATCTTTAACTACATTTACTTACTGATTTCATATGCATTTATGAAAACATTCCCATATACAAAACCATAATGCCCAAGGCAACAATCACACTTCATTTAGGAACCATTTCTCAATACTCTAAGTGTAACACCCCCTTTGCATATTCGATCCTCAAATTTTTAGAACATGCCTGGATTAAATAAATCCGGGTACTGCTCTTTCATTTTGTTCTCAGTTTCCCGTGTGGCTTCTTCCAGTTAATGATTTTTCTATAGAACTTTAACCAATGGAATTTCTTTGTTCCTCAATTGCTTAACCCCATGAGCTAAAATCTTTATTTGTTCTTCTTCGAGTGTCAAATCAGGTTGTATCTCAACTTCTGCAGACGAAATGACATGTGAAGGATCTAATCTATATTTTTGAAGCATCGATGTAACGCCCCAAATCCCAGCTTAGAAGTATTGGAATTAAATTACATAAGTTGATAGCTTAATTGAATTTAGAATTAAGCTATATTGAATAGTCAAGGGCCTAATTGAAAGAATGAATGAAATAAGTGACCAAATTAGAATGACTACAATGAATTAAACAAGAAAGAAGAGGAATGCATGATAAATTTCATGGTTCTCTTATTTACCCTTAACTAATTACATGATTAGTAACTAATTAAGGGTAGATTAGTAAAATCCTAATTCCACTAATGTGGATAACCAAATGGTCATCATCATCTTCATGCATTTGGCTGAAAGTTTGAGAGGAAAAGAGAGTGAGAGAAAGCTTGGAAAATTCAGCCATTGAAGAAGAAATTAAGCTTGCATGTGTAGGAAATTTTCATTGAAATTAAGCAAGAAGCAAAGTAAGTATAATTCTTCTTGTGTTTAATTGAATAGGCAACTATGATTGTGGAATTGGACTAATTTTGATGATGTTAGATGAATTAGACATTGAATATGTTGTTAGGTGATTATATGGTTGTTGAATCATGCAAAATTGAAGAACGAAACTAGGTACAAGGCTGGAAATTATGGGTTTATGCTAGTGTAACTAACCCAGGTTGCTAGAAAATTGATTTGTGTTGTTGAGATGAATATTGAATGATTAGAACATAAAATTGAGCTATGAATTAATGAATTGATGATGATCATGAATAGGTAATGTATAGAAGGTGCCACACAAATTGAATTAGATGCAAACAATGCTGGAAATGAAGGATGAAAGCATGAACATAGTTATGAAACATAGAAATTGTTTTGTGAAATTGAAATTGAGTAATCATGCAAGATTAGGCTTTGTAACCAACTTGCCCTATTTTGGAAGCCTTGATTAATGAATGAACATTGACCTAAAATGTTTATGATATCATATGAAATGAATTATAGGGCCACGACATTGGTTAAAATGGATTAAAGGCATTAAAATGTGATTAGATGCAATATGCCCATAATTGCTCTGTTCTGGGCAGTCACTTTGAAAATTCACCAAAAATTGTATAGATTTAATTCAGGGCTGAAATTTTAGTGACATGATCCTTAGAATGCATATTTTCATTAGGTGAAAACAGAATTGAAAATTGGGTCCTATACTGAAAACTGTAAATAGGAATTGCTGGACAGTGCAAACTATCCAGGAAGTGTAAATTCCTTGTCTTTGAACAATAAACTGTATTAAATGGCTAAGAACTAAAATTCAAGTCTTACATGGCCTTATAGGAAATTTTGTAATATTTCTAACGGTGTATAGCAATCGAAATTCTGACGTACATATTAAAAGATATGACCATTTATAGGTACAGTGTGTAAACTGCCAGACAGCAGTGTCCTGGACTATTTTTGCACCTAGTAAGAATCTGTTTCCAAAATAGATTTGGGACATTGTAATCTGACAAATTATGCTTTAAAATGAAGTAATAACAATGTGAAGATGAATTGGTAAGAAATGCTTAAAAAAGAAGCATAAAAATAGTAGCTAAATGTTAGGTAAAATGTGATAACATTGCTACTTTGATTGTGTGACTTTATGTGCTTATTTTGGTGAAATGTGTATATGTTATTGCTTGCTAGACCAAGGGCATCATATTGGGGAAGAAGAGGATAGGAGTGGACATCCCAAAGCTAGAGGCAAAGGGATTTGGATCCAAGATAGCTGAATTGCTATGGGTATTTCGAGTGTAACTATCCTTAGGGTTGGGACTTAGGTCCCAACCAACCTTGTTATTGCTTAAATGAAATGTCAATGCCATGTAACATGACTTAAAAGTATATTTGGCTAATTAAGGGAAGAATGAAATGTATGACAACATGATTGATGCCATGATCTTTGTGTTTACTTGGGTGTTAAGCAAATGTAATCAAAATGCTTGCCATGTGCATTGCTTATGCCTAAGGTATGAAATGGCATGCTTGCTTGGAGAATAAGGTACGCACAATGCATACATATGCTTGTGTTTGTGAATGTTATACATGGCTGATTGATTCGAATGCAATGGATAGTTATGTATTGGGAGTTAAGACTCCATAAGCCTATGGGCTTGGCCTTTGAATGGTATATTGTTATATTGAATCATGAAATGGATAATCAAAAACCTTGGTAGCTAGTTTGATAGATAGGAGGGCATGCCTTAGAATCTTGAGCTCATATTGGCGCTACGATGCATATTGGTACGATGGTATATATTGGCACGACGGTGCATATTGGCAATACGGTGCATATTGATAAGATTTGATTATATCTAGTAAGCTACTTACCAAGGATGTTGTAGAAGGACTTAATAAATCAAATGAACATTGCTTGTATTGCAAGAAAGTTGTATGAACTTCATTGCTTTGAAAGATGACACATTAATGGTTGCAAAACTTGTTACTTTTCATGATAGAAATGTATGGATGATGGCTTTATGTATAAATGCCTACTTGATGAATTAAGTGATTGATTGTTTATCTTCTAAGCATGTGGTTCGAATGGTTTATGAGTACCATGATGAATGTGTTATGTTGATTGTATGATATGTAAGGATTGCCTAAATTACCCTATGCAATTCGAATAGCTTATGTATTGTATTAATGGTCTTGATTATTTGAAAAACTTGAAAACTTGGATGTGTATACTTTGAAATTGACTAGACTTAGTGTTACCTCACTAAGTACATATCTTGTACTTACCACTCTACTCTTCATTCTTCCCATAACAGATTAAATAATATTTCAAGAGGATATCTTGGGTTTGAAGCAACACTTGAGGCAAGCTTGAAAGTAAGAATTCATACTCTTTGTATACTCCTAGTTTGGTGGCACTAGATTTTGTATTAGGTAGTCTTGATCATGCATTTGAATATGTGTTTATGACTAGTTTGTGTAATGTTTTGATGGGCCTAACATGTAACCAATTTGGATGATTCAAACTATGTATATGACTTGGTTGATATGTACATATATGTTGGTAAATTGCTGCGCATATTGTGATAAAAATTCAATGTTTATGAATCTTGTTTCATTCGAATGCTAGATTAGAATGGTATGATCATGCATTGTTTCCTATGTCCATTGGTATGATTCGGCCATGTTGAGCTAAGGCCAAGGTATGTACAATCATGCATTAACAATGGGTTATCTAAGGATGCAATGAAATGTTATGTTTGATTGAAATGGTAACCAAATGATATATGATGAACTTGATTGTAAAGAAACAATTGAAATGTAGTTAGGGAATTCATGTTGTTCGAATAGGTGAATAAAAATGTAATAAGATTGTAAGTTGGATGCTTGTATTGATCATGTTAATTGGTTGATTAAGTAGTTACTTGAGATGCAAGTAAGTTACTTAAAGCATGTTTAGTGAATCCCCTAAAGTTATTCGAATAAGTGCATAAAATTGTAATAAGGATGAGAATTGAATCATGTTTGATAGTAACTTAATGTAATGTATAACACACTTGAGTTGTTGTTTGAATGATTGTATGCAATTTGAATGTAGTGATAATAGGACAATAGTAACTTAGGTTATAAGCATGAAATGAAACAAAATGGTACTTAAAGTTGTATGCTATGAATGTTGTTGGGTTGTTTAATGTGATTGCTTGTATGAATTGTATTGAAAGGTTTAGATTGGGATTGTTTGCGCATCAAGGCAAGTATCCCGAGGTTACTTGTTCGACAAGCAACCTATCAATCGCTTTGCTTCCGCTCTGATAATACTCCCGAACTGGGTTACGACTAACCCGAGGATGGGGTGTTACAATTGATACATGAAAAACATCATGGATCTTCCACATTTTTTGGTGGTAAAGCCAATTGATATGCCACTGGTCCAACTCTTTTCAAGACTTCAGACGGACCAATAAATCTGGGACTCAGCTTCCCTTTCCTTCCAAATCTCATTATTTTCTTCCAAGGTGAAACTTTCAAAAAATACTTTGTCTCCCACTTGAAATTCAATGTCTTCTATTTTCAAATCGGAGTAAGATTTTTTGTCTACCAGAAGCTACTTTTAGGTTATCCTGAGTCATTCGTACATTCTCTTCTACTTCTTGAACCAGATCAGGTCCAATGATTTTGCGGTCTTCTAACTCAAACCAATTTAATGGTGTCTGACATTTTCTTCCATACAAAGCATCATAAGGTGCCATTTTAATACTTTACTAATAACTGTTATTATAAGCAAATTCAGCCAATGGTAAGTATTTTCCCATGAGTGTAACACCGCCTTCCCAGCCTGGCTGAGGACCGAATTACCTGTATCAGTATTGATATGCGAGAGGCCGTATCGGTATGTCATGCCCATTTTACAAATTTGCAAAATCCAGTGACCAAAATTCGTATCGGTACAGCCTTAGCCGTACTGATATAGATGGACTAGTATCGGTACGCCTTGAAGTTGTACCAATGCAATTTTACAACAAAATTCATGTGCTGACTTTTAGTACCGATACGCTAAAGTCCATATCGATACGCCTTGTTCACCAGCGTTGACTTGGTCCAAATATGTACACTCGTATGGATATGCCTCTACCTGTATCGATACACCATGTACTGTAATGACAGATTTTGTCTGGTTTTTATCCAATTTGACATATCATCCAATGTCCAAAACCAATGAAATTTTGCAGGCAAGTTAAAAACACTATAATCTACCATCATGCCAAACTTCATAGCTATATGAATCTCGTTTACTAGGTTTTTACCTTTTTAGGCCAATTACTCAAGGTTTACTACTTTTAGCCACTTCCAAAGTAACATCTAGGCCCTTAACACACATACATATCATATATGACATATATACAACAAAAAGGCTAAAAACAACTAGTTTAACTACTTTGCCACCAAACTAGGAGTTCGTAGGGATAATATGCATTACTTTAAGCTTGTAGTGACTTGCCAAAGACCTTCAACTCCCCCAATCTTAGAACGTTGACTACTTTAGCCTAAAATGTATGAGATGAAATGCATTGGCAAACTTTTCCTAGTGAGGTAGTCATAAAGAATATCAAGAACAATGAGATGCATTCCAAATCATGTTTTATTAATAATAATGCAATGATTCATATTCACTGGCAATTGTAACATGTTTCAATATTTTTCCTTGGATCGAATCAAGATAGTGGATACAAAAATTCCTACGCCTCCCCAAATCAATGAATGGTCTCGTCCCTCGGCCTCGCCAAATGACCAATATCACAAACATTTTCCACAGTAAAGGTTGTAGCCAAGGACCGTATTCCACCCGTACTAATGAGCTCATGAATTTTATGACATGCCAATTATATCCAATATCCGTTCGAATCCAAGGTTTAATAGCAATATTGATATTCAATACTTTTCAATAGCAATATCAATAGTCAATGTTTCAATAACAATAACTATACCAATACCAATATTCAATGACAATATATATAGATATATATGACAACGACTATAGCAATGACAATGTCGATGTTCAATGTTCAACGTTCTGTTTCCAATGCTTCATTATGTTTGATGAAAATAACAATGTTTCTATGCACAATAACTCAATACTACAACTTACCGATGCTTACCAACATAATCTCCTATGAGATTCGATGCGATATCCTTAGACACAATGTTAGCTAGACATAAATCAATATAAATGAAATCAGGAAAAGAACCTAGCCTAATCTTGAGACTCCGACTACACTCACCTTAATTTATGAAGCTCCTATGGCTCTTGGATGACCACTCATTTGTTCCTAGCCTTTGATGGAGATGTTGGACCTTCTCTCTCCAATTCTTGAGCTAGGTAAAACAATAAGAAGTGTTAAAATCGATACATTGATATTTAAATCAATATTTAATTTGAAATAGCTATTAGCTATCAAATTTTCCATGGATTTCAGCTTTGAGAAACCTAAGCTTACCTTAGGTGCTCAATAACTTTAACTTAAAATTAGACACCATTCATCTATGGAATTCAACAATTGATTAGGGGTTCTTTCTTACCCAACTGATGGCTCTTCAATAGCATCAATAGATCAAAGGAAGCTTATATTTGGAATGCTTAATAAGAAAGGTGCTAGCTTGAGCTCAAGGAGGAAGATAACAATGGTGGTGCTTGGTTCTTAGAAGATGATAAAGATGGTTTCGGTGGAAATTTTTATTGTGGAAAGTAAGTTCTAAGTGTTGTAAACACTTTATTCCCTTTAGAGTACAACCGATAGAGGTTTCCCTCAAAGAAGGGTATTCTATATTTTATCCTTATATTTTTTTTCTTCTTTAATCAATTCCATCATTTTTTCCATCTATTTTAGCCAATCCCACGTGATAAATGAAGAAAGCAAGTAGGTGACTAAGCTTAGCTTTGTGAGAATCATGGTCTTAGCCATTCAATGGTTGCCACTTACACATTTAGCCCAATGGTTTCAATTTTCACAATTTAGTCACCAAAGAAGTTACCAATGTATTTAATAAGGTCCTTAAACAATAAATTGACTCAATTAGAGTCCAACATCGATGTAATTGACCTCACGGTCAAAGTCAATGCAATATTTGGGCCTTTTTGATGTAGAGATTCCGATCGCCAAAACCCAATTATGACTAGACCAGTTTTTAGGGTGTTACAACAAGCCTGCAAACTCGATCACACAAGCTCTAAGCATATCCTCCAGAATTTGAATAGTCCTGTCTGATTGTCCATCAGTTTGAGGGTGGAAAGTAGTACTAAAATGCAATTGAGAACGTAATGCTTCATGCAAAGCATTCCAAAATCTTGAAGTAAACCTGGATCTTTGTCAGATATAATGGAAGTAGGAACCCCAAGTAATCTAACAATCTCCCGAATATACAACTATGCATATTTACTCATAGAGTAATATGTTCTGACTGGTATGAAATGTGCCGACTTGGTCAATCGATCCACAATCACCTAGATTGAATCTTTTCTACTTGGCATCAACGGTAACTCGGTTACAAAATCCATAGTCACTTTCCCATTTCCATTTTGGAATTGCAATTGGCTGAAGTAGACTTGATGAAACTTCATGCTCTGCTTTAACTTGCTGAAAAGTTAAGCATTTGGATATGAATTCTATTATAGTTCGTTTCATGCCCAATCACCAAAATTGGTTCTTCAAATCTTGGTACATTTTATTTCCTCTCGGGTGCATAGTTAAAAAAGGGCTATAATGTGCTTTTGAAAGAATTCCTTTCTTCAATTCCTCATTATTATGGATATAGGCACGTCATCTATAGTATAAACATCCATTAAACTTCAATTTGAAGTCTGATGATTCTCCATTTTCAATTTTCTTCTTTCTCTCCAAACATTTTTTCATCTTTTGCCTATGATTCTTTTATTTTGTCTATCAAAGTAGACCAGATGTTCAATTAAGAAATCAAAGCACCATCATTCAATACAGATAATTGGGCATCAGATATTCGTAGGGATGAAAACATCTTTGGCTAAGTGCGTCTGCAACCACATTTGCCTTTCATGGGTGGTAATCAAAAATTGCATCATAGTCTTTAATTAGCTCAATCCATCACCTTTGCCTTAGATTCAGCTCCTTCTGCGATAACAACTATTTTAGGCTTTTATGGTTTGTGTATATATAATATTTCTCATCATATAAGTAGTGGCTCCAGATCTTTAAAGAAAAAGCAACTGCAACCAACTCCTAATCATGAGTAGGATAATTCTTCTCATGGGTTTTAAGCTGTCTTGAAGCATAAGCCACCACTTTTTCGTTCTACATAAGTACATATCCCAAGCCATTATGTGAGGCATCCCTATACACCATGAAATTCTTTCTAGATTTGGGTTGAACTAGCACAAGAGCTTTTGTCAAAATTTTCTTCAACTTTTCAAAGCTTTCTTGACATTCATCAGTCCCTACAAATGGTACATTCTTCTTAAGCAGCTTCGTAATAGGAGTAGATTTCATCGAGAAATCTCTCACGAATCGGCGGTAATATCTTACCAATCCAAGAAAAATTCTAACCTCAACAATAGTTTTAGGAGGTTTCCACTCCATAATAGGTTGAATATTATGAGGATCAACCCTAATTCCCTCAAACGATACTATATGACCGAGAAATTTCACCTCGAAAAGCCAAAACTCACATTTAGACAGTTTGGCATATAATTCCTTTTCCCTTGGGATCTGAAGAACTATTCTGAGATGGACATCGTGATCCTCATTGGTTTTTGAATAAACTAGTATATCATCTATGAATACCACCACAAACTAGTCCATGTACGGATGAAAAATTTGGTTCATTAAATCCATAAATGTTGTTGGGGCATTAGTTAATCCAAACGGCATTACCATGAACTTGAAACGTCAGTATCAAGTCCTAAAAGTCATCTTTGGAATATCCTGCTCCTTAATCTTCAATTGATGATAGCACGATTGAAGATCAATTTTAGAGAACCTCGCTGCTCCCTTTAACTGATTGAAAAGATTATCAATTCTCGGCAATGGATATTTATTCTTTATTGACACTTTATTAAGTTGACGATAATCAATACACAACCTCATTGATCCATATTTCTTGTTTACAAATAATATCGGTGCTCCTCAAGGTGATATACTCGACCATATAAAACCTCGATCCAGTAATTTATGTAGCTATGACTTAAGCTCCCTGAGTTCAGTAGGTGCCATACGATACGGTGCCATCGATATGGGTGTTGTACCAGGCAGTACATCAATCCCAAATTCCACCTCTCTATTTAGAGGCAATCTCGGTAATTCATCAGGAAATACATCTGGAAATTCTTGCACCATATGCATATCTTCTATCTTCACTTTCTAATTCAGAGTGTCAACCCCGGGAGTTAAACATGCTTCACAGCCACTTACTAGCGATTTCTTCACAGTAACAATCAAAATAAAATCACTATGATAATTTAGTTTTTCACCCACAAATAAAATCTTAGATTCGTCTGGTGCCCATAAAGTTAATCTTTTTAATCGACACTCCACGACAACATCATATGCACACAACCAATCCATCCCCAGTATTATTTCGAACTCACATAACAACAATTCCATAAGATCAGCAGGGAAATCCACCTTATGAATTTTAATAAGGCACTTTCAACAAATTCTCTTTACTTTGGCACTTTGGCCTATAGGATTGGTTGCTACCACCTCACTCGCTATTAGTTGTACTAGAATGTTTCTTTCTAATATATTTCTAGAACTAATATATGAATGAGTAGAACCAGGATCAATTAATGTCAAGATAGGTCTACCAAAAAGTTCAAGAATACCTACTATAACATCTGGATCATCTCTGCTCTTCGTTGTCTTGATATTATACACCCGAGCAAAAGCTTTTCCTTTCTAATTGAATGTTATTTCAGATGCGTCTTGTCTAGAACTCCAACCTCTATTTCCTTTATTCTTTTAAGGAGTAGCATCGATTGATCCTCTTGTAGTTCTGGGCATTCACACCTAAAATGGCCTGGTTTCCCACACTGATAACATACTACCTCTAATGCAAACCAGCATCGACCAAGATGCCTTTTTCCATGAGTTTTACATTCTAGATTAATCTGAGGTCCCTCACCTTTAGATATAGTTGTTTTAGTCTGCATCTGCTTGGACTTACCAGTAGAAAAACCCTTGTTTACCGAAGACACTAATCTAGTTGATTTCTGATGCTAAAACCATTTTCACGTTAAGACAATGGTAAAGTACTGGAACCTCCTGGTCGCTTGGATAATTGAACCTTCTTATCTAAGGCTTTTTCCTATTCGACTCTTTCTATTCCTTGGCTCTGTTTACCGCTTCTTGAAATACAGACAAATCAAGAACAATCAAAACCTTCTTATATTACGGATCTAAGCCTCCCACAAATCTAGTGACTTTGTGTTTCTCGGTCGAAACAAAATCTGTAGCAAATGGACTAGGTTATTTAAATTCACACTCATACTCATACATTAATCTGCCAGGTTGCTTTAGATTTAGAAACTGATCCCTCATTTCCTCGATGAATACTTCGCTGATATATTTACCCTAGAATTCATTTAGGAAGAATTCCCAAGTAATTTGTTCTTAGGGAATCTGAGCAGTAATGGTGGTCCACCAAACTCGAGCATGTCCCATCAGTAGTGATACAACTCCCTCAAGCTTCCCTTGATCATCACACAAAATACTATTTAACATGATCTTAACATCGTTCAACTAGAAATCTGCAGTCATCGGGTCAACATCAGTATCACCATGAAATTCTGGTGCCTTTAGTTTCCTCAATTCTCTTGGTACAGATATTAGTTCCCGTCTACTTATAATGGCATCTAATGCCTACAGGAAAAGTCCACGATCCTGAATTAGCATGTCTTGATGTCCCTGTGCAAGTGCCTCGTCCTGATGTTGAGCTTGAGGTACACTTTTATTTACCTCATTACTCCTACTCTGCACATGAGCATCTTGCTCAAAAGCATGTCTAGAACCCCCAATATTTTGACATCTGAACAGAACACCATATTCAAATATTTTTTAGTAAGGAGTAACCTTACTAATTACAGAATATCAAAGTATATACATATAATCATCAGTAATTATGACATCCTGGTGGCATGCATACAATCTCGACTCATTTCAGACTCAATTTCTATCCATAATTGACTAAACATGCCACTCTAATACCAATTAATGTAACACCCCCTTCTCATATTCGGTCCTCGAACATGAGTCGATGATGTTAGAAAGTCAAGTTAAAATAATTTCCATTATCGAAATTTAAATTAGCAGCTTGTACTGTTCTTAAACAAATTGTTTTATAATTTTTTATAGAAATCAAAAATTCATTCCGTAAATTTTTAATTAAACTAGATTCACTAAACTTTTTAACCATATAAATTAATAACTCAAATTTATACAAAAAATTCATAAAATTTTACAAACTCACGACACAGTGTAGAATTTTAAGAAATCTGCTGCCATGTTTTCTGACCTTTCATCGGTTAAAATTTCATATCTTTTAGTATAGACCTCGAAACAGTCAACGTTTTTTTTCAAAGAAACTAGAATCAATTTTCAGTTCATAAATATAAGATTCACTTCGTAACTCAAATCATGGAATTTATATTGAGTTTTCAAACACACTGCATCTGCATAACTTCTAGACAAATTTTAACTCTCTCTACTATGATCAAATTAGTTACTAATAACTTAATCCTTCATACATTAAAAATATAATGGGACTTACTATGATAAAAAAACCACACCATATAGTTACTAGACCAACCATATTTTAGTTATAAGGCAATACAAATCATAACTAATTATTAGACCATATATTGATAACGATTATATATGCCATATAGTATATCCAAGTAGAAATGATAGATGTCATTACTGTGAATATAGTAATATACTCACAAAATATAAAGATGATGCCCAACTACTCTTCCCCTTGAGCTCTGTTTAACCTGCGCGTGAAAATCATCACATGCTAAGAATACACTTAGTGAGTCAATAATCCATAACCAAGTGCAATTTGACGTAAATATCAATGTAAATAATTAAAACTGCATATAATCACCTTACCCCTTTCATGCATATTAACGTAAGTAGAATCACATGAACTAACATATATCAAAGTAGTAAATTTAATTCTTAACAATACTGTAACATCCCAAATCCTAGCTTAGAAGTATTGGAATTAAATTGATTAAGTTGATAGCTTAATTGAATTAAGAATTAAGCTAAATTGAATAGTTAAGGGCCTAATTGAAAGAATGAATGAAATAAGTGACCAAATTAGAATGACTACAATGAATTGAAAGACAAAGATTGAGATTGCATGATAAATATCATGAATCTCTTATTTGCCCTTGACTAATCACATGATTAGTAACTAATTAAGGGATAGATTAGTAACTTCCTAATTCCACTAATATGGATAACCAAGTGGTCATCATCTTCTTCATTCCATTGTTGGCCGATTATAGAGAGAAAGAAAAGTGAGAGAGAAAGCTTGGAATTCAGCCATTGAAGAAGGGATTTTAGCTTGCATGTATAGGAATTTTTCATTGAAATTAAGCAAGAAGCAAAGTAAGTATAGTTCTTCTTGTGTTTAATTGAATATACAATTATCTTGTTGAAATTGGACTGATTTTGATGATGTTAGATGAATTAGACATTGAATATGTTGTTAGGTGATTATATGGTTGTTGAATCATGCTGACTTGAAGAATGAAACTAGGTACAAAGCTGGAAATTATGTGTTCATGCTAGTGAAATAAACCTAGGTTGCTGGAAATTTGTATTGTGATGTTAAAATGGAATTTGAATGATTTGAATATGAAATTGAGCTAAGGAAATAATGAATTGATGATGATCATGAATAGGTAATGTAAAGGAGAGGTTAAACAAATTGAATTGTAGGTAAACAATGCTGGAAATGAAGGATAAGAACATGAACATAGTTATATAATCTAGAAACTGTTTTGTGGTATTGAAATTGAGTAAACATGCAAGATTAGGCTTTGTAATCAACTTGCCCTGTTTTGAAAGCCTTGTTTAATGAACTAACATGGACCTAACATGTTTATAAAGTCATATGAAATGAAGTATAGGGTCAAGATATTGGTTAAAATGGATTAAAGGCATTAAAATGTGAATAGATGCAATCTGCCCAGAATTGCTCTGTTCTGGGCTGTCACTTTGAAAATTCACCAAAAATTGTATAGTTTGAATTCAGGGATGAAATTTTAATGAAATGATCCTTAGAATGTATATTTTCATTAGGTGAAAACAGAACTGAAAACTGGGTCCTATACTGAAAACTGTAAATAGGTATTGCTGGACAGTGCAAACTGTCCAGGCAGTGTAAATGCCCTATCTTTGAACAATAAACTGTATTAATTGGATAAGAACTAAAATCCAAGTCTTACCTGGAATTATAGGAAATTTTGTAAGCTTTCCAACGGTGTATAGCAATTGAAATTCCGACGTACGGATTAAAAGATATGTCCATTTTAAGGGACAGTGTGCAAACTGCCAGGCAGCAGTGTCCTGGGCAGTTTGGGACTGTTTTTGCACCTAGTAAGAAACTGTTTCCAAAACAGTTTTGGGACATTGTAATTTGTCCAATTAAGTATTAAAATGAAGTAATAACAATGTGAAGATGAATTGATAAGAAATGCTTAAAAAGAAGCATAAAAACAGTACTAAATGTTAGGTAAAATGTAGTAACATTGCTACTTTGATTGTGTGACTTCATGTGCTTATTTTGATGATATGTGTATGTGTATTGCTTGCTAGACCAAGGGCAGCAGATTGGGGAAGAAGAGGATAGGAGTGGACATCCCAAAGCTAGAGGCAAAGGGATTTGGATCCAAAATAGTTGAATTGCTAGGAGTATTGTGAGTGTAACTATCCTTAGGGTTGGGACTAGGTCCTAACCAACCTTGTTATTACTTAAATGAAATGTCAATGCCATGTAACATGACTTAAAATATATTTGGCTAATTAAGGGAAGAATGAAATGTATGAAAACTTGATTGATGCCATGATCTTTGTGTTTACTTGGGTGTTAAGCAAATGTAATCAAATGTTGTCATGTGCATTGCTTATGCCTAAGGTATGCAATGGCATGCTTGCTTGGAGAATAAGGTACACACAATGCATACATATGCTTGTGTTTGTGAATGTTATGCATGGCTGATTGAAATGAATTGAACAAAGATACTACTTTGTATTCATGCTATTCGAATGGCATGGATAGTCTTGTATTGGGAGTTAAGACTCCATAAGCCTAAGGGCTTGGCCTTTGAATGGCATAATGATGTATTGAATCATGAAATGTATAAAGCTTAAATGAAATGGATAATCAACAACCTTGGTAGCTAGTTTGATAGATAGGAGGGCGTGCCTTAGAATCTTGAGCTCGTATTGGCACTACGGTGCATATTGGTACGACGGTACATATTGGCACTACGGTGCATATTGGCACGACGGTGCATATTGGCATTTTGATGCATATTGGCACTTCGGTGCATATTGGCATTTTGGTGCATATTGTTATGATTTGATTATCTAGTGAGCTACTTACCAAGGAGGTTGTAAAAGGACTTAATAAAACAAATGAGTATTGCTTGTATTGTAAGAAAGTTATATGAATTTCATTGCTTTGGAGGATGACACATGGATGGTTTCTAAACTTGTTTCTTTCCATGGAAGAAATGTATGTTGATGGTTTATGTATAAATGCCTACTTAATGGATTGAATGATGGATTTCTTGTCTTCCAAGCATGTTGTTCGAATGGTTTATGAGTACCATGATGAATATGTTATGTTGATTGTATGATATGTAAGGATTATCTAAATTTCCCTATGCAATTCGAATAGAATATGTATTTTAAAGATGGGTTTGATCCTTTGAAATACATGACTACTTGAATTTAGTTGCTTTGAGAAAATTGACTAGACTTAGTGTTGCCTCACTAAGTACATACCTTGTACTTACCACTCTACTCTTCATTCTTCCCATAACAGATTAAAGATTACTTCAAGAGGATATCTTGGGTTTGAAGCAACACTTGAGGCAAGCTTGAAAGTATGAATTCATACTCTTTGTATACTCCTAGTTTGGTGGCACTAGATTTTGTATTAGGTAGCTTTGATCATGCATTTGATTATGTGTATATAACTAGTTTTGTAATGTTTTGAATGGGCCTACTATGTAATCTATTTTGGATGACTTAAACTATGTTGAACCATGATCTTATGTTTATATATAAGAAGTAGAAGCTGCGCATATGGTGATAGAATTCAATGTTTGATGAAATTATGTATGATTCGAATGTAGATTTAACGTGTGATGAAATCTTGTCTAAATTGAATGCTAAATCTATGTTGTATGTTCATGCATTTACTCCTATATCCATTGACATGATTCGGCAACATGGAAAATAAGGCCAAGGTATGTTCAATCATGCATTATCAATGTAATAACCAAATATGCTATGTAATGTGATGACTTGATTGCAAAGAAACAATTAAAATACTATTAGGAACACCATGTTGATCGAATGGATGCATGAATATGGTTGGGATTACATGAAAATCGAATAGGATGCTAGATCATGTAAAAAGAATGTAAGTTGAATGCTTGTAATGTTCATGTAGAATGGTTGATTGTGTAGTTTCTTAAGTTGCAAGTAAGCTAGTTAAAGTAAGTTTAGTGGTCACCTAGTGTATTCAAATAAGATTGATACATGCATGAGTGAGGTCAAATTACTAATATTGGACAAGAAGCTAAATTTGTTAGATGCAAACAATAAAAGCCAAAACAGTGCACGCATAGGAGGTCAAAAACGATGCATCTTGGACAAGAAATTGAATCTGTTTGTAAAGTCTGGAAAGTCGGCCAACTTGCGACGAGTTTTTGGATGGGATCTGGGCATTTTTTAGTCAAGTTGTCTTCTAACAAATTGTCCTTCATTCAGTTACCTTTCTAATGCATCTTGAAACGCGTCAATCGGACATCATAAACTCAAGATACGTTCAATTTACTGAAGACTGCGCATGCAGAAAACTGGATACGGGATTATTACGGGATTTTGTAAAATTCAGCCCAAAAGCTAACATATAAGGCTTTGGACGAATTAAACTTAGCCCAATATATTTATAATCATTTAAATTTATTTTTTTAGGGTTTTATATACTTTAGGAACCAGCCACCCAGCCCTTATCAGCTTATCACTTGCCTTATCACCCTATTCCTTGCCACACAAGCACAAGGAGTTTAAAGGCTATTATTTTTTTTATTTTTAATTAGATTAGGTTTTCTTTGTTTTAGTAGAAGTTAAATTACTTTGTCTATCCTTCACCTATAAAAGGATGAAACCTCCATCATTGTAAGGGAGATTTTCTTTGATTTATGAAATATTTAGTGAGTTTGTTTTTGCAAGTGCTGATTACTTGTGTCTTCGAAGTCTTCTTCAACATAAGTTCGACGAGTTCTTGTGAGGGAGATCATCTTCACACTCTTGCTTGCCTAGATAATCGCGTCTAGGAGGGTGGGTTAGAGCCGCTTGAGGTTGCTTGCTTAGATAATTGAGTCTAAGAGGGTGCCAAGGACAAAACAACATCAACAATTCGCAAGCCATCTTCATCTTCAACCTTCACACCATCTTCCATAATTCCATAAACAAAACTGGAATTTTCAGATTTGTTTTACCTATCTTCTTCTTAATCTTTTCCCATCTTTTTATTTATATTCTTATTTCTTATCATCTAATTCTTCATCTCGTCTTTCTTTCTTTAAATTTCCAGCCTTGAATCTGAAAAATTCAAGAAAATCTCTTCTCTTTTCTCTTGAATTTTCAGATCTGCCCAAACTTCCTTGATTGAGTCTAGAGCTCCTAGTTCTTGCAACAACTTGATTGAAGGCTTCCAAATCCAAGATTGCGCTACTCTATCAAAGATGCATGTAAATTGTAAAATAAAATGAAAGTTGTATCATGTATGATAGTAGCTTAAAAGGAAATATGCCACACTTGACCTTGTTTGAATGATGTATGTGAATTGATTATAATGTAATATGATATAGTAAGTTAGGTTATAAGTTAGAAGGAAGCAAATTGGTACCTAAAATTGTATGTTTTGAATGTTGTTTGGTTGCTTAATGTGGCTTTGCTTGACTATATCGAATGTTTTGATAGGTTTAGAATGGGTTACTTGCGCATCAAGGCAAGTAGTTCTGAGGTTACTTGTTCAACAAGTAGCCTATCAATCACTTTATTTTGTTCAGATAACGCTCTCGAGCCGGATTACGGCTAACCCGGGGATGGGGTGTTACAAATACCATTGCCATTTATATCAACAAGCTTTCAAGCTTACCATCCTGTTTTTCAACTTATTTAGCCCAAAGTATTGAAATAAGAGAATCTAAATACACGAGTCATCCCCGTAAACTCAACCTTCCTTGAGTATATATATACCCAACCTTCCTTGAGTATATTGGAAGTTGCACCAAAGTGCTTTAATATGTACTGAAGTAGTCCCGTATACCCAACCTTCCTTGAGAATTGTAACACCCCAATTTTTTCCACCAAATTTAAAACCCTAATTGAGTTAAACCCCTAAATTTGTAACCCTGATTGTTGGAAATTTAAAATTGAATCTTAATTGAAATTCAGTGGCTCAATTGAGAAAACTCAGACTTCAATGACCATTTTGTAAAGTGGGTAAAGCTAGAGGCCCTTGTTGTGTATTTTTACCCTTTTCATTTGGGTATATACTCATTCTTTTCAACCATAAAGGTTTTTCGGATTCCTTTTTCTCAAAACTATCATCGTACTCTCTCTCCTTCTCTCCCTCATTCTCTCTTTGCAATAACAACCATCCTCATCCATCTTTCCGGTCATGCTCCGACGAGGGTGTTACCCACGCCCGTTCTCAAATCTGAGACCACCACCCATCTCCTCTTCTCCGTCTGAGCAAAATCCAACCACCGTTCCAACCTTATCACTGGTCGTTCGCTCAAAAACGGTGTAAGACCGTTCGGTAACCCTTCGATTTGTTGTGCGGCCATCCCCTTCGCTTTCTCTTCTTCGTTTTTGGTTGTGGAGTAAGATTCTAGTCGAGTTTTGGTTTATTTAGATTCATTGTGTGATTAACCCCTTTTTTCAGTTGTATTTTTGGCCAGAAAATGACCGTAGTGGTCATCGGAAGTGTCACCGGTGACTGGCGCCATCAAGGGTTAGCAAACCCTAGGTTTTAGTTATAAGTTTGGTGTGTGTAATTGGTTTAACCCAAATCTAAGTTGGGCCCAAGTGAGAGAGAGCTCAAACCAGTTATGTAAACTGAACCCAAATGAGTGAACTAGTTCTGCCAGACTGAGCCGACCATGAACCAAATCGGACCAGTGGACCGAATCAGGGAATGAAACTGTCTATAATCCATTGTCTGAACTAAACTGAATGACGTCAGCGAGACTTGATCAAATGAAATCAGTGTTGATGTTATCAATGACATCATCGTTGACCTTGATGATGTCAGTATTGACTTTTGGGCGTTGACTTTTTTTGTCAAAGTTAACTTTACATTTTTCGATGTCCTGATTTCAAATCCGCTGCCTATTTTTCCAAATTCGAACTTGAATACCTGTTTTACTATTTGCATTTAATTGTACTTAGTATTTTGAGAATTGAGTACATCAGAATCTGATTCAAATTAATCTTGTGTTCAGGTGACGTTGATTCGGACACAAAGATCCTTCCTCCTCCTCCACTTGGGCGACCTCTTGTTGCTCAACCTGCGAGTTTTGCACGTGAGTATAGTTTGGTTTAGTGTTTGTACATTAGTGTTATGTCATAGTAGTGGAATCTTATGTAGTGCTTACTTTCATAGGTGATGGTTTTGTCTGACCTAGTGCTAGGGCTGAGCGTGGGAGACGTCACTGTCGACGTTGAGTTGTTAGTTGCCTAAGGTGTGTTCTCTTCTTGTACTACATGTTTCGGTGCTTTGTGTATGTATGTATGTAACTTGGTATGACTTGTGATTGACATGATTGACTTATGATTATGACATGATTGATATGATTTGCGAATATGACATGACTGGTATGACTTGTGATTGCGATATGATTTGTATGATGGCATGCCATGCATCATATATCGGAATTAGGCTAAGTAATTATTATTGGAATATTTGCATATGCATCTTCGTTTATTAAACAAGAATGCATTCTGATAGAGTAGCACAAATTCGAATAAAGAAAAAACAAAACAAACCAAAATAAAGAACAAATCTAAAAATTTAGATTTGCTTATGGTGGTGGCGTCAATGGAGGAAGCTTGAATATGTGGAGATGGCGTGATGAATTGATAGTTGTTGTTTTGTCCTCGGCACCCTCTTAGACGCAATTATCTAAGCAAGCAACCTCAAGCGGCTCTAACTCACCCTCCTAGATGCAATTACCTAGGCAAGCAAGAGTGTGAAGACGATCTCCCTCACAAGAACTCGATGATCCTATGTTGAAGATGGCTTCTAGACAAGTTTATCGAACACTTGCAAACTCAAAGAATACTAAAATCTCCAAAGAGAACTTTTTATTAATCAATGAAATCTGAATTACAATGTGGGTGAAGCCTCCTTTATATAGGCCATGGAGAAGTTCTAATCCTACTAAACTTAGGAATTAAATACAATAAATAAATGCTAAAATCTAATCTCCTAATTAGATAAGTAACTTCTAATAATAAATAAATGCTAAAAATAAAATCCTAATTAAATAAATCTGATCCTAATAGATATTGCAGAATCCTATATTGATTTAAATTACAAATAATCAAATAAAATCTTGAAAATTCGTAATTATCCAAAAATCCCGTATTAATCCCGTATAGGAATTTCTGCATGTACTATCTTCGCTAAAATAGACGTATCTTGAGATACAGATGTCCGATTGAGGCATTTCAAGATTCGCTGGAAAGCTAATTTGCAGCCGGACAAGTTTTAAGAAGACATGTTGACCCATAAATGCCTGGATCCCATCCAAAAATTCGTCGCAAGTTAGTTGACTTTCCAGACTTCACAAACAGATTCAGTTTCTTGTCCAAGATGCATCGTTTTTGACCTCCTATGCGTGCATTGTTTTGGCCATTATTGTTTGCATCGAATAAATTCAGCTTTTTGTCCAATATGAGTAATTTAACCCCGCTCATGCATGTATCATTCCCCCAGTCCTCAAAAGGATTCGTCCTCGAATCTAAATCGGCAATGAGAGAACAATCATCAACTTCAATTGAAAAGGCTTCTTTGTTGTATGTGGAGTGATCTAATTGAGCTCCTCTCAGTGGTTCAACAAAATCCTGAAAAAATAAGACAACACTACTCGAACATTTGTAATGACTAGTCAAAACAAAATCACTCGTCGCGTTCTTTTTCTTGTCTTTTTCTTTTGGGCTTTGTGTGACTTTTACCTCATATGTATTTTCACTCATCAAATTTGGGCCATTAATTTGACTTTTTTCACTCTCGGCCTCTTTACTCTCAGTCTTTTGTATCTCACATCCCATATCCCTCACATAAAATTTATCATCAATGTACAATTTCTGTAGAGGAGAAAGTGTTTCTAACGGAATGATAGGACAAGAATCAAATGAAGGGTTAGAATTACACTTACTTTCTTTGTGGGGAGGTGATGAGAGTATAGCAAGTGGACCTACTACTTCACACGAGGGATTATAAGCATTGTCATCTTGTCTAATGTGTTCACTATCACTATCCTTTTGTTTGGGAGATGGTTCTTCTCCAATATCAACATTTGCACAAATGTTAGAAGTAGAAGTACGAAGATAATCATGTGTACGTTCTGGTTTTGGGATGTCTTCATGGTTGGTTGCTTTTGTGTGGTCAATTGATTCAGCCTTTTGCGCTTCCAATCTTTTTCGTTTTATCCTCTCAGACTGTTTTTTTGCTTTTGCTATTTCTTCATCTACTTTTTCTGGCTCTATTGTAGCAAACGAGAGCTTCTGGCCTTGGTGCACAACTGAGTATCCATTTGTATTGATTCGATGGACAGCGCCCCGATCATTTTTCCAAGGTCTTCCTAATAGCAAGTGGGCGACTTCCATAGGAACCACGTCACACCATACATCATCACAATAGCTTCCAAGAGTAAAAGAGATTAAACAACGTTCGGTTACCTTCATATCTGGTCCACTATTAAACCCTTGAAGATGATACGGCTTAGGGTGTTCTTGGCATGGTAGATCGAGTGCGTCAACAATGAAGCTACTCACTAAGTTTACACGACTATCACCATCAATAATTAAAGAACATAGATTACCTTGTATCTTACATCGTGATCGAAAAATATTTATTGGTATACGATAACGAGTGTTGAAAAGAGAATGAAACATCCTAATTGCTTTAAGAATCCAAAGAAAAGGTTAGACACCAATAGAATTATAGTTGCAAGGAGAAAGAAGAGTATGCAACTTTTAGTCCTACTAACACAAGGAAACAAGAAGGTGTTAGAAGATGTGTAAGAAGCAATAAAAACTAAAACAAACGAAAACTAATGGCTAAGAATGAAAGAAAATTAGAAAAACCCCGAAAACCCTAGAATTTTGCAGCAACTTGATCTACTTCGTTCGAGGTGTTCCCGATGTCAAAAAATTCTAAAATTTTATGTGGTGACTCCTCCAAAGGTGTATATCCGATCTGAAATTTTCAGCTCAAAATTCGCTCGTTTGAATTTGACGAATTTTCCCTAATTTTTGAGTTTTTCACCCAAAAACGCCAAAATTCAAAATAGGAGCTCTAGACTCAATCAAGGAAGTTTGGGCAGATCTGAAAATTCAAGAGAAAAGAGAAGGGATTTTCTTGAATTTTTTAGATTCAAGGCTGGAAATTTAAAGAAAGAAAGACGAGATGAAGGATTAGATGATAAGAAATAAGAATATAAATAAAAAGATGAGAAAAGATTAAGAAGAAGATAGGTAAAACAAATCTGAAAATTCCAGCTTTGTTTATGGAATTGTGGAAGATGGTGTGAAGGTTGAAGATGAAGATGGCTTGTGAATTGTTGATGTTGTTTTGTCCTCGGCACCCTCTTAGACGCAATTATCTAAGCAAGCAACCTCAAGCGGCTCTAACCCACCCTCCTAGATGCAATTACCTAGGCAAGCAAGAGTGTGAAGATGATCCCCCTCACAAGAACTCGATGATCTTATGTTGAAGATGGCTTCTAGACAAGTTTATCGAACACTTGCAAACTCAAAGAATACTAAAATCTCCAAAGAGAACTTTTTATTAATCAATGAAATCTGAATTACAATGTGGGTGAAGCCTCCTTTATATAGGCCATGGAGAAGTTCTAATCCTACTAAACTTAGGAATTAAATACAATAAATAAATGCTAAAATCTAATCTCCTAATTAGATAAGTAACTTCTAATAATAAATAAATGCTAAAAAATAAAATCCTAATTAAATAAATCTGATCCTAATAGATATTGCAGAATCCTATATTGATTTAAATTACAAATAATCAAATAAAATCTTGAAAATTCGTAATTATCCAAAAATCCCGTATTAATCCCGTATAGGAATTTCTGCATGTGCTGTCTTCGCTAAAATAGACGTATCTTGAGATCCAGATGTCTGATTGAGGCATTTCAAGATGCGTTGGAAAGCTAATTTGCAGCCGTTTTAAGAAGACATGTTGACTCATAAATGCCTGGATCCCATCCAAAGACTCGTCGCAAGTTAGCTGACTTTCCAGACTTCACAAACAGATTCAGTTTCTTGTCCAAGATGCATCGTTTTTGACCTCCTATGCGTGCATTGTTTTTGCCATTATTGTTTGCATCAAACAAATTCAGCTTTTTGTCCAATATGAGTAATTTAACCCCGCTCATGCATGTATCACATTCGGATTCAGAAATCGGAATAACATGTCATATCATATGGGATTGGGAAAATGTATGGGGAAGATCAGTGGTTACACCCTTCGGGCTGAATTTCACTTCGGACATGGTGACGATGTAGAGAGTGGTTATGGGGAACCTTAATCTTTGAACGGTGATGTAGATGGGTCTCGTGCACCATTTTTTATACATATTTGTAAATGGGAATGTTTGTTTGAGCTTGAGCATGTTGATATGATTACTTTGATATATCTTTTTTGTGTTTTTGCACATTAGAGACACACTAAGCTTCATAGCTGACTCCCCCTTTGTTCCTATTTCGGATACTCAGACTTAGGCATACGGTACTTGGAGGACCTTGTTTTATTAGACTTTATCTTATTAATCAGTATGTACTATTTTAGATTTATGGACTTTATTTTATTATTTCGGACTTATATGTAAATTCAGACTTAGACACTATTATTTGGGGATTTATTATTTTACCATGCATATGAAATTATTTTTGAATACTTTATAAAATTTTCAGATATTATTAAACGACTGCATTTGGTACAATGGTATATTAATGTGTTTCATCACCTTTTAATAATTTGTACAAATATTAATTTCTAAACCTAATAAGATTTCTTGAGGGGCAAGTTTTCAAATGTGACTTCCTAGATTCGGCCATTTCTTCTAAACCGGGTTTAGGGGGGTTACAAGTGTACATAAATGTTGCACCGTAGTGCTTAGAAAATTTATACAGTTGTTTATGACTCTATGGCTAGCCAACTATACTTTGAATATCTATATCATACTTGGGCTTTATATCATCAATTATTTCATCCATGCCAATGCATATCAACATATAATAACTTTAGACAGTTCATACCCGAAATAACTTTTCTAACTTACGTATGTAAGTAATGGAATTATCAATTCATTTTAATTTCCAATCTTGACATATTTATAATATGTCAATCATATGCTCAATGACATAAATATAATGACAATAAAAATTTGGGTAGGCTCATTGCAAGTCATCCTAATGATGTATAAAACATCAATGTATTATGATATGTATGCAATTGCACTAACCAAAACACTTTGTAGAAATATATATTTTAATACCCTCACTAAGCGTGGATTACACTTTTTTTATCTTCCTTCTTCACCCGATTGGTCTTGGATTTGCTTGTTATCTGTATGTATATTAAATACACAATGCAAGCAAATCTTGAGTACACGTCCAAACCTTACTAATAAATATACATATCATATTGGAAAATTTTATCTTTGCAACCAAATACTATTTTGTAATAACAAGGATTCCTACACTTTATTCCAACCTTGAATTGCACATGGGAATCAACTATTTGATAATTTCACCTTAAATCTTAAATTATCGCTCTAAAAGTTTAGGATCTAAAATTTAGAAACTTTCACATATGACCTCCAAATTTGATAATTTTAACCCCAAAACAATTCGTGAACAATGATAAACAACATAACTATTACTCTTAAATATTCTCAAAATTCTCACATATTTCACCCTAATTGTCGAGTTCACAATTTAGTCAAATTGATAGTCAAATTTTGAAAATAGAATGGATTTAATTTAACTTGTCTAAAGATTAATTTTTATATATTAATTGATAGTCAAATTGTTTCATTGTCATGGACTTCATCTAGAACTTATTGACTTTGATTTGACCAACTTTTAGACTATTTATCCTTTTTATTGTTGACATTTTGACAACTTTTTAAATATGATTTGTGGTATTAAACTTGGTATTACTCGTGACATTTTGCTCTCTTTATCAATGGTTCACGATGATAACTGAAAAATACACTATTGGATGCTAATTTTAAAACTTGTTTATATAAATTAGAAAAAGTCAAATTTCAAAATTGTTTAAGTTAGGGTTTGTTAAGTTAAACCCTAAATTCTGAAAGTGAGAAGAATTTCTCTTAATTAAAGGAGGCTACCTTCATTGTTCTCTGATTGAAAACAAATAATTTGTCATTCACTTACATTGTGTTCGAAGGCGTTGCTTTGAAAAATATACTTACGAGATAAATTTCATTGTGTGAATGTACATATGTGTGTGTGTATATATATATATATATATATATTACTTCATAGTCGGAATAGAACCCAATAATGTAAGACAAATATGTAATTTACAAGTAATAGAAAAAAGTATAACTATATATCAAATGATTCATCCATCCATCAAAGAAGAAATATGTAAATAATTCAAAATACACATCTGACCAAAATCGTTATACAAATTATAACATATAATAAGATAACAATTTTCACTTTAGTCACAAAACTTTGAAAGTTTAGATTTTAGTCACTATACTAAAACCACCAATTTTTAATTTCTTGCAATTTAGTCACTAACCTAATATTAGGGTATTACACTAAGCATGGACATACTTAGTAAACCACTGTATATCGTTTAAAAGATGCATAAATCAGTAAATAAACCAATCCATGCTTTTAAAGCAAAACATGTAATTCAAATTGCATAACAAACCGATATTCAAGGCGAAAATAGGGAAAACTTACTTCCGAGTTTAGCTAAACTTGCTAGGCTTAATCTGTAACAACCCCTACCCGGCTTAGGAGTAAACCGGCTAGGGAGTGTTCGGGGGCACTAGAAACATGGACAATTTAAAACTTTCGAGAACTCATCCCTAATAGATGAGTTGAGAACTAACAAGGCACTTAATCATTCACATATAATCATCCAAGCAAGGACATGTTTATCATGTATGGCACTCGGATTGCATATTTAACCTAATCATATCCACTTCAAATAACATCATATATGCACAGCTTAACCATCTTATAACATCAATTAACTAGTATACAATGATATGCTCAATTCGAGTTATTAGGTATGTCTTCTAGGATGTTACATTCAAGAATGTATGCGAATTATGTAGGTTTAACTTAACATGTTCATTTGTGCATACATTCGAACCATGATTCAAGAAGCATTTAGTGTGTCATTCTTTATGCATTCGACAATATACTAGATCATGTTTATCATGGATTACTCATATCGTTCATGAAGCTAGATTAGGTACATTTCCATTCAGTTTCATATACATATGCGCAACAAGATATAACAACCAAGTTTGATAACATTGAAAGCCAAAATATATATGTAACGCCCTAAATAAAAGGGTATAGGAGAAAGTTATGATTTAATTAATTGATGAAGCATTCCTATTCGATTAAAATAAATCTCTAAGGACTAGATTGAATATTGGCATAACCGTGTGACCATTCTTGAAATGACCATATTATACAAACTACATAATCATGAGATTGCATGTAAAATAGTGAAGAAAATAAGGACTTATCTTAGGTGTCCCTTTTGCATGATTCGGTCAATGCATGTAGACCATCTTCCCCCCTCAATCTCCTTATCCGATTACTATCTAAAGAGAGGGAGAGTTAGCAGCCATAGGAAATCCTTGAGGAAATCGGTGGGATTGAGCTTGATTGGGAGGAAATCATAATGCTAGATTGATATCTATTTTATGCCAAGCAAGGTAACACTCATCTTTACATATTGATTGTTGGTTGTAGTTCGAATTATGAAATGGGTTGATTGGAAATGAAACTAGGCTATGGTTGTTTGAATTTAAGATAATTAGTTGATAAATGAATAGGAATTGATTTGAGGGAATGTATGAAAGCTTGAATTCCTTGTCAATTATACATGTATGAATCGGTAATGTTGCTTGAATATGGAATTGAGATGCTACAATTCTTGTGTTTGGCCGTGGGGTCTAAGAAACCAAATTGCTACGAATCTTTGATTTGTTTATACAGATTTGAGCCTCATTAATGACTAAGGGATAACTTAAAAGAAAAGGGGATGATTGTACAACATAGGATGTAATAGTAATGATACATGCATGAGCGGGGTTAAATTACTTATATTGGACAAGAAGCTGAATTTGTTCGATGCAAACAATAATGGCCAAAACAATGCACGCATAGGAGGTCAAAAACGATGCATCTTGGAGAAGAAACTGAATATGTTTGTGAAGTCTGGAAGGTCAGCTAACTTGCGACGAATTTTTGGATGGGATCCAGGCATTTATGGTTCAACATGTCTCCTAAAACTTGTCCGGCTGCAAATTAGCTTTCCAACGCATCTTGAAACGCCTCGATCGGACATCTGGATCTCAAGATACGTCTATTTTAGCGAAGACAGCGCATGCAGAAATTCCTATACGGGATTAATACGGGATTTTTGGATAATTACAAATTTTCAAGATTTTATTTGATTATTTGTAATTTAAATCAATATAGGATTCTGCAATATCTATTAGGATCAGATTTATTTGACTAGGATTTTATTTTTAGCATTTATTTATTGTATTTAATTCTTAAGTTTAGTAGGATTAAAACTTCTCCATGGCCTATATAAAGGAGGCTTCACCCACATTGTAATTCATATTTCATTGATTAATAAAAAGTTATCTTTGGAGATTTTAGTATTCTTTGAGTTTGCAAGTGTTCGGTAAACTTGTCTAGAAGCCATCTTCAACATAAGATCATCGAGTTCTTGTGAGGGAGATCATCTTCACACTCTTGCTTGCCTAGGTAATTGCATCTAGGAGGGTGGGTTAGAGCCGCTTAAGGTTGCTTGCTTAGATAATTGAGTTTAAGAGGGTGCCGAGGACAAAACAATAACTATCAATTCATCACGCCATCTCCACATATTCAAGCTTCCTCCATTGACGCCACCACCATAAGCAAATCTGAATTTTTAGATTTGTTCTTTATTTTGGTTTGTTTTGTTTTTCTCTTTATTCGAATTTGGGTTACTCTATCAAGTAATCACCACAAAACTACCCTGTAATTTTGTGAGTTATAACCGAGACTATTTTAGTGTTTGAACTGTCGATCAATGCTAGTAGCAAATTGAGTAATCAAAAAACTATTTTGATCCAGTTTTGGTGCAGTTTGGGACTGTCCTATTTCGATTTAAAGTATAAGAACTCTATAAGGTAAATAGATGGAGAATTAGCTAACAATAGATTGATAAGTGAGTTAAATTATAAGAACATTGATCAAAACGACTAAGGGGCTTAATTGGGGAATTGGAAACTGTTTTGATGGTAGATTTTGTCGTTGCTCTGTAATAAATACAAAAGTACAAAAATTTAGAAATAGTTAAAGTTCAAATTTGAGATGTTTTATTGAATGATTTCGTATGTTCAAGAGAAGATATCAAATTAGGGTAGTTGGTTCTAAAATTTGGGCCTCTTAATGAATATATGAGTAAAAAAATCAAATCATGAGTTTAACTAAACATTATGATGTAATATGTTAGAAGATCAAGAAGATTTGGAAGACAAGAAAGCTATGGTCGAACCAAACGATGATAGGAAGAAGGGAATTGTAATTCGTGATCGTAACTAGCTCAGGAGATTTTAGGGAATTGGGGAATTGGAAACTGTTTTGATAGTAGATTTTGGGGCTGCTTTGTTATAAATTCAAAAGTAGAAAAATATAGAAATAGTTAAAGTTCAAATTTGAGATGTTTTATGGAATGATTTTGTACGTTCAAGAGAAGATATCAAATTAGGGTAGTTGGTTCTAAAATTTGAGCCTCTTAATGAATATATGAGTAAAACAAATCAAATCATGAGTTTAACTAAACATTATATTGTAATATGTTAGAAGATCAAGAAGATTTGGATGACAAGAAAGCTGTGGTCGAACCAAACGGTGATAGGAAGAAGGGAATTGTAATTCGTGATCATAACTAGCTCAGAGATACTGTAGTGTAACTTAGTTTTGGCAAATTTAAATGTTGTTTCCAAATTCTTGTTATATTAAGATGTATATGATTGCTTGGTAAGCTCTTGAATTATGCGTATGGGAGATGCATATTAGAAAATGGTACGTAAATGAGGTAAGCATTATCGAATTACCATAATTACACTATTGTAATTGCATTTGAGATTGATGCACATGTAATGAGATGATTAATTGATCCATGATATGATGTCTCTTGGGGGATTTGATATTTTACAAAGAAGAAAGCCTTGAATCGAATTAGTCAAACATAAGTGGCATGCCATAGAGTCCGTCGAGCTCATCATTTAGGACTACGGTCCCCTATTAATAAGATCTAATGATCTTTTAGTACTTATGGTACTCTTGCTCCATGTGAGATATTCGACACATTGGTGTCCTTGACTTGGTACTATATGTACCCTTGATAACATTGTTCTTGTTTGGATTCGTGAGTCTAATAAGTCGATCAAGGCTCAAGTTAAATAAATGTATACCTGATTAGTTAAATGTCTTAGATATCTTTACTTATTTACTGGTTATTTGATGGTTGATAGAAATCTCTTAAATTATTAGTGAATTATATATATATATCCCATGGATGATGAGTTAGCTTTTACAAAGAATATCTAATCTTTAATCATGTTGGAAGTCTCAACTACATAAAGGTCTTGATTATAAACATGTTAAAACTAGTCTCCAAGGACTCTTGAACCTTTCGAAATACATGAAGAGAACTTGACTATATTGGTTGTATAATGAAAGTTTCAAGTTATATTCTTTGAATTCATAAATTTCCTCTTGCATGTATTTCAGGTCGTTTTGAGTGCTAGTAGAATTCTTCCAAGCAGTATAGCAAGATGACAAAGCGAACAATGTACGTTTTGTTTATTGAATTTGACTCCTAGGATGGTGGCATTAGAGTGTCAGGAATGTTTTGATTTACATTTTGGTATGTAAATAATATATGTTTAAATCTTTGTGAAGGTATGGGTGTATGTAATAAGATAGTTATAACCCTGTTATATGGTTTAAAATATTGCTTTGGTATGAATGATTGTGATGATATGTTTAAGGGTGTCTAGTCTATGTCGAAGATTAATAACCTCATGGTCAGTTGCTAACACTTCAAGCTATCATGTTAATAAGGAATTAATTTCGATCTCTAAAGATTAGGGAAGAAGAACTCGATAGAAACGTATTTAGTTGGTCTATTTGATAACACTTCATAACAAACTCTAAGTTAATTCAAGATTTTTTTAACTTGGATGAATCTTTTAATCTTCACGAGTTTACATTACCACAGTTTGCCATGTCATATGTATGCTGTAAGAAGGACTCGAAGTTTAATATGAAATTTGTGGTTTAGCTATGAAATCCTTGAATAAATTTCGATATCTAGGTTGTAAGCATCTAGTTTTCTTGAATTATATCATCTTGTTGGTAAGTAAGTTAGTTTGTTTCTTTTCTTTTTGCGTGGTTGAATTAGCTGGGTTAGGGGATGTTTCAATATACATATGTACGAGCTTTCAATGTAGCAAGATGCATGGTCTAGCCTTAGCTATATACAAGCCTAGGTGCCACCAACTAGGAGTATTACAAAACAAGTATAGATCCATACTCTAGCTTGGCTTGTGTTTGCTTCAGGCTCAAGAAAGAAGCTTCAAGTCGGGAGATTGCTTCGAATCTCTTAACCTGTAGTTTGGGAAGGATAGGAACAAGAGTGATAAGTACAAGTTGTACTTAGTGAGGTAGTAATCTAGTTCTATCCAATTATTGAGGCAATTATCAATTAGTCAAGTTTGAACCTAGTCAAGGCTTGTAGCAATCGAACTCAAGCTTTATACATACTTTTATTTCAAGTCACGTAACATATCATTTCAAGCAAGACATTCAAGTACACATTGATTCAAGTGAGATCATAAGCCATTCAAGTAACAACTCATATAGCAAGCAATTCAAGTATCAAGTAATTCAAGTATCAAGTAAGTTTTATGCTTCAATTATTTCTCATTTGCTTTCTTTAGTTTATGCCTTTGGTATTTAGTTGTCTAGGCAATTGAGTCAGCAACCAAACTGTCGCCAAATAACAAGATACTGGTCATTACCCTCCTAATGTCACCAAAGACCATTCACACATCCCTCATACTATCGCCATTTACGGGCCTTGGCCCTGGACCGTAGTCCAGCCAACACAAAAGAGCTCTAGACTCTATGACATGCCATTCTACCTATGACCATTAGCAACCAAGTCTTTGTTTCAATAATTTATCACATTTTCAAGTAATTCATGTTCAAGTCAAGATATCATCTCATTCAAGAATCAATTCAAGCAAGGTATATCAAGATTCAAGCTTAGCCCTTAGGACAATTGAGCCTTAGCTAAACATTTCTCAATTTAACTTGTCATTCAAGCAAGCAATTAACATATGCAATCTCTAGGCATCAAGCAAGGTCTTTAATTCATGATTTATAACGTGTTAACAAGTATCTAAATCATAGAGATACATTCAAGCACTATTCGAATTGATCACAGCCAAGGCATCAAGAATCAAGAATTTGTTTTCACTTTTCTTTCTAATTAATTTAACAATATTCATGTTACTATTAAATCTCAAGTTTTAGCTTAAGCCATTCTTCCCTTTTAATCACAACCAAGTTTAAATCAAGTTCATTAACATGGCATAGAAATAACAAGAAAGTAGACATACATCTTTGGTTAGGACCTAAGTCCTAACCCTATATTAAACTACACCCACATTACTCCAAGCTATCTTTGGTCTTGGATCCAAATCCCCTTTTGTTTTCCACTAGCTTGACTAGCTCTTTCTTCTTCAACAAGGTTCACTCCTTGTTCTAACAATGCACACAAGGCCATAGAATCAAAATCAGCAACTATTTAAATCATTACATGACTCCATACATTCAAGCATTCATTTCAAAACATCAAGACTACTACTGCCAGGCAGTATGTGCATTACTTGCTTAAATGTTCATACCTTTCATTCTGTACGTCGGAATTTCGAACTGTTTACACCGTTAGAAAGATAACTTAATTATATTTCTAACCATATAGGCCTTGAATTTTTATTCATTGTGAATTAATACAGTTTTTAGTCCTCAGATGCACCAAATTATGCCACTGGACAGTTTGAACCGTCCTTAGGGATTAATCTCTACAAACTGTTTTATAACTTGGAATTCGATTCCGCTTGTTGCATACAAAACTAGACATACTCATGATTTCTGTACATATAAGATTTATTCCCTAATTTGATCTATGTGATTTTCTAAAAAATTTAAACTTACTGCCCGAAACAGAGTTTTCTGGACAGATTTCCTTAAGCTAGATTCTAGCTTCACTAGTCACTTAGACAAGAATTCTAACATGATTGTTCAACATATATACTCACTCATACAAGTCTAAGTTAGTCCAATTATGTGTCAAACATATGAAAACAAGGCAATTAAGCAATATTTTCGAATCGGTTCACTAAAACATCATCTCAATAGAATTTCCAGTAACAAGAATCTCAATTTACATATCAATCATCAATTCTAATTATCATCTAAGTTTTTCCAGCAACTAACATAACATTTCACCATCAATTTGGTTAATGACAACATCAATTTCAAAGGCCATTCGATTCTAATATGTTTTCACTAGACATATGTACCAATCGGTTCAATATAAGAACACATACAAGACTCTTAACCAGTTCCTAATTTCCAGCAATCAATCTAACATTTCTCAAGCAAAACAAGTTGTTAGAATCACAAAATCAAAGAGGAAATTCATGAACACTAAACATTACCTTAAAGTTGAACACAATTTCAAGCTCTACCACAATCCCCACATTGATTAAGCTTGCATTTTCTCTCCTTTCTCTCTCAATGGTGTTTTAGGAGAAGGGAATGAAGAAGATGACAACATTTGTTTGTTATTCTTCTAGGGAAATCCATGTGGCCTCCTCACAAGATGCCACCTTCAAGACCCCTAATTGGAGTTTAATTCACCATGCAAGCTACAAGTTTGCTTACTATACTTTAAGGTCACCTTAATTAAGCTCTTTCATTTCTTAATCTCACAATTCGGCCCAACTAAGCACACATTTAGTCACTATAGTTGGAGTGTCTTCTTTTTAATTGTCACTATTAGCTCCCTACTTCAATTCGATTAGGGCATAGTTTGACTAGCTAATAAGTTTAATTAATGGTAACAATTTATAGGCTCGGTTTAAGGATATTACAATTCCCTCCCCCTTAAAAAAATTCATCATCGAATTTACCTGAGGAGAAGAGATGAGGGTATTGTTTCCTCATAATTGCCTCTGATTCCCATGTTGCTTCTTCCATCTTGTGGTTTCTCCACAAGACTTTAACAAGAGGTATGGACTTGTTACGAAGCTTTCTAGCTTCTCGAGCTAAGATTTGAATTGGTTCTTCTTCATATGACAAGTCAGGATTCAGTTTGATTTCTTCAGGTTCAAGGACGTGGGATGGATCAGATCTGTATCTTCTTAACATAGATACGTGAAACACGTTGTGAATCTTATCGAATTCACTAGGAAGAGCCAAACGATAGGCCACTGGCCCTATCCTTTCAATGATCTCAAAAAGGCCTGATAAACCAGGGGTTGAGCTTCCCCTTTATTCCAAAGCTGAAGACCTTCTTCCAAGGAGATACTTTAAGGAATACCTTGTCTTGTACTGAATGTCTCTCATTTTTAAGTTTGCATAAGCTTTTTGCCTATCAAAAGCTACCTTGAATCGGCTATGAATGATCTGTACTTGTTCTTCAGCTTCTCTAAGCAGTTGAGGTCCCAAAACTTTGTTCTCTCCCAATTCAGACCAACATAAGGGAGTTCTACATTTCCTCTCGTATAAGGCTTCAAATGGAGTCATCTGAATAGATGCCTGGTAGCTATTATTGTAAGCAAACTCTACTAGGGGTAGTGACTTTTCCCAGTTCTTTCCAAAGTCTATTACACAAGCACGCAACATATCTTCGAGTACTTAAATTATCCTTTCTGATTGTCTGTCAGATTGAGGATGAAAAGTTGTGCGAAGATGCACTTTAGACCCTAAAGCCTTTTGCAAGAATTTCCAAAAATGAGAAGCAAATCTAGGGTCTCGATTAGAGATTATAGCTGTAGGTACACCGTGCAACCGAATCACTTCACGAATATATAGCTCGGCCAAGACATCCAAGCTCATGTTCATTCGAACTAAGATGAAGTATACAAATTTTGATAATCTATCAACGATCACCCACAAAGCATCGTTCTTTCTTGGGGTTGAAGGAAGACCAGTAACAAAATCCATAGTTATACGGTCCCATTTCCATTGAGGAAATTCGATAGGTTGAAGCAGTCCCGTAGGGGCTCTATGCTCGGCTTTAACCCTTTGACAAGTCAGACACTTTGATACAAAGTCTGTAATAGCTGACTTCATGCCTGGCCACCAATACAATGGTTTTAGGTCTTTATACATTTTGACTGATCTCGAATGTATCGAGAAAGAACTTTGATGTGCTTCTTGTAATATCTCTTTCTTGAGTTCTTCATTATCGGGAACACATACTCTATCCTTAAAATAGAGAAGTCCATTCGGCTTAATGGAGAATTCAGTATTAGGTTCTGAATCTAGCTTTAACATGATCTTCTGATGATCTAGATCAGTTTGCTGGAGATCCTTGATTCTCGAGATTAGACTAGATTGAACTTGGAGTTCAGATAGGAATTTCTATCCTTTGTATAAACGGAAATGAGCATTGATTGCCAAGGAAGCTACAAAAGAATTCACAAGGTTACTTATACCAGTTAGGAATGGATTGTTTCGAGATAACGTTTAATATTTAGAATCGAGGGTTTACCCGAGTATGGTCTGCGACTAAGGGCATCAACAACCACATTTGCTTTCCCCGGATGGTAGTCTATTACCAAATCATAATCTTTAAGCAATTCTAGCCATCTTCTTTGCCTTAGATTCAAGTCATTTTGAGTTAGGAGGTACTTGAGACTTTTATGATCCGTATACAAGTTGCACTTCTCTGCATACAAGTAATGTCTCCAGATTTTGAGTGCAAACATGATGGCTGCCAATTCTAGATCGTGTGTAGGGTAGTTTGATTCATGTGGCTTTAACTGACGTGAGGCATAAGCTACCACATTCATGTCTTGCATTAGGACACAACCTAGCCCCAAATGAGATGCATCACTATAGACGGTGAACTCTTTTCCTGATTCTGGTTGGATAAGAATCAGAGCATGAGTAAGGGCTTGTTTAAGCTGGTCAAAGCTTCTTTGTTGGTTCTCCGACCAAACAAATGGTTCATCTTTGCCGAGTAGCTTAGTTAAGGGTGATGCTATAGAGGAAAATCCTTTGACAAATCGTCGATACTACCCGTTAAACCGAGAAAGCTACTGACCTCACCCACATTTCTCGGAGGTCTCCAATCCAGGATAGATTGAATCTTCCTTGGATCTACATTGATCCCTTCTTCTGGGATAACATGTCCAAGAAACGACACTTCCGATAGCTAAAATTCACATTTGGTAAACTTTGCAAATAGTTTACGCTCGCAGAGGGTTTGCAACATAATTCAGAGGTGTTTAGAGTGTTCTTCCTTGTTCCAAGAATACACCAGTATGTCATCAATAAATATGACCACAAATTTATCGAGGTATGGCTTGAATATTCGATTCATGAGATCCATGAATGCAGCTGGAGCATTCGTTAACCCAAATGGCATTACAAGGAATTTGTAATGTCCATAACGAGTTCGAAAGGCTGTCTTGGGTACATCTTCCTGTTTTACCCTCATTTGATAGTATCTCGATCGAAGATCGATCTTTGAAAACACTACAACATCCTTAAGTTGATCGAAAAGATCTTCAATCCTTGGTAGAGGATATCTATTCTTGATGGTGAGTTTGTTCAATTGTCTGTAATCAATACAGAGTCTCATAGTCCCGTCTTTCTTCTTCACAAACAAGACTGGAGCACCCTAGGGAGACGAACTGGGTCTAATGAAACCCTTGTCTTGTAACTCTTGAAGTTGCTTCTTGATTTCCTTCAACTCAATTGGTGCCATTCGATAGGGTGTGATGGACACCGGATTTGTTTTAGGCTGAACATCAATCCCGAATTCTACTTCTCTGGTTGGAGGGAGACCAAGGAGTTCCTATGGGAAAAACATCGAGAAATTTAGATACAATTGGCATGTTTGGTAGACCAAAATCAGTTTCATCTTGTATAACCATAGTAGCAAAGATTGAGGTAGGTTTCTTATCAATAAGAAGGATGGATTCCTTTCCTAAACCTCGGAGATAAAGTCTCCTATTTTGGCAATATACCCAGGCTTGGTGTTTCCCTAACCAGTCTAGTCCCAATACTAGATCAAATTCACAGGATGGTAGTACATAAAGATCAACAAGGAAGGGTATGTTTCGAATGTACAAGGGACAATATTTATAAATGAAGTTTATGGTTGTAATTCCCCCTATAGGGTTCGAAACTACTAGACCTTGGTTTACAGTTTCAAGCTTCAAATTTAATTTCGCAATCAAGGATGAACAAACAAAGGAGTGTGTAGATCTTGAGTCTATTAAAGCATAAACAAGACTCGTATTTAACTTAACGGTACCTACTATGACATTGGGAGATTCTTCATCTTCTTTCCCCGAATGTGGTAGATTCAAGTAGGAGCCCGAGATTCCTGATGCGTTGTGTTTGAGTTCTGACCCTTGTTCTTTCCCTGGTTCCTAGACTGAGCTTGTCTAGGTCCGATGCTTCGGAATGATGGTGCAGAGCTAACATTTACAAGAGTTCGACTCGGAAGCATGTTAGAATTTTGAGGGCAATCCCTTATGTAGTGATCCGAAGCTCCACACAAATAGCATAGATTCGATTGAGTTCTACACTGGCCTGAGTGGTGCTTCTGGTAGAACTTGCAAGTAGGGAGTTGAGCAGCTTTACCAAAATTCCCCGTACTATTAACAGAAATTACCGGGGCTGAAGGTTGGGATACCGATTGAGGTTTTAGTATGAAATTACTCTTCTGAGCAAGAGTATAGGTCGAGGAGTTCTCTTTGTTATACTTGGGCTTCTTAGACTGCCAATGATGCTTGTCTTCATTCTTGGATCTTTTATCCTTCCAGGTACTGCCACTCTTGCGCTTCTCTAAGGCCTTCATCTTTGCCTCGGTTGCAATAACTCAGCTCACTAAAGCTTTGGAAGTCAGTGATACCCAGGCAGTAAATATGGGACTTAATTCGCCATTGAGTCCGTCAATAAACATCCTACACTTGTCTGTATCTGTCTTGATATACTCCGACCCGTACTTGCAATATTTGCAAAAATCACTCATATACTCTTTAATAGGTCGGCCACCTTACTTCAAGTACAATAAATGCTTCCGACGCTCGACTAAGTACTGTTCACTGATATACTTCTTCTTGAATTCTTCAAGAAAGAATTTCCAAGTAATAGCGTTAGAAGGAACAGTCAGGGTTGTAGTTTCCCACCAACCCAAAGCTTCATCTGCCAATAAGGCTATGGCACATTCGAGTTTATGTTCATCAGAACAAGGTAATTGCTTGGTCAAGATGCGAGTAGTAGCCTTTAGCCAATACTCAGCTACTTCAGGGTTGGCTTCATCAGTACAAGTGAATGTATAAGCCCGGTGTTGAGCCAGCTTATCGATTGGAGCTCTGTTTGGCACAGTGGTGGGAGGTGGAACACGATGATCTCGTTTAAGAGTTGTTACTAGCTGATCGAATATCTCGTTCATGCTAAGGAGACATTCTCGTTGCACAGGATTTATAGCAGGGGCTTCCTGTTGAGGAGTAGCTTGTTCTCAAGGTTCAGCTTGTTGTGGAGGATTTTGCTCCATCCTCACACCATCTACTTCATTCGAGGAGCCCTCGGTACTTTCATCATCCCGAGCATGCCTTGTTTCAAACATTTCTACGTTTAGATAGAACAAGAGGGAGTTCAGTTGAGCAAGAACACAAGCCTGTACAGTACATTGTCTCCTAGGTGGCACAAGTATTCCTATACAGTACATTCAAACCATGATTCAAGAAGCATTTAGTGTGTCATTCTTTATGCATTCGACAATATACTAGATCATGTTTATCATGGATTACTCATATCGTTCATGAAGCTAGATTAGGTACATTTCCATTCAGTTTCATATACATATGCGCAACAAGATATAATAACCAAGTTTGATAACATTGAAAGCCAAAATATATACATATGTACGAACTTTCAAAGTAGCAAGCTGCATGATCTAGCCTTAGCTATATACAAGCCTAGGTGCCACCAACTAGGAGTATTACAAAACAAGTATAGATCCATACTCTAGCTTAGCTTGTGTTTGCTTCAAGCTCAAGAAAGAAGCTTCAAATCGGGAGATTGCTTCGAATCTCTTAACTTGTAGTTTGGGAAGGATAGGAACGAGAGTGATAAGTACAAGTTGTACTTAGTGAGGTAGTAACCTAGTTCTATCCAATTATTGAGGCAATTATCAATTAGTCAAGTTTGAACATAGTCAAGGTTTGTAGCAATCGAACTCAAGCTTTATACATACTTTTATTTCAAGTCACGTAACATATCATTTCAAGCAAGACATTCAAGTACACATCGATTCAAGTGAGATCATAAGCCATTCAAGTTACAAATCATATAGCAAGCAATTCAAGTATAAAGTAATTCAAGTATCAAGTAAGCTTTATGCTCCAATTGTTTCTCATTTGCTTTCTTTAGTTTATGTCTTTGGTACTTAGTTGTCCATGTAATCGAGTCACAAACCAAACTGTCGCCAAATAATAAGATACTGGTCATTAAGCTCCTACTGTTGCAAAATACCATTCACACATCCCTCCTACTGTCACCATTTACGGGCCTTGGCCCTAGACCGTAGTCCACTCAACACAAAAGAGATCTAGACTCTATGGCATGCCAATCTACCTATTACCACTAGCAACCAAGGCTTTGTTTCAATAATTTATCACATTTTCAAGTAATTCATGTTCAAGTCAAGATATCATCTCATTCAAGAATCAATTCAAGTAAGGTATATCAAGATTCAAGCTTAGCCCTTAGGCCAATTGAGCCTTAGCTCAACATTTCGCGATTTAACTTGTCATTCAAGCAATCGGTTCAATATAAGAACACATACAAGACTCTTAATCAATTCCTAATTTCCAGCAATCAATCTAACATTTCTCAAGCAAAACAAGTTTTGGTTCTTAAAACAGTCCACACAGTCATTTAATTCCCAAAACAACACTTAACATATAGTCTGCACTGGCCTATATGAAACAATCCCCACAGTATAAATATCCAATTGTAGCAGCCCCTAAAACAGTCCCAATTTTGATGATTTAAACTAAAACAATCCTTAATTTTTATCTATTGACATAGCAGCCCCTAATTACCTAATCCTTGTGATACATGTATGGGGGGGCTAAAATGATGCATTGTAGCCAAAGAGTTGAAGCTGTTTTATAAGTCTGGAATTTCATCCGACTTGCATCGAATTTTTGGATGGGATCTGGGCACTTCTGAGTCTACATGTCTTCTTCAAACATATTTGTATGTCTCTTAGCTTTCCAACGCATCTTGAAACGCATCAATTTGACGTCGGGAGCTCAAGTTATGTCCGTTTTAGTGAAGACTATGAGAGCATAAATCTCTATACGGATTTATTACGGGAAATATTATTTATTACGAATTTTCAATAATTTTATTGATTATTTGTACTTAAATTTAATCTAGGATTCTTTATGAAGATATTTAAATGATTTAGGATTAGATTTTTTTATTTATTTATTAGTTTTATAGGTTAGATAAAATATGTTTATTTATTTTATTATTATCTTTACTTTCCTAATTTAAGTTGAACTCTTCATTTGTCGCCTATTTAAAGGCAATTTGCTTCACTAATAAGAACATCATCATGAATTTGTGAGTTGCAAAAACCTTTGGCCATGAGCCATTTTATTTTCAAGGTAGATAGATTTGCCTTGTTATTTTTCGTATCAGAAGTCTTCTTCAACGTAAGTTTGTCAAGTTCTTGCAATGGAGATCATCTTCACACTCTTGCGCCTAGGTAATTGCATCTAGGAGGGTGGGTTAGAGTCGCTTGAGGTTGCTTGCTTAGATAATCGCGTCTAAGAGGGTGCCGAGGACAAAATATACTACAATATCTATCTCGTCATCATCCATTCATCGGAGATATTTGTGCCGTTTGCAGGTGTTTGCCTATTCAATTGCGATTAGGAGGGTGCCAAGGACAAATCTATCTAACACCGCCACCATCAAATTCATCCTATCTCGTTTTCTAGATCAAGATCATGCTTTATTATCGGTTTGCTGAACGTAGAGTTTGGGGTTTTCTCGGATCATATTAGTGAGTTTGCTAGATTAATTGTGATCTAGAGGGTTCCTAGATTTTGAGGTAATTCTTGGATCCTAGCTTCTGTATCACCTTGTTTATATATATAAGCCATAACAATCCTTTAACCTATCTAACACATCAGGCATTCATCTAACTTTGCATATGGAGAACAAAACAATCTTATCGCTTAGGTAACTACTTCAGTCGAACTTCTCTACCAATCTTCTAAAATCATTTGAATTTCTAGCACTTAGGCAACAAGTACAATCATATCCATTCTTAATTCGAAACATCCAGTTGTTCAAATATAACTCTTGATTTGAGTATACTTAGAATCAAGTCGCGAATATGTATATACATATACAATTTTACCAACTAACAATCAAATATATCATGTATTACAATGGTTCACTAATTCAATTCATGTAGAATTTAGCAATAGAACTTACTCTACTTATACTCTATCAAACAAGAGCTTAATGTGACCTCTAGAACTCGATTGAACAAGCAATTTCCATGGCATCTTCAACTTCTTTCTTTCCTCTCTATTTTCTTGGCTAAGGGTGGAATACGAGAATGTTTTTGTGTGATTTATTCCCCCTAGTCTGAGTTCTCATTTTTGTCCATGCCACATGGAACATTGTGATTAAGACACATCTTTATGACCATTTGAACTTCCAAAACTACAAGCAAGACTCTTTATTTCATATAATATCTATTCGGTCCTCTTAGATTGATAAATAACTATTGTTTCTTTTCACTTAAGACACTAAAATTAAGAAAAGTTTCTTTAATAAAGTCCATTATCAAGGATTCAAGGTGAGCACTTAGTATGATTAATTCTCCCAAGCCCTAATTTGGGATGTTACAAATTCTTCCCCCTTAAAATAAATTCGTCCTCGAATTTACCTGAAGTGAATAAGTGAGGGTACTTATCTCTAATTGTGGCTTATGGTTCCCAAGTAGCTTCTTCAAGTTTATGAGTTCTCCACAACACTTTGACAAGAGGTACTGTTTTGTTTCTGAATCTCTTGACTTCATGATCTAATATTTTAATTGGTTCTTCCTCATAGGATAGATTTGGATCAAGTTCTACGTCTTTAGGTTCCAGTATGTGGGATGGATCTGACCGGTATTTACAGAGCATAGAAACATGAAAGACATTGTGAACCTTACTGAACTCGTTTGGAAAAGCCAATCTGTAGGCTACAGGGCTAATTTTCTCCACTATTTTGAAGGGTCCAATGAACCGAGGGCTAAGTTTCCCTCTTTTCCAAATTTGAAAATCTTTTTCCAAGGTGATACTTTTAGAAATACTCGATCTCCCACCGAGTGATGAGATTCTCTTCTTTTAGAATCGGCATAGGCCTTTTGTATATCAAAAGCCTCCTTGAGTCTGTGGTGGATTATTTGAATTTGCTCTCCGGTCTCCTTGAGTAAATCGGGCCCCAAAACTTTGTTTTCACCTAATTCCGACCAATATTGAGGGGTTCAACATTTTCTTCCATATAAGGCCTCGAACGAGGCCATTTGAATAAAAGATTGATAGCTGTTGATATACGCGAATTTGGCCAAAGGCAAGGACTTTTACCAATTCCTTTCGAACTCCATGATACAAGCTCGTAACATGTCTTCGAGAATTTGAATTACTCTCTCTGATTGCCCATAGGATTGAGGATGGAAGGTCGTGCTTAAATTGACTTTGGTTCCCAAAGCTCCTTGTAAAGATTTCAAAAATCTCAAAGTGAATCAAGAATCCTTATCAGAGATTATGGAAGTAGGTATTCCATGCAAACGTATCACTTCCCAAATGTAGATTTCTGCCAAATGATCTAAGCAGAGATTCACTCTCACAGGTAGAAAATAAGCTGATTTGGTTAGTCAGTCCACTATTACCCAAATTGAATCGCTCTTCTTAGGAGATAAGGGTAAACCACTAACAAAATGTAGCACCCCCTACCCCGGGTTAGCAGCAAACCGGCTCGGGAGCATTACCAAGAATGGACAAGGCAATACAATACAAGAACAAGACAAGGATTGATAAACTCATACCTATTAGATGAGTTACTTAACTAGCAAGCAACCAAGCATACTTACTTAACAAACAAGCAATCTCACATTTTGTTTTCAAGACATCACAGGGCATTCGAATAGGCCACTAAAAGGTTTCATTTCATGCTTACATTATAAGTTACTACTTTCATGAATCATTTTCAACCCTTGATCTCATACACATTCGAATGGTAAGACAAGCAAGCATGGTTCGACTCATACTACTTTCAAATCAAGCAAGACATGAAGTATTTCATGTAACTTGTTTCCCAACAACTACACCATTCGACTTTTCACACTGTAACACCCCATCCCCGGGTTAGTTGTAACCCAGTTTGGGAGCGTTACCAGAACGAGAACAAAGCAAAAGATAGGTTACTTGTTTGACAAGTAACCTCGATATCCATGACTTGCAACACAAGTAACCTAAACACAACCATACAAGACATACAAGTAGTCCACATTAAACAAAGCCAACATACATAGCTTGCTAATTTAGGTACTAATTTGTTCCATTTTATACTTATATTCTAAGTTACCACTAACATATTTCAATTTTCCATTCCATTTCAATGCACCTACATCATTCAAACAACAATAACAAGTGTGGCATACTTCACAATAGGTTACTAATAGACATGATTCAACTTTCATTCTTATTACAAGTTCATGTACCCTATTCGAATGATACAAGGTGGTCACTTAGTACATTTCAGTTGTTTCTTTTCAATCAAGTCATACTATTTCATGGCATACTTGGCTAGTACGTTGTTAATGCATGCTTGTACATACCTTAGCTCCAATCTAAGCAATGTCGAATCATACCAATAGCCACAAAAATGAATGCATGATCATACAACATTGGTCTATTGTTCGAATGAAACAAGGATTCAACAATCATTGTATAATTTTCACAATTTGCGCAACATCTAGTTATATATATATATATACATATCAACATAGTTTATATACATAGTTTAAGTCATCAAACTTGGTTACATGATAGGCCCATCAAAACATTACATATACTAGTCTTAAACACACATCCATATGCATGATCAAAGCTACTTATTACAAGTTCTAGTGCCACCAAACTAGGAGCCTATAAAGAGTATGAAATCATACTTTCAAGCTTGCTTCAAAATGTTGCTTCGAGTTTAAGATATCCTCTTGAAAGTGTCCTTAATCTGTTATGGGAAGAATGAAGGGTAGAGTGGTAAGTACAAGTTATGTACTTAGTGAGGTAACACTGAGTCTAGCCAATTTCCAAGCATGCATATCCAAATTTACATGTATTTCAAAGAATCAAGATCATCTCTACATGACATACACCATTCGAATTCAAGGAGTAAACATAGGTAAGCTTCACATACCACATATTTAACATAGCAACATCCATCATAAAACCATAGCATACTATTCGAATTATCTTACTTAGAAGACAAGCAACCAAAAATACCAAGTACCAAGTAGGCTTTCTTACACAACAAGAATCAATTATGCATAACTTCCATGTAAAGTAACTAGTTATACAATCATTCATGTGTTATCTTTCAAGGCAAGGATGTTCATTCAAGAATCTTACAAAACAAGTAATGTTCACATCACACATTCAAGGCAAACAAAGTTTATTTCAAGTTATTAAGTCATCTTACAACACCCTTGGTTTTAGTTCACTAGATAATCATATCTTCAACAATATGCACCGTAGTGCCAAAATGCACCGTAGTGCCAATATGCACCGTAGTGGAAATATGAGCTCAAGATTCTAAGGCATGCCCTCCTATCTATCCAAACTATCTACCAAGGTTGTTGATTATCAATTTCATTCAAGCTTTATACAATTCATTAATCCATACATGATTTTGTCATTCAAAGGCAAACCCTTAGGCTTATGGAGTCTTAACTCCCAAGAGAAGTCTATCCATGCCATTCGAATGGCATGAATACAAAGTGGTACCATTGTTCATTTCATTTCAACCAGCCATGTATATCAATCACAAACACATGCATATGTATGCAATATGCGTACCTTATTCTCCAAGCAAGCATGCCATTTCCTACCTTTGGCATAAGCAATGCAACATGTCAAGCATTTCATTTCATTTGTTTAACACTCAAGTAAACAAATAGATCATGGCATCAAACAAGTTGACATTCATATCATTTTCCTTTAATTAGCCAAATATGTATTAAGTCATGTTACATGGCAATATCATTGAATTAACAATAGCAAGGTTGTTAGGACCTAAGTCCTAATCCTAAGGATAGTTACACTCACAATACTCCTAGCTAATCTCTTGTCTTGTATCCAAATCCTTTTGCCTCTTGCTTTGGGATATCCACTCTTTTCTTCCTCTTCCACAACTTGCTGTCATTGGTCTAGCAAGCATAACGCATACAATTCATCAAAACAAGCACATAATGTCACACATATTTAGTAGCAATGTTACTACATTTGTACCTAACATTTAGATACTATTTTTATGCTTTCTTTTAAACATTTCGTACTAGTTCATCTCAATATTGTTATTACTCATTTTAAGACATAACTGGACAGATTACAATGTCCCAAAACTGTTTTGGAAACAGTTTGCTTCTAGGTGCAAAAACAGTCCCAAACTGCCCAGTACACTGCTGCCTGGCAGTTTGCACACTGTCCCTTTAAATGGTCATATCTTTTAATTCGTACGTTGGAATTTTGATTAATTTATATCGTTGGAAAGCTAACACAATTGTCTATATGATCATATAAGGCTTGCATTTTAGTTATTAGACAATTAATACAGTTTATTGTTCAAAGACAGGGCATTTACACTGTCTGGACAGTTTGCACTGTCCAGCTATTTCTAATTACAGTTTCCAGCATAGGATCCAGATTTCAGTTTTGTTTCACCTAATGAAAGTATACATACTAAGGATCATGTGAATAAAATTTCAGCCCTGAATTTGATCTATACAAAATTTGATGATTTTTCAAAGTCACTGTCCAGAACAGAGCAATTATGGGCAAATTGCACCTATTCACATTTTAATTCCTTAAATTCATTTTAACCAATGTTTTGGCCTTATAATACATTCATGATCATGTTCATACATGTCTTGGCTATCATAATTCACCTAAAAATGTTCTCAAAAAGGGTAGAGTCATGTTATTCCTAATTTAATCCATTTGATCTCAATTACACATCAATTCATCAACTAGGCAGTCCATTACCTAATTAAACTAGTTCAATTAGGTGTAGTCACATTTCCCAGCAAGTTACCTATTCAATTCAATCTTCTTTTTACCTAGCAACATGTTCAAAACAGAGTTTTAAGTTCATTTCCATCTTGTTTAACACCTTAATTATATTATCTAATCATGATCATGTTCAATTCATTAATTCCATAGCTCAATTACAGGTTCTAACCATTCAATTCATACATCAACATCTAATTTCAAATTTCCAGCAACCTAGTTTTGTTACACCATTCCTTACACATGAATTCTATTCTAATTCAAGTCATCCATAACATATACATGTTCAATTTCACCATTATCTTCATTTCAAAAAAACCTAATAACTCAACTAAGCATTTAAACATCATCTAAATCAGAATTTCAAGCACAAATCAGTTTGGACAACATGAATTTACCTTAGTAATGCTGCCAACACAAGTTGAATTTAGCTCAAATTCAACCTTACACCATAGATTTCAAGCTTTCTCTTACAAGAATCCTCTCTCCCTATTTTCTTCTTCAAATTTGGCTAAATGAGGAATGAAGAAGATGATGGCTATGATTAATCCAAGTTATTGGATTTATGAATTGTCTAAAATGGCCGTTAATTAATCCTTATCTTAACTTAATCAAGGGCATTAGGGGAAACAAGGAATTTAGCATGCATTCCCCATCTTTCTCATTTAATTCAATGTAGTCACTTTAAATTGATTACTTATTTCATTCATTCTTTCAATTAGATCATTGACTAATCAATTTAGATTAAATTATAGGTTCAATTAAGCTATCAACTTATGCAATTGGTTTCAATACTTCTAGGCTAGGATTTGGGGTGTTACATTCACCATACAAACACACAACACTTACAACAAGGTATGTTCACACACAAGTAACCATATAATTTCCAAGACATTCGTATGGCTCAATATAACTAGATTTGTAACACCCCAAATCCTAGCTTAGAAGTATTGGAAACAAATTGAATAAATTGATAGCTTAATTGAATCTAGAATTAAGCTAAATTGAATAGTCAAGGGCCTAATTGAAAGAATGAATGAATTAAGTGACCAATTTAAAAGTGACTACATTGAATTAAAGGAGAAAGATAAGGCTTGCATGATAAATTCTATTCTCTTATTTGCCCTTGACTAATTATAGGATTAGTTACTAACTAAGGTTAGTTTAGTAGAATCCTAATTCCACTAATGTGGATATCCACAATTGCCATCATCTTCCTCATTTTCAATTTTGGCCGATTGATAGAGACAAGAAATAGAGAGAAAGAAGCTTAGGGAAATCAGCCATTGAAGAGGAAAAATTAAGCTTGCATGTGTTGTGATTTTTCATTGAAATTAAAGCTAGAAACAAAGTAAGTATGATTCTTCTTGTGATCAATTGAATAGGCAAATATATATGTGGAATTGGACTGTTTTGATGATTATAGATGGAATTAGATATTGAATGTGTTGTTAGATGATTGAATGGTTGTTGAATTATACAAATTTAAAGAATGAACATTAGGTACAAAGCTGAAATCATGTGTTTGTGATAGAGTAACAAACGTAGGTTGCTGGAAAATTGTATTGTGTTGTTAAAACGAGAATGAATGATTAGAACATAAAATTGAGCTATGGAATTAATGAATTGATGATGATCATGATTTGGTAATGTATAAAAGGTGTCAAACAAATTGAATTGTTAGCAAACAATGCTGGAAATGAAGGATAATGATACGGAAGCCAGGATCCAAGAATTACCTCAAAATCTAGGAACCCTCTAGATCACAATTAATCTAGCAAACTCACTAATATGATCCGAGAAAACCCCAAACTCCATGTTCAGCAAACCGATAATAAAGCATGATCTTGATGTAGAAAACGAGATAGGATGAATTTGACGGTAGTGGTGTTGGATAGATTTGTCCTTGGCACCCTCCTAATCACAATTGAATAGGCAAACACCTGCAAACGACACGAATCTCTCCAATGAATGGATGATGACGAGATAGATGTTGTAGGATATTTTGTCCTCGGCACCCTCTTAGACGTGATTATCTAAGCAAGCAACCTCAAGCGGCTCTAACTCACCCTCCTAGATGCAATTACCTAGGCAAGCAAGAGTGTGAAGATGATCTCCATTGCAAGAACTTGACGAACTTACGTTGAAGAAAACTTCTGATACGAAAAATAACAAGGCAAATCTATCTACCTTGAAAATAAAATGGCCCATGGCCAAAGGTTTTTGCAACTCATAATTCATGATGATGTTCTTATTAGTGAAGCAAATTGCCTTTAAATAGGCGACAAATGAAGAGTTCAACTTAAATTAGGAAAAGTACAGATAATAATAAAATAAATAAACATATTTTATCTAACCTATAAAACTAATAAATAAATAACAAATCTAATCCTAAATCATTTAAATATCTTCATAAAGAATCCTAGATTAAATTTAAGTACAAATAATCAATAAAATTATTGAAAATTCGTAATAAATAATATTTCCCGTAATAAATCCGTATAGAGATTTCTGCTCTCATAGTCTTCACTAAAACGGACATAACTTGAGCTCCCGACGTGGAATTGATGCGTTTCAAGATGCGTTGGAAAGCTAAGAGACATACGAATATGTTTGAAGAAGACATGTAGACTCAGAAGTGCCCAGATCCCATCCGAAAATTCGATGCAAGTCGGCTGAAATTCCAGACTTATAAAACAGCTTCAACTCTTTGGCTACAATGCATCATTTTAGCCCCCCATATATCATTCTCCCCCTATTGAAAATGATTCGTCCCGAATCTTAAGATTTGTTAATCACAACCTTCAAGTCTCTTGAGATGTCTTCAAGAATGAAATATTAAAACTAGGATCTATATAGAGAATTATATATTTTTTTCTTTTTTCTCAACTACTAAAACAACAGTAAAAGATAATTGTTTCAAACACCTAAACCGCGGCTCTGATTACCAATTGATACGGAAGCAAGGATCCAAGAATTACCTCAAAATCTAGGAACCCTCTAGATCACAATTAATCTAGCAAACTCACTAATATGATCCGGGAAAACCCCAAACTCCACGTTTAGCAAACCGATAATAAAGCATGATCTTGATGTAGAAAACGAGATAGGATGAATTTGACGGTAGCGGTGTTGGGTAGATTTGTCCTTGACACCCTCCTAATCGTAATTGAATAGGCAAACACCTGCAAACGGCACGAATCTCTCCGATGAATGGATGATGACAAGATAGATGTTGTAGGATATTTTGTCCTCGACACCCTCTTAGACGCGATTATCTAAGCAAGCAACCTCAAGCGGCTCTAACCCACCCTCCTAGGTGCAATTACCTAGGCAAGCAAGAGTGGGAAGATGATCTCCATTGCAAGAACTTGACGAACTTACGTTGAAGAAGACTTCTGATACGAAAAATAACAAGGCAAATCTATCTACCTTGAAAATAAAATGGCCCATGGCCAAAGGTTTTTGCAACTCATAAATTCATGATGATGTTCTTATTAGTGAAGCAAATTGCCTTTAAATAGGCGACAAATGAAGAGTTCAACTTAAATTAGGAAAAGTAAAGATAATAATAAAATAAATAAACATATTTTATCTAACCTATAAAACTAATAAATAAATAACAAATCTAATCCTAAATCATTTAAATATCTTCATAAAGAATCCTAGATTAAATTTAAGTACAAATAATCAATAAAATTATTGAAAATTCGTAATAAATAATATTTCCCGTTATAAATCCGTATAGAGATTTCAGCTCACATAGTCTTCACTAAAACGGACATAACTTAAGCTCCAGACGTCAAATTGATGCGTTTCAAGATGTGTTGGAAAGCTAAGAGACATAAAAATATGTTTGAAGAAGACATGTAGACTCAGAAGTGCCCAGATCCCATCCGAAAATTCGATGCAATTCGGCTGAAATTCTAGACTTATAAAAACAGCTTCAACTCTTTGGCTACAATGCATCATTTTAGCCCCCCATAAATGTATCAGATAAGAGTATGAACATGGTCACACAACATAGAAACTGTTTTGTGGAGTTGAAATTGAGTAAACATGAAAGATTAGGCATTGTAACCAACTTGCCCTGTTTTGAAAGCCTTGCATAATGAATTAAAATTGACTTAACATGTTTAGGATATCATATGAAATGAATTATAGAGCCAATACATTGGTTAAAATGAATTAAAGGCATTAAAATGCAATTAGATGCAATCTGCCCAAAATTGCTATGTTCTGGGCAGTCACTTTGAAAAATTCACCAAAAATTGTATAGATTGAATTCAGGGCTGAAATTTTAATGATATGATCCTTATAATGTATATTTTCATTGGGTGAAAACAGAATTGAAAACTGGGTCCTATACTGAAAATTGTAAATAGGAATTGCTGGACAGTGCAAACTGTCCAGGCAGTGTAAATGCCCTGTCTTTGAATAATAAACTGTATTAATTGGATAAGAAATAAAATGCAAGTCTTACATGGTCTTATATGAATTTTTTTAGCTTTCCAACGGTGTATAGAAATCAAAATTTCGACGTACGGATTAAAAGATATGGCCATTTAAAGGGACAGTGTGCAAACTGCCAGGCAGCAGTGTCCTGGGCAGTCTGGACTGTTTTTGCACCTAAATGCAAACTGTTTCCTAAATAGTTTTGGAACATTGTAGTCTGTCTAGTTATTCTTTAAAGTGAAGTAATAACAATGTGGAGATAAATGGGTAAGAAATGCTTAAAAGGAGGTATAAAAACAGTAGCTAAATGTTAGGTACATTGGGATAACATTGCTACTATGATTGTATGATATATTGTACTTGTTTTGATGAATTGTGTATGTGTTATACTTGCTAGACCAAGGGCAGCAAATTGAGGAAGAAAAAGGAAATCATCCAAGGGTTAAAGTAGCTCAGCTTCGGGAGCGTTACTTAGCAAGCAATCAAGACAAGATAAGGCATGGCAAGGCATTCGAATCATACAAGCAATCCATCACTCATGCTTTCTTAACATACAAGCAAAGCACATTTGACTCCTATTCATTCAAACCTATCGAACTAGACCAAGCAAGGAGGAAGCATGCATTCAAACAAGGCATAGGCAACCATTCATACATTACTTATCATGTAAGTAACCACATAAGTGACTTCAATTTCATCCTAAGGCATTCAGCCATAATCACAATATCACTAGATTAGCTCCTTTCATGTTTACACTTCAAGGTATCATTTACCAGTTACTACATTAGCAATACACTTTAATTCCTTTTTCCTTACTATTCGAATGGTTCTATATGTGTCATGCTTCCATTCAATTCTAGGTTCCTTATCTTGCATACTTTTAGTCATTTATTCCATTCGATTGCCATGTAATACTTATGATCACTTGTGTATGTTTATAACATGATTCATGTGTTTAGTTCTAGCATGAACTTAGCCGAATGGTTAGGTATTGAAATAGGTTTGAATGAAACTAGATACATGCTATTAAAAGTTAGTTAATTTTGCTTAGTAAGCTAGGAAAGAAATGACTAAAAGTATGCAAGATAAGGAACTTAGAATTGAAGGGAAGCATGACACATATAGAATCATTCGAATAGTAAGGAAAAAGGAATTAAAGTGTATTGCTAATGTAGTAACTGGTAAATGATACCTTGAAATGTAAACATGAAAGGAGCTAATCTAGTGATATTGTGATTATGGCCGAATGCCTTAGGATGAAATTGAAGTCACTTATGTGGTTACTTCCATGATAAGTAATGTATGAATGGTTCCCTATGCCTTGTTTGAATACATGCTTCCTCCTTGCTTGGTCTAGTTCGATAGGTTTGAATGAATAGGAGTCAAATTTGCTTTGCTTGTATGTTAAGAAAGCATGAGTGATAGATTGCTTGTATGATTTGAATGCCTTGCCATGCCTTGTCTTGTCTTTCTTGCTTGCTAAGTAACGCTCCCGAACCGAGTTACTACTAACCCGGGTAGGGGGTGTTACATATAAATTGGTAATCAGAGCTTTAGGTTTAGTTGATTCTTAGACTAAACCGGGCTATCATGTATTATATAGGATACTTTTGCCACCTAGGAGACTTGAATCGAATAGCTTATGTCTTGCTTATTAAACCGAACCTCTAATTGTTCTATTTGAACATAGAATGTCCGAAACAAGACTCGGTCGGGATAATGAAAGTCCTGAAGGCTCCTCGAATAAAGGAGACAATGTGAGGATGGAACAGATTCCTCCTCAACATCAAGCTCAACATAGAGCTCAAGCTTCTGCTCAACATGAAGTTCTGTCTTTCAATCATGTGCAGCAAGAATTCCTTCTAAGTATGAAGAAGATGTTTAATCATCTAGTGTCTGCCTTAAAGCAAGATCATCCAATTGCTCCTACAGTTGTTGTACCAAACCAAGCCCCGATTGACAAACTGGCTCAACATTGGGCTTATACCTTTACCGGCACCAATGAAGCAAACCCATAAATAGCTGAGTACTGGCTTGAAGCCACTACTCAAATCCTTACCAAGCAATTACCCTGTCCCGATGAATATAAACTCAAATGTGCTATAGCTTTGTTAGCTGATGAAGCCTTATACTGGTGGGAAACTACTACGTTGAGTACCCCTGCAGAAGCCGTGACATGGAAATTCTTCCTCGATGAATTCAGGAAGAAGTATATTAGTGAACAGTATCTGGCTGAGCACCGAAAATGTTTCTTGTACCTCAAGCAAGGGGGCCGACCTATAGAACAGTATGTAAGCAACTTCTGCAAGTATTGCAAATATGGGTCGGAGTATATCAAAACCGAGGCCGACAAGTGCCAGATGTTCATTGATGGGTAAATGATGAATTAAGCCCTATATTCACTACTCTCGGTATTACCGACTTCCAAAACTCGGTGAACTGAGTCATTAGCTTTCCAACGGTGTACAAAATTCGAAATTTCGACGTACGGATTAAATGACATGGCCATTTAAAGGACAGTGTGCAAACTGCCAGGCAGTAGTGTCCTGGGCAGTTTGAGACTATTTTTGCACCTAAATGAAGTAATAACAATGTGGAGATAAATTGGTAAGAAATGCTTAAAAGGAAGTATAAAAACAATAGCTAAATGTTAGGTACATTGTGATAACATTGCTACTATGATTGTATGATATATTATACTTGTTTTAATGAATTGTGTATGTGTTATACTTGCTAGACCAAGGGCAACAAATTGAGGAAGAAAAAGGAAATCATCCAAGGGCTAGGAACAAGGGGATAGCCATACAAGACAATTGCTAGCTTGCTTGGATTGTATTGTGAGTGTAGTTATCTTTAGTGTTAGGACTAGGTCCTAACCATTGCATTCTTGTTACATTCTTGTCATGATAATGAATCTAAGCATGAACTTGACTTAATAAGGGAAGGATGATTAAAGATACACATGAAAGATGATTATAGTCTTATGTACATGCCTATTCAAAATTCTTATGCATGATTGGTGATAACTTGGTTGCTTGGATGTGCTATGATACAACAGATTTGAATGCTAATGACTTGGTTGAGATGTGATTGTTATCTCATCTTGATGAAATGGATCTTGAAACCACTTGACTTGTGAGCTAAGGCTTAATAGCCTAAGGGCTTAACATGAAATGATCTTGATTGACATGAACGTGATATTGAACTTGATAACTTGAATAAATGGTAATTCGAACAACCTTGGTAGCTAGTTGGATTAGGTAGAAAGACATGCTTTAGAGTCTAGAGCTCATTGTGTATGGGTGGACTACAGTCCAGGGCTAAGGCCCCTATTTACGTATGTGGTCTTTAGCGACAGTAGGAGGGTTGACCAGCACTACGGTGCATATTGTGGCGACAGTTGGTTGGAGACTCGATTACCTATACAAACTGATAGATTAAGCAAATTTGAATAAAGAGAAAAACAAAACAAACCAAAATAAAGAACAAATCTAAAAATTCAGAATTGCTTATGGTGGCGGCGTCAATGGAGGAAGCTTGAATATGTGGAGATGGCGTGATGAATTGATAGTTGTTGTTTTGTCCTCGGCACCCTCTTAGACACAATTATCTAAGCAAGCAACCTCAAGCGGCTCTAACCCCACCCTCCTAGATGTAATTACCTAGGCAAGCAAGAGTGTGAAGAGGATCTACCTCTGATATGATCTCGACTATGAGTTTTGAATCATATATATGAATGCCCGATCGTGATTCTAGTAAGAACTCTGCAGTGCTTTGAATGTATTCTGAAATTACTCAAACAACAATGTAAGTAGAAATAGATAAATAAGAAATAGAAATAATGGGATGAAAGATATGTAGAAGGGGTGTAGGAAGAGTGATAGTTGTGATTATGGAAGAAAAAAAATAAAAGATGAAAATGTAGGTGAAGATGATGGGGTGTTGGCGTTAAGATGAAGAAATTCAAAAAATGGATTGTGACCCTAACTATAAAGAGTTAGGAACCAGCAATATAATAAAGTGGAAATGAAGTGGTAGGATATGGAACAAATGACCCACTAGCTATAGATGAGCTAGGAACCAACGCTATAACAAAAGGGAAATGGATGAAGACTACAAGACTAACTTGAAAATCGATAAAGTTCCACAAGAGAACAAGAAGAAAGCAATCTTTCAAAGATGTTTTATATATTCAAAAAGTGTCTTACAATGATCCTAAAGATGCCTATTTATAGTAGAAGTAGGCAGAATATGAAAAGGTGTTACAAGAAAGATGAATGCTCATCTTAATGCACTTGAATACACATGAATGCTTTGTCCTTTCTTCTCATCTTCAAAGCTGATTAGTTTAGACAAATTGAGGTTGAATTTAGTCATATTTTCGTCCAAATTAAGAAAGACTCTTGGGCTGCCTTGTTTTGCTATCATATGAAGAGAAAGGGGATGAATGTGGACAAGGATGAATGTAGACATCCTTGCTGTCCAGTTTAAGTGCAACTCTTCATCTTCCAAGCTGATTAATATGACTTGAATGTCATAAAAGGTGAGTTTCATCCAGCCTTCATTTCATGTCTCCTCAATGAATTTTGAAACCCCCACTTGAATGGTGATAACATCAACCTTGAATGCCTTGAATTTGCTGAATTAAGATGGCCATCATCAATTGCTTGTCTCTTGGTAGAAGATGAAAGAACTCTTCCTTGGCTCAAATTCATTCAAATCATCCATGCATAAAATTCCCGTAATAAAAATTTCAGTCTGCACTGTCTTCAGTAAATCATTCGTATCTCAAGCTCCCGATATCGGATTGAGGTGATTCAAAAGGCATTGGAAAGCTAAGAGATGGAGGAATAACGTCCAATTGATTTCTGGATCCAAACACGTCTGTATCGCATCCAGAATTGGAAGACATTCTGCTGATATTCTTGCATCTGGTAAAACCGTTCATCTTCCCTCATGCACCTAGACACAAAGGTAAACTTTATTCAATCTTTAATTGAAAACATGCATGTAAACAATTAAGAGTTAGTTTAATAAATGAGCTAGTTTGATGAATGAACTAGTTTAATTAATGAACTAACTTTATTCAATGAACTAATAATCTTGAATGAACTAGTTTAATCAATGAACTACTTAGTTAAATGAAGTGTATAACTAAATGAACTACATGTTTAAATGCAACGCATGCTTTAATGAACAACATGTTTATTGAATGCAATGAATGTTATGCAAACTTTAAATACTCATGCAAATTCATGCATAAGCAAAGTAAAGTGTTCCTCCCTTATTATTTCTTCTTTCTCACGTCCCAAGCTTGATGTAAACATATTTTCCATGGCTGCTTGGAACTCCTTGGCCCTTGCTCGAGTAATGGGGCCACCTGGGTACTTCTCTGGGTCTTTGCCATTGACGTTCATATCAACCTCACAAGAACTCGATGATCTTATGTTGATGATGGCTTCTAGACAAGTTTACCGAACACTTGCAAACTCAAAGAATACTAAAATCTCCAAAGAGAACTTTTTATTAATCAACGAAATCTGAATTACAATGTGGGTGAAGCTTCCTTTATATAGGCCATGGAGAAGTTTTAATCCTACTAAACTTAGGAACTAAATACAATAAATAAATGCTAAAATCTAATCTCCTAATTAGATAAGTAACTTCTAATAATAAATAAATGCTAAAAATAAAATCCTAATTAAATAAATCTGATCCTAATAGATATTGCAGAATCCTATGTTGATTTAACTTACAAATAATCAAATAAAATCTTAAAAATTCGTAATTATCCAAAAATCCCGTATTAATCCCGTATAGGAATTTCTGCATGCTGCTGTCTTAGCTAAAATAGACGTATCTTAAGATCTAGATGTCCGATTGAGGCGTTTCAAGATGCGTTAGAAAGCTAGTTTGCATCCGGACAAGTTTTAAGAAGACAATTTGACCCATAAATGGCTGGATCCCATCCAATAATGCTTCGCAAGTTGACTAATGTTTCTGACTTGCAAAGCAATTTCAACTTCTTTTCCAAGATGATTATTTTAACCCCTCTCATGCTCGTATCATTCCCCCACTCCTCAAAAAGATTCGCCCTCGAATCTAGATCGATAAATGGAGGAAGTTCATCAAAGTACCGTAGAAGAGAAGACGTCTTGAAGGATCCTTTTGCAGAGTCTTTTTTTGCAATGTAATTTACAAGTTCCTTCTTATTGGGATCATCACGATTGTTCTTTTGGTCGCAAAGTAACTCATTCTCATATTCAAAATTGTTATTAATGCTAAAAGAGGAATAAACATAAATAGAATTTTGAAAACATTCAATGATACCTTTTGATTGTAAGGTACCTTCGTCGGTGTTTGTCGTTTGATGATCATCTTGAATCGTAATAGTAGGTTCGTCACTGGAAACAAACACACTACTTATAATTTCTTCCTCATCAATAGGCAAGGTTAAACTCTCGATGGTATCGTCTTCCTCATGTTCTTTAGAAGAAAAATTTTCTTGATCATGCTCCGGACCATGAATTTCAATATCATTAGAAGACATGAATTCAGACAATATATCTCTCAAAATTTTTTCTTGAAAATAAAATTTATCTGGACAATCATACCCTGAATGATCTAGTCGACAACAATAATGACATCAAGTCCCCAAAAGGGTAAAATCCAATACGTTGCTCTGATACCAAATGATAGAGTAGCACAAATTCGAATAAAGATAAAAATAAAACAAACCAAAATAAAGAACAAATCTAAAAATTCAGATTTGCTTATGGTGGTGGCGTCAATGGAGGAAGCTTGAATATGTGGAGATGGCGTGATGAATTGATAGTTGTTGTTTTGTCCTTGGCACCCTCTTAGACACAATTATCTAAGCAAGCAACCTCAAGCGGCTCTAACCCACCCTCCTAGATGCAATTACCTAGGCAAGCAAAAGTGTGAAGATGATCTACCTCACAAGAACTCGATGATCTTATGTTGAAGATGGCTTCTAGACAAGTTTATCGAACACTTGCAAACTCAAAGAATACTAAAATCTCCAAAGAGAACTTTTTATTAATCAATGAAATCTGAATTACAATGTGGGTGAAGCCTCCTTTATATAGGCCATGGAGAAGTTTTAATCCTACTAAACTTAGGAACTAAATACAATAAATAAATGCTAAAATCTAATCTCCTAATTAGATAAGTAACTTCTAATAATAAATAAATGCTAAAAATAAAATCCTAATTAAATAAATCTGATCCTAATAGATATTGCATAATCCTATGTTGATTTAACTTACAAATAATCAAATAAAATCTTAAAAATTCGTAATTATCCAAAAATCCCGTATTAATCCCGTATAGGAATTTCTGCATGCGCTGTCTTCGCTAAAATAGACGTATCTTAAGATCCAGATGTCCGATTGAGGCGTTTCAAGATGCGTTAGAAAGCTAATTTGCATCCGGACAAGTTTTAAGAAGACATGTTTGACCCATAAATGCCTGGATCCCATCCAAAACTGCTTCGCAAGTTGACTAATGTTTCTGACTTGCAAAGCAGTTTCAACTTCTTTTCTAAGATGATTATTTTGACCCTTCTCATGCTCGTATCACAAACTATGTACCAAGGGGGTTGTTTAATGAAATAACAAATGAAATTAGATTTAATTATACATGATACTTGTCTTGTATGCCATGAACTGTATGTTGCTTGATTTGAAAGCATGACTCATTGGTTGCTTGCTTTGCAAGCATATTATTTGATTCATGAATTATGATTTCTTGATTTTTAAGCTTGATGGCCGATTGCATGCTATCCTAGGTAGGATATCCTTGATGATTGAAAGACTAGATAAGGTCACTATTGATACTTGAAAGACTAGCTAAGTCTACTTTAATGCTTGGAAACCTTAGCTAGGTCTACAGTTGATCTAAAAGACATGGAACATGAAATAACAAAATGGATAGACTAGTTACTACCTCACTAAGTACATTTTTGTACTTATCACTCTTGTTTCATTCTTCCCAACCTACAGGTTAAAAGACTCAACATTTCTTTATCTTGAAGCTTGATTCTCCTTGAGCAAGAAGCATCCTATACAAGCTTTGTTAAAGTATGATTCCATACTTGTTTTGTATTCTCCTAGAATGGTTGCACTAGATGTGTCTAATTAGCTTGAACATGCATTTTGAAGGATTGTATATAATGTTTGATAGCCTATTTATGATTTGTATGTAGATTAAGGTTTTTAATGAACTTAACTAGCTTATAATGGTTGAATGTTGGTGCGCAAATATTGATGGAATGGCTTAATGTTAATCTAGCTATCTTGATGACTTTTGAGTGCTATGATTTTGTATATGGATTGCTTGAATAGAAAGTAAGGTAACCAAACCATGTTGCTTGTATTCCATTCGATTGCCATGTAATACTTGTGATCACTTGTGTATGTTTATAACATGATTCATGTGTTTAGTTCTAGCATGACGAATGGTTAGGTATTGAAATAGGTTTGAATGAAGCTAGATACATGCTAGTAAAGGTTAGTTAATTTTGCTTAGTAAGTTAGGAAAGAAATGACTAAAAGTATGCAAGATAAGGAACCTAGAATTGAATGGAAGCATGACACATATAGAATCATTCAAATAGTAAGGAAAATGAATTAAAGTGTATTGCTAATGTAGTAACTGGTAAATGATACCTTGAAGTGTAAACATGAAATGAGCTAATCTAGTGATATTGTGATTATGGCTGAATGCCTTAGGATGAAATTGAAGTCACTTATGTGGTTACTTACATGATAAGTAATGTATGAATGGTTGCCTATGCCTTGTTTGAATGCATGCTTCCTCCTTGCTTGGTCTAGTTCGATTGGTTTGAATGAATAGGAGTCAAATGTGCTTTGCTTGTATGTTAAGAAAGCATGAGTGATAGATTGCTTGTATGATTCGAATGCCTTGCAATGCCTTGTCTTATCTTGCTAGCTTGCTAAGTAACGCTCCCAAACCGAGTTATTACTAACCGGGTAAGGGGTGTTACAAGATCAATCACTTGATTATTCCATTTATAATTTCATATATGCGCAGCAAAACACCATTATATTACATGTAATTTAAGTTCAAAACATGTTTCACATTATCAACCAAGTTCATAACATAGTAGGCCCATACATGGACAATATATGCAGGTACTCAACTTCCAAAATGCATGATCAAGATAAACTATATACATTCTAGTGCCACCAATCTAGGAGATATACAAAACAAGTATAAAACCATACTTTAACTTTGCTTGTGTGTTGCTTCGAGCTCAAGGAAACAGGCTTCAGAATCAAGCAACGATCGAATTCTTTATCCTGTTGGTTGGGAAGAATGAAACAAGAGTGATAAGTACAAGAATGTACTTAGTGAGGTAGTAACTAGTTCTAACAATTTGTTATATCATGTTAAGTGTCAATTAAACAAGAATGATCCTAGCTAAGGATTTCAAGCATTAGAATGATCCTAGCTAAGGATTTCAAGCATTCGGCTAGCATAAGGAACAAGAGACGATGAATCATAATTCATGCTTTCATATCAAGAATCAAGAAAATCATGCTTACATGCCAAGTAACATACAATTCATGGCTTTCATCTCAAGTAACATACAATTCAAGCATTTCATGTCAAGTAACATTCATTATATAACTTTCAAGACAACTAACATGTATTAGAGGATGTTATTTCATTTGTTATCAATTAAACAACCCCCTTGGTACTTAGCTTGTAGAGGTAATCGAGTCTCCAACCCACTATCGCTACAAGATGCACCGTAGTGCTGGTCAACCCTCATATTGTCGCCAAAGACCATATACGTACCTTTCGTCTGTCGCCAAATAGGGGCCTTAGCCCTAGACTATAGTCCACCCTGACACAATGAGCTCCAGACTCTAAGGCATACCCTTCTACCTAGTCCAACTAGCTACCAAGGTTGTTCGATTTAACCCATTTATACAAGTATTTCAAGTTCAAGATCATGTTAAGCAACTTCATTTCATACTAGGCCAATTTAGCCATAGCTCACATATTATGTAATTCTCATGTGTTCATTTCATCAAGTTGGGATAACATTTCAAGCAAGTTCATTAAGCATTCGATCACATGCCATATAACACATGCAAGCACCAATGTTACCACTTAAACATGTACCTAGTCCAACTAGCTACCAAGGTTGTTCGATTTAAGCCATTTATACAAGTATTTCAAGTTCAAGATCATGTCAAGCAACTTCATTTCATACTAGGCCAATTTAGCCATAGCTCACATATTATGTAATTCTCATGTGTTCATTTCATCAAGTTGGGACAACATTTCAAGCAAGTTCATTAAGCATTCGATCACATGCCATATAACACATGCAAGCACCAATGTTACCACTTAAACATGCTTAGCATTCGAATTATACATGAATTTAAGGATGTGATCAAATTTCATGCATTACTTTAATCATTCTTCCCTTATTAAGCCAAGTCCATATTAGGTTCATCCAAACATTACAAGAATATAGACATGCTTGCATTGGTTAGGACCTAGTCCTAACCCTAGGAATAACTACACTCACAATACTCCAAGCTTAGCTTTTCTTGGATCCACAATCCTTTGTTCTTGGCTTTAGGATGTTCCACTTTTTCCTCTTCCACCAAGTTCACTCCTGGTTCTAACACATTACACAAGTAAATACATATCAAAACAAGTTCACATAATCATTCAATCAAGGCAATGTTACTAGTACACAACATATACAAATCTGGCAGCATGTTCATATATATTCTTTACTACATATAACTACACTTGTCTATACTCTAATTCATGTAAAATAGGGTAGTAACCATTGTCCCAAAACTGTTTACAAAATAGTTTTCAAAACTGTCCAGAATTGCCTATACTGCTCCTGCTAGTTAGCTTGTACTCTACTCACTTAATCATGCATAACTTTCATTCATTACGTCAGAATTTCAATTGGTTTACACCGTGGAAAGCTAACTTAACTTTCTTTCTAACCATATAGGCCTTGCATTTTAGTTCTTTGCCAATTAATACAGTTTTAAACTTAAAGACAGGGTAATTTACTACACTGGACATGTGCACTATCCCTAGTTTTTCTTCTCTACAATTCATTCTACAATCCAGAATTCAGTTATGTTTCTCCTAATGAATTTAGACATGTCAAGGCATTGTCCATAAAATTTTCAGCCTTAAATCTCATTTATACAATTTATGGTGATTTTTCAAAGTTACTGCCTAGAACAGAGTATTTTGGGTAGATTACACTAGGTTGAGTTTCTAGCTTCATAACTCATCTAAACAAGGTTCTATCATTGTAACTCAACTCATTTTCATGTTCTTACATGTCTAGGTCAGTCTAATTCACTTAGCAATGTGCTTAAAACAAGGAATTATAATGTTAAGTTCAATTTGATCTATTGGATCAACAACATTCATCCAATTCACCATTTGAGCAGTCCATTACCTAGTTTTAACTAATCCAATTTGGTGCATTCATTTTCCAGCAAGTTATCTACTCTATTCAAGCCTCAATTCATCTAGCAATGTGACCAAATCAGGAATTTAGCTAATTTAGCTACTAGCATTCACAATTTCAAGTACTACTAGAAGCTAACATGATCCTACCATACATAACAATCATCCTAATCAATTTAGGCAACAAGAACATCATCATTTCAAGATTCAAGCATTCTATATCATGTAGGAGTCAAGCATTATACCTTCTCCAAGCTAATTTGATCGAAGTTAAATCAAGAAGCATGGATTGAAGATGATCTACGAAGCTTTTTCTCTTCCCTTTCTCTCTTAACATTCGGCCATGGCGATGAAGGAGATGACAAAATTTTTGTTATTCTTTACCACCATGTTGCCGTGAGTCACCCCTTCACAAGGCACATGTTCTCATTAAATGAGAACATGTGCAAAGGCCTTTAATTTAATTCAATTTTAAATGTAATCTTTATAGCTTTGCATGTTCACATTTCCATCCTTCCATTTAAGCCTTTTAGTTTTAATTTCAATGCAATTTGGTTCTAATTTCACTTATTTGATCTTAAAGATAGCTAATGTTCTTTCTTTTTTAATTTGATTAGTACATATATTCAATTAGCCTATAGTTTAGATTGTGGTAACCTTCCTAGGCCAAGTTTAGGGTATTACAATTCTCCCCCCTTAAAACAAATTCGCCCTCGAATTTACCTGAATCAAATAGGTGAGGATATTGCTTCCTCATGACTTCTTCAGATTCCCAAGTTGCCTCTTCTACCTTGTGATTTCTCCACAAGACTTTGAGAAGAGGAACGGTTTTGTTCCTGAGTTTTCTAACTTCACGATCAAGAATCTGGACTGGTTCTTCTTCATATGACAAGTTAGGATTCAATTCTACCTCTTCAGGCTCAATGACATGAGGTGGAACAGATCTATACCTTCTGAGCATAGATACGTGAAAGACATTATGAATCTTGTCAAATTCACTGGGAAGAGCTAATCGATAGGCCACTGGACCAATCCTTTCAAGGATTTCGAATGGTCCAATAAATTGAGGGCTGAGCTTTCCTTTTCTTCCAAACTGAAAGACTTTCTTCCAAGGAGATACTTTGAGGAAGACCTTGTCTCCAACATTATGTTGGATGTCTCTCCTTTTCCAGTTCTTTCCGAAGTCTATTACACAATCACGTAGCTTATCTTCGAGCACTTAAATGATCCTTTCAGATTTTCCATCTGATTGAGGATGAAAGGCTGTACTATGATGCACTTTAGCTCTTAGAGCCTTCTATAAGGACTTCCAAAATTGAGAAGTAAATTTGGGGTCACGATCAGAGATTATAGCTGTAGGTACACTGTGCAATCGAATCACTTCACAGATGTATAGCTCGGCTAAGGTTTCCAAGCTCATGCTCATTCGAATAGGGTTGAAGTGAGTAGACTTTGTGAATCTATCAACAATCACCCATACAACATTGTTCTTTCTTGGAGTGGAAGGAAGACCAGTAACGAAGTCCATTGTAATCGGATCCCATTTCCAGTAAGGGAATTCGATTGATTGGAGCAATCCAGTATGGACTTGAGGCTCGGATTTAACTCTCTAACAAGTTAGACAGTTTGAAACAAAGTCTGTGATAGCCAATTTCATGCTTGGCCACCAGTATAGTGGCTTTAGGTCTTTGTACATCTTAACCGATCTCGGTGAATTGAGAAAGAGCTTAGGTAAGCTTCTTGTAACATCTCGTGTTTTAGTTCCTCATTGTTAGGAACACATACTCTATCCTTGAAATAGAGGAGTCCATTCGACTTAAGAGAGAAGTCAAAATTAGACTCAGAGTCTAGCCTAGATATGATCTTCTGAAGATCTGGATCAATTTGTTGGAGTTCTTTGATTCTCGAGATCAAGCTAGATTGAACTTGAAGTTCAGACAAGAATTTCCATCCTTTGGATAAACGAAAATGAGCATTGATAGCCAAGGAAGCTACGAAAGAATAAACAAGATCACTAAGTATGGTTTTCGAATAGTTGCTTGCAAGAAAAGAAAGGTTCAATTCGAATGGTTACTTGTAATCTAAGAAAGATTAAATTTGAATGAATTAGTCTAGGATTTAGATTTAAGGGTTTACCCGAGTATGGTCTACGACTAAGGGCATCAGCAACCACGTTTGCTTTTCCCGGATGGTAGTCGATAACCAAATCGTAGTCTTTAAGCATTTATAGACATCTCATTTGCCTCAAATTCAAGTCTTTCTGAGTCAGGAGGTAATTGAGACTCTTGTGGTCTGTCAACAGGTTACGTTTCTCCTCGTACAAGTAATGTCTCCATATTTTGAGAGCAAACATGATGGCTGCCAATTCTAGATCGTGTGAAGGGTAGTTTGACTCGTGTGGTTTTAGTTGCCTTGAAGCGTAAGCTACCACTTTTCCATCTTGCATTAGGACACAACCTAGTCCTAAATGAGATGCATCACTATAGACAGTGAATTCTTTACCCGATTCTGGTTGGATGAGAATCGGTGCATGAGTCAGAGCTTGTTTAAGTTGATCAAAGCTTCGCTGTTGGTTCCCCAACCAAACAAAGGGTGTGTCTTTGCGAGTTAGCTTAGTCAAGCTTGCGGAAATAGATGAGAATCTCTTGACAAAACATCGATAATACCTGGCTAAACCGAGAAAGCTTTTGACCTCAACAACATTCCTCAGGGGTCTCCAATTCAAGTGGATTGAATTTTGCTCGGGTCTACTTTAATCCCCTCTACCGAGATAACATTGCCAAGCAACGAGACTTCCGATAGCCAGAATTCACACTTAAAGAACCTTGTGAACAATTGACGTTCTCAGAGAGTTTGCAATACAATTCGAAGGTGTTCGGAATGTTCTTCCTTATTTCGAGAATATACCAGGATGTCATCAATGAAGATGACCACAAACTTGTTAAGATAGGGCTTGAATACACGGTTCATGAGGTCCATGAAAGTAGCCACAGCATTTGTTAACCCGAATGGCATTACAAGGAATTCAAAATGGCCATATCAAGTACAAAAGGTTGTCTTGGGAATATCTTCTTCTTTTACCCTCATTTGATAGTATCTCGATCGAAGATTGATCTTTGAGAACAACGAAGCATCCTTGAGTTGATCGAAGAGATCTTCTATCTTTGGGAGAGGATATTGATTCTTGATAGTAAGCTTGTTCAATTGTCTGTAGTCAATATAGAGTCTCATAGTCCCGTCTTTCTTTTTCACGAACAAGACTGGAGCACCCCAAGGAGACGAGCTAAGCTGAATAAAGCCTTTGTCTTGTAGCTCTTGGAGTTGCTTCCTGAGTTCTTTCAATTCAACATGTGCCATTCGATAGGGTGTGATGGACACCGGAGTTGTTCCAGGTTGAACATCGATCTTGAACTCTACTTCTCTGGTTGGAGGGAGACCAGGGAGTTCCTCGAGAAAAACATCAATGAATTCTGATACAATTGGCATTCTAGGTAATCCGAATTCAAGTTCATATTCTATAATCATAGCAGCAAGGATTGAGGTTGTTTTCTAATAATTAGAAGGATTGATTCCTTTCCTAAACCCCGAAGATAAAGTCTCCTATTTTGGCAATCTACCTAGGCTTCATGCTTGCTTAACCAATCTTGTCCTAACACTAGATCGAACTCACAATTTGTCAATACATATAGATCAACAAGAAAGGGTACATTTTGAATGAATAAGGGGCAATTTCTACAGATAAGGCTTATGTTTTTAATCCCCCTTTGGGTTCGAAAATACAAGGCTTTGTTTTACAATTTCAGGCTTACTCTTGAAAGACTATCTCCTTCATTTGAGGAGCCTATAGGACTTTCATCGTCCCGAGTGAGCCTTGTTTCAGATATTATTCATTCAAATAGAAAAATTAGGAATTCAGTTTAGTTAAGCAAAGACAGAAGATATACAATACAAGTCTCCTAGGTGGCACACAAGTATCCTATATGATGTAAGAGAGCCCGGTTTAGTCCTAGAACCGACTAAAAAGCTCTAATTACCAAATAAATGTAACACCCCCTACCCCGGGTTAGTAGCAAACCAGCTCGGGAGCGTTACCAAGAATGGACAAGGCAATAAAATACAAGAACAAGGCAAGGATTGATAAACTCATCCCTATTAGATTAGTTACTTAACTAGTAAGAAACCAAGCATACTTACTTAACAAACAAGCAATCTCACATTTTGTTTTCAAGACATCATAGGGCATTCGAATAGGCCACAAAAAGGTTTCATTTCATGCTTACATTATAAGTTACTACTTTCATGAATCATTTATCATTTTCAACCCTTGATATCATACACATTCGAATGGTAAGACAAGCAAGCATGGTTTGACTCATACTACTTTCAATTCAAGCAAGACATGAAGTATTTCATGTAACTTGTTTCCCAACGGCCTTCACCATGCTTACAACAAGGTATGTTCACACACAAGTAACCATATAATTTCGAAGACATTCGAATGGCTTAATATAACTAGATCAATCACTTGATCGTTCCATTTATAATTTCATATATGCGCAGCAAAACACTATTCTATTACATGTAATTTAAGTTCAAAACATGTTTCACATTATCAACCAAGTTCATAACATAGTAGGCCCATACAAGGACAATATATACAAGTACTCAACTTCCAAAATGCATGATCAAGATAAACTATATACATTCTAGTGCCACCAATCTAGGACATATACAAAACAAGTATAAAACCAGACTTTAACTTTGCTTGTGTGTTGCTTCGAGCTCAAGGAAACAGGCTTCAAAATCAAGCAACGATCGAATTCTTTATCCTGTTGGTTGGGAAGAATAAAACAAGAGTGATAAGTACAAGAATGTGTTTAGTGAGGTAGTAACTAGTTCTAACCATTTGTTATATCAAGTTAAGTGTCAATTAAACAAGAATCGTCCTAGCTAAGGATTTCAAGCATTCGGCTAGCATAAGGAACAAGAGACGATGAATCATAATTCATGCTTTCATATCAAGAATCAAGTAAATCATGCTTACATGACAAGTAGCATACAATTCATGGCTTTCATGTCAAGTAACATACAATTCAAGGCTTTCATGTCAAGTAACATACAATTCAAGGCTTTCATGTCAAGTAACATTCATTATATAACTTTCAAGACAAGTAACATGTATTATAGGATTGTTATTTAATTTGTTATCAATTAAAAAACCCCCTTGGTACTTAGTTTGTATAGGTAATCGAGTCTCCAACCAACTGTCGCCACAAGATGCACCGTAGTGCTGGTCAACCCTCCTATTGTCGCCAAAGACCACATACGTACCCTTCGTCTATCACCAAATAGGGGCCTTACCCTGGACCGTAGTCCACCCTAACACAATGAGCTTTAGACTCTAAGGCATGCCCTTCTCCCTATTCCAACTAGCTACCAATGTTGTTCGATTTAAGCCATTTATACAAGTATTTCAAGTCCAATATCATGTCAAGCAAGTTCATTTCATACTAAGCACTTAGGCCAATTGAGTCATAGCTCACATATTATGTAATTCTCATGTGTTCATTTCATCAAGTTGGGATAACATTTCAAGCAAGTTCATTAAGCATTCGATCACATGCCATATCACACATACAAGAACCAATGTTACCACTTAAACATGCTTAGCATTCGAATTATACATGAATTCAAGGATGTGATCAAATTTCATGCATTACTTTAATCATTATTCCCTTATTAAGCCAAGTCCATATTAGGTTCATTCAACCATTACAAGAATATAGACATGCCCGCATTGGTTAGGACCTAGTCCTAACCCTAGGAATAACTACACTTACAATACTCCAAGCATAGCTAGTCTTGGATCCACAATCTTTTGTTATTGGCTTTAGGATGTTCCACTTTTCCTCTTCCACCAAGTTCACTCATGGTTCTAACACATTACACAAGTAAATACATATCAAAACAAGTTCACATAATCATTCAATCAAGGCAATGTTACTAGTACACAACATATACAAATCTGGCAGCATGTTCATATATATTCTTTACTACATATAACTACACTTGTCTATACTCTAATTCATGTAAAACACGGCAGTAACCATTGTCCCAAAACTGTTTACAAAACAATTTTCAAAATTGTCCAGAATTGCCTATATTGATGATGCTAGGCAGCTTGTACTCTACTCACTTAATCATGCATAACTTTCATTCCGTACATCGGAATTTCAATTGGTTTACACTGTTGGAAAGCTAACCTAACTTTATTTCTAACTATATAGGCCTTGCATTTTAGTTCTTTGCCAATTAATACAGTTTTTAACTTAAAAACAGGGTAATTTACAACACTGGACAGTTTGCACTGTCCCTAGTGTTTCTTCTCTACAATTCATTCTACAATCCCTAATCAAAACTTGTTCTTCTAAAGAACATGAGGAAGACGATACCATTAAGAGTTTAACCTTGCCTATTGATGAGGAAGAAGTTATAAGTAGTGTGTTTGTTTCCAGTGACGAACCTACTATTACGATTCAAGATGACATCAAACGACAAACACCGATGAAGGTACCTTACAATCAAAAGGTATCATTGAATGTTTTCAAAATTCTATTTATGCTTATTCCTCTTTTAGCATTAATAACAATTTTGAATATGAGAATGAGTTACTTTGCGACCAAAAGAACAATCGTGATGATCCCAATGAGAAGGAACTTGTAAATTACATTGCAAAACGAGACTCTGCAAAAGGATCCTTCAAGACGTCTTCTCTTCTATGGTACTTTGATGAACTTCCTCCATTTACCGATCTATATTCGAGGGCGAATCTTTTTGAGGAGTGGGGGAATGATACGAGCATGAGAGGGGTCAATATAATCATCTTGGAAAAGAAGTTGAAACTGCTTTGCAAGTCAGAAACATTAGTCAACTTGCGAAGCATTTTTGGATGGGATCCAGGCATTTATGGGTCAACATGTCTTCTTAAAACTTGTCCAGATGCAAATTAGCTTTCTAACGCACCTTGAAACGCCTCAATCGGACATCTGGATCTCAAGATACGTCTATTTTAGCGAAGACGGCGCATGCAGAAATTCCTATACGGGATTAATACGGGATTTTTGGATAATTACGAATTTTTAAGATTTTATTTGATTATTTGTAATTTAAATCAACATAGGATTCTGCAATATCTATTAGGATCATATTTATTTAATTAGGATTTTATTTTTAGCATTTATTTATTATTAGAAGTTACTTATCTAATTAGGAGATTAGATTTTAGCATTTATTTATTGTATTTAGTTCCTAAGTTTAGTAGGATTAAAATTCTCCATGGCCTATATAAAGGAGGCTTCACCCACATTGTAATTCAGATTTCATTGATTAGTAAAAAGTTCTCTTTGGAGATTTTAGTATTCTTTGAGTTTGCAAGTGTTCGGTAAACTTGTCTAGAAGCCATCTTCAACATAAGATCATCGAGTTCTTGTGAGGGAGATCATCTTCACACTCTTGCTTGCCTAGGTAATTGCATTTAGGAGGGTTGGTTAGAGCCGCTTGAGGTTGCTTGCTTAGATAATTACGTCTAAGAGGGTGCCGAGGACAAAACAACAACTATCAATTCATCACGCCGTCTCCACATATTCAAGCTTCCTCCATTGACGCCACCACTATAAGCAAATCTGAATTGTTAGATTTGTTCTTTATTTTGGTTTGTTTTGTTTTTCTCTTTATTCGAATTTGCGCTACTCTATCATGAATGCTTGTGGCTGGTACCGCGTGAATAGCATTGCTTTGATTTGATCCATGTTTGCCGATGTAGGTTCACTTTCCTGGGCATCAATAGTTGCCGAAGCCATTGTTGTTGCCTGGGCATCGCCAGTTTCTGTTGCCGTGGCAACTACTGAGGTAGTTGCCAGGGTATTCTCTGTTGTGGTTGCCGTGGCAAGTAGTCGGCAGTGAATTTCCTTAGCATGGTGGTTGTGAGTCTTGTTGTGGAAAAGAAAAGAAAACAAAGAAAACCTGGAAACTAAAAATCCAAAAATAAATAAAGAAAAATAACTAAAAATAATAAAATAAAAAAATAGTTGAAAAAAAATAAAAAGAAAATCTCGAAAGGAGAGCATGCTCATGCATCTCCTAAGGTGACCACTTCTTGGTTACGTTCCACATTGGCACCGTTGTAGTGTTTCAATCTTTGTCCATTAACTTTGAATTCATGTTCGTCAGCAATGGACTTGATTATCACAGCACCATGGGAGAATGGTTTGACAACTTCGAATGGTCCCGACCATCTTGATTTCAATTTTCCCGGGAAAAGTTTTAGCTGAGAATTGAATAAGAGAACTAGTTGCCCTGGCATGAATTGCCACGACAATGGTTTCTTGTCATGCCATTGCTTTGTTTTCTCCTTGTAGATTCATGCATTGTTATAGGCGAGTGCATGAAATTCTTCTATCTCGTTGAGGTCCAACAAACGCTTTTGCCCGGCACTTTCCCAATCCATATTCACGGTCTTGATTGCCCAATCTGCCTTGTGTTCGGTTTCCACCGGTACATGGCATGTTTTGCCATAGACAAGTCGGAAGGGAGGCATACCTAAGGGTGTTTTGAATGCAGTGTGATATGCCCAAAGTGCGTCATCTAGTCTTACTGACCAATCCTTCCTAGAGGGATTTACAACTTTCTCGAGTATACCCTTCAATTCCCGGTTGGAAATTTCTGCTTGCCCATTGGTTTATGGGTGATATGTCGTGGCAATCTTGTGAGATACACCAAACGTTGTAACATCTTGGCGATGAGTTTGTTGTCGAAGTGCTTGCCTTCATCACTGATAATTTCTCTCGGCATCCCAAACCGTGTAAATATATTTTTCTGCAAGAATCTTTGCACGGTCTTGGAATCGTTGGTGGGAACTGCAGCTACCTCAACCCATTTATACACGTAGTCAACGACAAGTAGAATGTAGAGGTTTCCAAATGAAGATGGGAAAGGTCCCATAAAATCAATCCCCCATACATCGAACAATTCCACCTCGATGATGTTTTGGAGCGGCATCTCATGTCGTCTAGAGATATTGCTCGTCCTCTGGCATCGATCACATTGCTTGTAAAACTCTTGGGCATCTTTGTACAGTGTTGGCCAATACAAACCGGATTGCAAAACTTTGGCCGTGGTACGTGTTCCTCCAAAATATCCTCCATAGGGTGAACAATGGCATTGCCGGAGTACATTCTGTTGCTCTTCTTCAGGGACACATCGGTGTATAACCTGGTCTACAAATTGGTTAAACAAAAGAGGCTCGTCCCAAAAGTAATGCTTAGCATCATAGCAGAACCGCTTCTTCCCTTGGTGAGTAAGGCCATAAGGTAAAATACCACAAATAAGGAAATTAACTAAATCCGCGTACCAGGGTATTGTTGAGGCATGTGTTGCCGTGGCAACTGCTTCCAAGATTGCCGAGGCGTGTGCGTCTATAGTTACCGAGGCATACGGGTCCATGGTTGCTGAGGCATACGCGTTTGGAGTTGCTGAGGCGTCGAGGGTTGCTGAGGTATGCGCATCCAATGTTGTCGAGGCATCGAGGTTGCCGAGGCGTGCACATCCATGGTTGCCGAGGCAACTAATAGTTGCTCATTCGGGAATGCATTGCATATCTCTAAATCCGTGTCCTCCTCCCTATTGCGTTCTAAGCATGATAAGTGATCGGCCACTTGATTTTCTGTTCCTTTCATGTCCTTAATTTCAATGTCAAACTCTTGTAAAAGCAATATCCAACGAATCAAACAAGGTTTGGCATCCAGTTTAGCAAATATATACTTAATTGCCGAATGGTCCGTATGGACAATTACCTTTGTACCAATCAAATAGGATTGGAACTTGTCAAATGCGAAAACTATGGCTTGTAACTCTTTCTCCGTTGTTGTGTAATTCACTTGAGCACTATTAAGAGTTTTACTAGCGTAGCATATCACATGGAAGGTCTTACCTATGCGTTGGCCTAGGACTGCTCCTACCGCGAAATCACTTGCATCACACATGAGCTCAAAAGGTAGCGTCCAATCGGGTGGAACGACAATGGGTGACGAGGCAAGCTTTTCCTTTAGGGTTTCGAATGCTTGGGCGCAAGAATCATCAAAATTGAAGACTTTATCCTGTTCAAGCAAACTGCACAAGGGTTAGTAATTTTAGAAAAATTATGAATGAACCTCCTGTAAAAACCTGCAAGTCCAAGAAAGCTTCAGATTCCTTTAACCGAACTTGGTGGGGGTAATCTCTCGATCACGTCCACCTTGGCTTTGTCTACTTCAATTCCCTTGGATGAAATCTTGTGGCCGAGCACTATTCCTTCATCTACCATAAAATGTCACTTCTCCCAGTTAAGGACTAAATCGGTTTCTTCACATCTTGCCAACACCTTCTCTAAATTGCCGAGGCAACTGTCAAAGTCATTACCAAAAATGGAAAAATCATCCATGAAGATCTCAAGGAAGTCTTCGACCATGTCTGAAAAGATTGCCATCATGCATCTTTGGAAGGTTGCTGGGGCATTACACAATCCGAACAGCATCCTTCGAAAAGCATAAGTACCGTATGGGCATGTGAAGGTTTTCTTTTCTTGATCTTCTGGTGCTATGGTAATTTGATTATAACCTGAATAACCATCAAGAAAACAATAAAAGGGTTTACCTACAAGACGGTCAAGCATTTGATCAATAAAGGGTAATGGGAAGTGATCTTTCCTAGCGGCTTTGTTTAGCTTTTGATAATCCATACAAACCCTCCAATCGGTCACAGTCCTGGTTGGAATGAGTTCATTGTTTTCATTACTTACCACCGTTATACCTCCCTTTTTCGGTACACATTGTACAAAACTTACCCATGTACTATCAGAGATAGGGTATACGATGCCGGCGTCAAGCCACTTGATGATTTCTTTCATTACAACCCATTTCATGGCATGATTCAATCTCCTCTGGGCCTCAATTGAAGGTTTGTGATCATCTTCCAACAAAATCTTGTGCATGCACACTGCCGGGCTAATTCTCTTCAAGTCGGCAATTGTCCACCCTATTGCCTTCTTGTGTAGCATCAACATTTTGATCAGCTTCTTTTCCTGCTCATGCTGTAACGTAGAGGAAATAATTACAGGCAATGTATTGTCGGCTCCTAAGTAAGCATATTTTAGTTGCCCTGGCAACTGTTTCAACTCAAGAATCGGTGGTTGTTCAATGAAGGGTTTTTCGAGTTTACCTTCCTTACATGAGTGATCCAGTGGTTCAAAGTGTGTACCTGGTCGATTGAATAACCAATTTGCCTCTTCTTGTTGTTCCTCATCAATTGGTTTTTCATACTCAGGTTCCTCTTGATCAGCAATGTAGTTGCTGAGGCAACTAAATTCCTCATCGAAGTCAAACTCTGTCGTGGCATGAAGAAGTTGGCATTCTTCTGATCATTGGCATGCCTTAGTATTTGGAACACATTTAGTTTAACTTGCTGGTCATTCACCCTCATTGTGAGTTCTCCCTTTTCAACATCGATCAAGGTTCTCCCTGTTGTTAGGAAAGGTCTCCCGAGAATGATAGGTGCATGTTCATCTGCTTCACAATCCAAAACAATAAAATCAGCAGGAAAAATAAATTTATCAACTTTTACCAGTATGTCTCCGACTTTTCCCTCTGATGCACATAGGATCTGTCGGCTAGCTGTTGCATAACTGTTGTAGGTCTTGCCTTCCCGATTCCTAGTTTCTAAAAAACCGACTTAGGCATCAAGGTTATGCTTGCTCGAAGGTCACATAATGCTTTCCCGACATAGTGGTTTCCAATGGAACAAGGTATTGTGAAACTTCCGGGATCCTTCAACTTGGGTGGCATGCGATTGTGCAACATGGCCATGCATCCTTCTTCTGTTGCGGCAACTGTTTCAAACTCTCTTAGTCTTGTTCTCTTGGACACAATGTCTTTAAGAAACTTGGCACAGTTCGGCATTTGTTCAATTGCTTCAACCAATGGCAAGTTGATGTGGACTTGCTTTAGGATATCAAGAAACTTCTTGAATTGATATTCTTGCTTTTGTCACTTCAACCTTTGTGGGAATGGTGGTGGAAGTCGGATATCTTCAATCCTTTCATTGGTCTGGAACCTGATTGACGGCATTGCTGAGGCAACTGGAGTTGCCGAGGCATTGTCAACTGGGGTTGCCGTGGCGTGCCTATTGTTGGTTGCCGAGGCATCCTTATCGCCAGTTGCCGAGGCATGCTTATCGAGGCATTTCCAGGTTTAGCATCTGAGGCTTTGCTGCTGAGTTCGTCTTGTTCTTTTTGTGGAGTTTTGTTTAATGAGCGAGCTTGAGCCTCTTTAAGTTGTTGGCCACTTCTAGTGGTAATCCCCTTACATTGCTCATGGCTAGTTCCTCTTGCAACTTCAGTATCGCTAGGTAAGCCTCCTTGTGGTCTAGTATTCAGGTTTTGAGCAAATTGTCTGACTTGATTTTCCAATGATTTGATTGCCGCCTCTTGTTTGTGCAATCTCATCTCGGTCCTGTTAATAAAAGCATCAGTTTTTTTTATGAAGTTACTATTGTCAACCATATAAGATTCAGTTTTCAACATAAAAGCATTGAGAGAATTTTCCAAAGAACTAGATGTTGTTGGTTCTTGCTGCGGCAACTGTTGCCGTGGCATATTCTGTTGGAATCTCAATGCTTGTGCATTCTGATTGTTCTGGTTTAGAGCATTTTTGGGATTACTCCATGAAAAATTCGGGTGCTTTTTCCAAGCTGGATTGTATGTATTGGACATCACATTGTTGTTCCGGTTGTAATTCCCCACATAAAAGCTGGATTCCGAATTCTGCATACATTCAGAAGAATCATGGTTACCACCACATAACTCACAAAAGGAATCCATTACATTGACCTCCTATGTGTTGTTTGGTTTCTGCATGTTCTGGACTATCTTAGTTAGAGTGGCCAATTGTGCCGAAATTGAGTCTGATGATCCCAGTTCATGTATTGTGGCTTGGCGTCTAACTCCTCCTCTTCTAGCAGATGGGAATTGATAATCATTCTTGGCAAGCCTGTTTAGAATTTGCATTGCTTCCTCCGCGCGACTTATCTAGGAGTTTGCCGAGGCATCTAGCATCATCCTTGTTGGTGTATTCACAACGTTGTAAAACATTGTTACTTGTGTCCACACTGGGAATCCGTGTAGGGGGCATTTGTGTAGAAGTTCTCTATATCGCTCCCAAGCCTCGTACATGGATTCTTCGTCTGCCTGCCGAAAAGAAGTAATTTCGTTACGAAGCTTATCAGTCAAATTTGTAGGATTATATCGAGCAAGGAAACCACGACAAAGATTGGTCCAAGACCCTATTGATCCGACAGGAATACTATTCAACCATGCTTTGCCCTATCCCTCAGTGAATAGGGAATAATCTTAGTTGTAAAACATCGGGGGTGACTCCTTGTATTTTTGAATGAATTGCAAATCTCGAGGAAAGATTTAAGATGTTGTCGTGCATCTTCAGTTGATGAACCGCCAAATTGACCAATTGTGTTGATCATATTAAACATCACCGGTTTCAACTCAAAGTGGTCGGCTTCAATTTCAAGTGTGACAACTCCTGGAATAAGTCCTTCAAGATCTTCTTCAAGATAGTCTCGAATAGTTCTGTTTCGTGCAAGAATCACTCCTTCTCCTACTGGGAACATCTTGATTCATATTGCCGTCTTGATTAGCCATTGCTACTCTTAACCTTCGTCTAAGTCTTTGCAAGGTTCGTTCGATTTCTGGATCAAAGGGATATTCTGGTGTAATGGGTCTCGCCATGGTCATATACCAATGAAAAACCAAAGTTTGTTAACCCTTTGAATCTTAAATAAGAAAAAAAAGTGCAAGAAAATAAAAACAAAGTTGCTATTGCCAATCCCCGGCAACGACGCCAAAAACTTGTTGCACGTAATAAGTGCTCCGCAATTGTGCAAGTGTACACATCGCAAGTTATAGTATAAAAGATATTGTTTCCACAGGGATTGGTGCCACTTTAAGAATCCAATCTCTTGTATTGTAAAAAGTAAAAGAAACACAAGTAGAAGATTGTATGAGTTTAACTAACAACTAAACTAGAAAGCAAATAAGTAAAGAAGATGTAATCAAATGAGAGAGAATAGGCCAGGTTATCGTGAGTTGAGGAGTGATAGCTGATTGGATCGTCTTGGTAAAAGAGTGCAAGGGCAACTCAGTTGTCGTGGCAACTTGCACAGCGGGGTTGCCTTGGCAACTAATCGATGGTTGCCTGGGCGACTAGCTGGGCAACTACTTGGGCGGTTGGGCAGCAACTTCAAGGTTCGGCAGAGCGTTCTTCAATGGTTTCTTCTTATCCCTAAGTCGAAACTCTAGCTATTTGTGCATGCCTTGATAATACATCCCTGCGTGGTATAAACACTCACACAAGTAGCCACATAATCCCTAATGTATTCGAATGAAAGGCATGAGACATGGTTTATCCTATACTACTTTCATTTCAAGCATACACAAAAGAATGACAAGGTTATCAACTGTTTCATAGCCAATTAGATCATCATATGATCATTCCATATCATCAACATATGCGCAGCAAATCATTCAACCTTTACAAGGTATCTATGTTCATTACAAACCTTAAACTATATTCATAACATAGATAGGCCCATCAAGCATTATATACAATCTTTCAAAATGCATTTTCAAGCTATTTAGATACATCTAGTGCCACCATTCTAGGAGATACAAAACAAGTATGGAATCATACGTTAACCAAGCTTGTGTGTGATACTTCTTGCTCAAGGAATCAAGCTTCAAGATCAAGCAACGTTTGAATCCTTTAACTTGTAGACTGGGAAAATGAAACAAGAGTGATGATAGAGTAGTGCAATCTTGGATTTGGAAGCCTTCAATCAAGTTGTAGCAAGAACTAAGAGCTCTAGACTCAATCAAGAAAGTATGGGCAGATCTGAAAATTCAAGAGAAAATAGAAGGGCTTTTCTTGAAAATTTCAGATTCGAGGCTGGAAAATTAAAGAAAGAAAGACAAGATGAAGGATTAGATGATAAGAATATAAATAAAAAGGTGAAAAAAGATTAAGAAGAAGATAGGTAAAACAAATCTGGAATTTCCAACTTTGTATATGGAATTATGGAAGATGGTGTGAAGGTTGAAGATGAAGATGGCTTGTGAATTATTGTTGTTGTTTTGTCCTCGGCACCCTCTTAGACGCAATTATCTAAGCAAGCAACCTCAAGCGGCTCTATAACCCACTCTCCAGACACGATTATCTAGTCAAGCAAGAGTGTGAAGATGATCTCCCTCACAAGAACTCGTCGAACTTATGTTGAAGAAGACTTCGAAGGCACAAGTAATCAGCACTTGCAAAAACAAACTCACTAAATATTTCATAAATCAAAGAAAATCTATTTTACAATGATGGAGGCTTCATCCTTTTATAGGTGAAGGATAGACAAAGTAATTTAACTTCTACTAAAACAAGGAAAACCTAATCTAATTAAAAATAATAAAAAATAACAGCCGTTAAACTCCTTGTGCTTGTGTGGCAAGGAATAGGGTGATAAGGCAAGTTATAAGCTGATAAGGGCTGGGTGGCTGGTTCCTAAAGTATATAAAATCCTAAAAACATCAATTTAAATGATAATAAATACATTGGGCTAAGTTTAATTCGTCCAAAGCCTTATTTAAGCTTTTGGGATGAATTTTACAAAATCCCGTAATAATCCCGTATCCAGTTTTCTTCATGCGCAGTCTTCAGTAAATTGGACGTATCTTGAGTTCCCGATGTCCGATTGATGCGTTTCAAGATGCGTTGGAAAGGTAACTAAATTAAGGACAATTTGTTAGAAGACAACTTGACTTAGAAATGCCTGGATCCCATCCAAACTTCGTCGCAAGTTGGCTGACTTTCCAGACTTTACAAACAGATTTAATTTCTTGTCCAAGATGCATCGTTTTTGACCTCCTATGCGTGCATTGTTTTGGCTTTTATTGTTTGCACCGAACAAATTCAGCTTCTTGTCCAATATTAGTAATTTGACCCCGCTCATGCATGTATCATTCCCCCACTCCTCAAAAGGATTCGTCCTCGAATCTAAATCGGCAATGAGAGAACAATCATCAACTTCAATTGAAAAGGCTTCTTTGTTGTATGTGGAGTGATCTAATTGAGCTCCTCTCAATGGTTCAACAAAATCCTGAAAAAATAAGACAACACTACTCGAACATTTGTAAGGATTAGTCAAAACGAAATCACTCATCGCATTCTTTTTCTTGTCTTTTTCTTTTGGGCTTTGTGTGACTTTTACCTCATATGTATTTTCACTCACCAAATTTGGGCCGTTAATTTGACTTTTTTGACTCCCGGCCTCTTTACTCTCAGTCTTTTGTATCTCACATCCCATATCCATCTCACAAAAATTATCATCAATGTACAATTTCTGTAGAGGAGAAAGTGTTTCTAACTAAATGATAGGACAAGAATCAAATGAAGGGTTAGAATTACACTTACTTTCTTTGTGGGGAGGTGATGAGAGTATAGCAAATGGACCTACTACTTCACATGAGGGATTAGAAGCATTGTCATCTTGTCTAATGTGTTCATTATCATTATCCTCTTGTTTGAGTGTTTGTGTGTTTTCCGTCAACATGAGGATTTTTGTCTTGGTTTTATCCGGTGACTTGGATGTTTCAATTTTCTGCTTTGGTCTACTTGAGTCGAGCAAAGGTTTAGAAGAATTAGAATGAGATAAAGGTTGAGTGGTACCTCTGTCATAGTGATAATTCTTCTGTCGATATCGTTGTCGATCTTTGATGCGCTTTTCGATTGTCATGGCGAATTGGAATGCCTCTTGAAGGGTGTAGTAGGTTTTGAGTTCAAGTACCTCAAGAATGTTGTCATTGAGTCCCATAACAAACCTAGTCATTGTATCCTCTTCATCCTCTTGTATGCCGGCTCTTTGCATCAATGATTCCATCTCTTTGAGATACTCATCAACAGTTATGTAGCCTTGTCGGATCCTTTTAACTTTTGTTTGATCTCCTGTTGATATAATGGGGGAACGAATCGTTCTCGCATGACTTTTTTAAGTTCTCCCCATGAGGTTATCTTGGCTTCTCCATTGAGACGCCGATTGCGGACCAATAGGGACCGCCAAATGGATGCATATTCAGTGAATTCGAGCGTCAACAGTGGAACTTGATCCTCTTTGGGACATTGATAATGCTTGAATAGAAGATTAACTCGATTTTCCCAGTCACAATAAGCATCAGGGTCATACCTTCCTTGAAAAGGTGGTATTGTGATCTTTGGTTTGGCTAATGTGTTTGTTGCTCGTCGCGGCTCTGTGCGAGGATTGTGCCTATGTAGGGGGTTTTGGCGTCTATTCTGAATGGGAACAAGATTTGGACGCCTAGGCTCTTCTGTATCGCTTGCAATTGCAGTGGTTTCTAATCTCCCAATGGTTTGAGAGATTGTGGTTACGACTGTATCGGTGTGCTCAAGCTTGGTTGCCAATGAGGTTACAGTTCGTTCAAGTTTATTGAGAGTATCCAAAACTTCTTGAAGAGTCACTTCATGTGGTTCTTCGTCGTTACTCGTGTTTGACATCCTAAAACACTCAAATTTAAAAGGTAAAAAGCAAAAGAAAACTAGAAATCTCACTAAACACTCCAAGGAATAAATATTTAGCGAGGCAAGTAAACCGATCTCGTGCTCTTTAAAGACCTTCCTGCCACAAGTCAACAAGTTACAATCAGAATTTAATCCTAACAATGAGTCCTAATTGTATTAGGAGTCCAATGAAAGGCTTGACACCAATTGAATATAGTTGCAAGAAAGAAGGATTGTAATGCAACTTTTAGTCCTACTCACACCAGAAAAGAGAAGGTGTTAAATTGCGTAATAGAAGAAAGAAAAAGCAAAACAAAGGAACTTAAGAAAGTAAGAGAAGGAAAAATTAGTAGAGAAAGATGATAACCCCAAAACCCAGAAACAACTTGAAGGGAGAAATCCAAAGTTGAATCCACTTCAATGTGATGCTTGTGGTGGTTGATGATGGTGATCTTGATGATTCTTGATGGTGGTTGGTGGCTAGGTATGAGCTTTCTCACTTTTCTTTCTTTTTTTTTATTTTTTCCTTTTTTTTCCTTTTTAGAAGGTAAATAAACTGAAAATAACGAAAATTGAAGAAAAAATTATAAAAATAGGGTTAAAGTAGGGGGAAAACCCTAATTTGGCTGAAACTTTATCCACTTCGTTCGAGGTCTTCCCGAACTCCAAAAATTCTAAAATTTTGTGTGGTGACTCCACCAATGGTGTAGATCTGCTCTGGAAAGTTTCAGCTCGAAATTCACTCGTTTGGTTTTGTCGAATTTTCCCTAATTTTCGAGTTTTTTCCCCCCAAAAACGCCAAAATTCTTGCCAAGAATCGTCCCAAATCTGATACCAAATGATAGAGTAGCGCAATCTTGGATTTGGAAGCCTTCAATCAAGTTGTACCAAGAACTAAGAGCTCTAGACTCAATCAAGAAAGTATGGGCAGATCTGAAAATTCAAGAGAAAATAGAAGGGCTTTTCTTGAAAATTTCAGATTCGAGGCTGGAAAATTAAAGAAAGAAAGACAAGATAAGGATTAGATGATAAGAATATAAATAAAAAGGTGAAAAAAGATTAAGAAGAAGATAGGTAAAAGAAATCTGGAAATTCCAGCTTTGTATATGGAATAATGGAAGATGGTGTGAAGGTTGAAGATGAAGATGGCTTGTGAATAGTTGTTGTTGTTTTGTCGTCGGCACCCTCTTAGACGCAATTATCTAAGCAAGCAACCTCAAGCGGCTCTAACCCACCCTCCTAGACGCGATTATCTAGGCAAGCAAGAGTGTGAAGATGATCTCCCTCACAAGAACTCGTCGAACTTAAGTTGAAGAAGATTTCGAAGGCACAAGTAATCAGCACTTGCAAAAACAAACTCACTAAATATTTCATAAATCAAAGAAAATCTATTTTACAAGATGGAAGCTTCATCCTTTTATAGGTGAAGGATAGACAAAGTAATTTAACTTCTACTAAAACAAGGAAAACCTAATCTAATTAAAAATAATAAAAAATAACAGCCGTTAAACTCCTTGTGCTTGTGTGGCAAGGAATAGGGTGATAAGGCAAGTTATAAGCTGATAAGGGCTGGGTGGCTGGTTCTAAAGTATATAAAACCCTAAAAACATCAATTTAAATGATAATAAATACATTGGGCTAAGTTTAATTCGTCCAAAGCCTTATATTTAAGCTTTTGGGATGAATTTTACAAAATCCCGTAATAATCTCGTATCCAGTTTTCTGCATGCACAGTCTTCAGTAAATTGGACGTATCTTGAGTTCCTTATGTCCGATTGATGCGTTTCAAGATGCGTTGGAAAGGTAACTGAATTAAGGACAATTTGTTAGAAGACAACTTGACTCAGAAATGCCTGGATCCCATCCAAAAACTCGTCGCAATTTGGCTGACTTTCCAGACTTTACAAACAGATTTAATTTCTTGTCCAAGATGCATCCTTTTTGACCTCCTATGCGTGCATTGTTTTGGCTTTTATTGTTTGCATCGAACAAATTCAGCTTCTTGTCCAATATTAGTAATTTGACCCCGCTCATGCATGTATCATTCCCCCACTCCTCAAAAGGATTCGTCCTCGAATCTAAATCGGCAATGAGAGAACAGTCATCAACTTCAATTGAAAAGGCTTCCTTGTTGTATGTGGAGTGGATCTAATTGATCTCCTCTCAATGGTTCAACAAAATCCTGAAAAAATAAGACAGCACTACTCGAACATTTGTAAGGATTAGTCAAAACGAAATCACTCTTCGCATTCTTTTTCTTGTCTTTTTCTTTTGGGCTTTGTGTGACTTTTACATCATATGTATTTTCACTCACCAAATTTGGGCCGTTAATTTGACTTTTTTGACTCCCGGCCTCTTTACTCTCAGTCTTTTGTATCACACATCCCATATCCATCTCACAAAAATTATCATCAATGTACAATTTCTGTAGAGGAGAAAGTGTTTCTAACTGAATGATAGGACAAGAATCAAATGAAGGGTTAGAATTACACTTACTTTCTTTGTGGGGAGGTGATGAGAGTATAACAAGTGGACCTACTACTTCACATGAGGGATTAGAAGCATTGTCATCTTGTCTAATGTGTTCATTATCATTATCCTCTTGTTTGAGTGTTTGTGTGTTTTCCGTCAACATGAGGATTTTTATCTTAGTTTTATCCAGTGACTTGGATGTTTCAATTTTCTGCTTTGGTCTACTTGAGTCGAGCAAAGGTTTAGAAGAATTAGAATGAGATAAAGGTTGAGTGGTACCTCTATCATAGTGATAATTCTTCTGTCGAAATCGTTGTCGATCTTTGATGCGCTTTTCGATTGTCATGGCGAATTGGAATGCCTCTTGAAGGGTGTAGTAGGTTTTGAGTTCAAGTACCTCAAGAATGTTGTCATTGAGTCCCATAACAAACCTAGTCATTGTATCCTCTTCATCCTCTTGTATGCCGGCTCTTTGCATCAATGATTCCATCTCTTTGAGATACTCATCAACAGTTCTGTAGCCTTGTCGGATCCTTTGTAACTTTTGTTTGATCTCCCATTGATATAATGGGGGAACGAATCATTCTTGCATGACTTTTTTAAGTTCTCCCCATGAGGTTATCTTGGCTTCTCCATTGAGAAGCCGATTGCGGACCAAATGGAACCACCAAATGGATGCATATTCAGTGAATTCGAGAGTCAACAGTGGAACTTGATCCTCTTTGGGACATTGATAATGCTCGAATAGAAGATTAACTCGATTTTCCCAGTCACAATAAGCATCAGGGTCATACCTTCCTTGAAAAGGTGGTATTGTGATCTTTGGTTTGGCTAATGTGTTTGTTGCTCGTCGCGGCTCTGTGTGAGGATTGTGCCTATGTAGGGGGTTTTGGCGTCTATTCTGAATGGGAACAAGATTTGGACGCCTAGGCTCTTCTGTATCGCTTGCAATAGCAGTGGTTTCTAATCTCCCAATGGTTTGAGAGATTGTGGTTACGACTGTATCGGTGTGCTCAAGCTTGGTTGCCAATGAGGTTATAGTTCGTTCAAGTTTATTGAGAGTATCCGAAACTTCTTGAAGAGTCACTTCATGTGGTTCTTCGTCGTTACTCATTTCTGACATTCTGAAACACTCAAATTTAAACGGTAAAAAGCAAAAGAAAACTAGAGATCTCACTAAACACTCCAAGGAATAAATATTTAGCGAGGCAAGTAAACCGATCTCGTGCTCTTTAAAGACCTTCCTGCCACAAGTCAACAAGTTACAATCAGAATTTAATCCTAACAATGAGTCCTAATTGTATTAGGAGTCCAATGAAAGGCTTGACACCAATTGAATATAGTTGCAAGAAAGAAGGATTGTAATGCAACTTTTAGTCCTACTCACACCAGAAAAGAGAAGGTGTTAAATTGCGTAATAGAAGAAAGAAAAAGCAAAACAAAGGAACTTAAGAAACAAAGAGTAGGAAAAATTAGTAGAGAAAGATGATAACCCCAAAACCCAGAAACAACTTGAAGGGAGAAATCCAATGTTGAATCCACTTCAATGTGATGCTTGTGGTGGTTGACGATGGTGATCTTGATGATTCTTGATGGTGGTTGGTGGCTAGGTATGAGCTTTCTCACTTTTCTTCACTTTTCTTTCTTTTTTTATTTTTTTAATTTTTTTTCTCTTTTTTTTCCTTTTTACAAGGTAAATAAACTGAAAATAACGAAAATTGAAGAAAAAAATAATAAAAATAGGGTTAAAGTAGGGGGAAAACCCTAATTTGGCTGAAACTTTATCCACTTCGTTCGAGGTGTTCCCGAACTCCAAAAATTCTGAAATCTTGTGTGATGACTCCACCAATGGTGTAGATCTGATCTGGAATGTTTCAGCTCAAAATTCACTCGTTTGGTTTTGACGAATTTTCCCTAATTTTCGAGTTTTTTTTTCCCAAAAACGCCAAAATTCTTGCCAAGAATCGTCCCAAATCTGATACCAAATGATACAGTAGCGCAATCTTGGATTTGGAAGCCTTCAATCAAGTTGTAGCAAGAACTAAGAGCTCTAGACTCAATCAAGAAAGTATGGGCAGATCTGAAAATTCAAGAGAAAATAGAAGGGCTTTTCTTGAAAATTTCAGATTCGAGGCTGGAAAATTAAAGAAAGAAAGACAAGATGAATGATTAGATGATAAGAATATAAATAAAAAGGTGAAAAAAGATTAAGAAGAAGATAGGTAAAAGAAATATGGAAATTCCAGCTTTGTTTATGAAATTATGGAAGATGGTGTGAAGGTTGAAGATGAAGATGGCTTGTGAATTGTTGTTGTTGTTTTGTCCTCTGCACCCTCTTAGACGCAATTATCTAAGCAAGCAACCTCAAGCGGCTCTAACCCACCATCCTAGACGCAATTATCTAGGCAAGCAAGAGTGTGAAGATGATCTCCCTCACAAGAACTCGTCGATCTTATGTTGAAGAAGACTTCGAAGGCACAAGTAATCAGCACTTGCAAAAACAAACTCACTAAATATTTCATAAATCAAAGAAAATCTATTTTACAATGATGGAGGCTTCATCCTTTTACAGGTGAAGGATAGACAAAGTAATTTAACTTCTACTAAAATAAGGAAAACCTAATCTAATTAAAAATAATAAAAAATAACAGCCTTTAAACTCCTTGTGCTTGTGTGGCAAGGAATAGGGTGATAAGGCAAGTTATAAGCTGATAAGGGCTGGGTGGCTGGTTTCTAAAGCATATAAAACCCTAAAAACATCAATTTAAATGATAATAAATACATTGGGCTAAGTTTAATTCGTCCAAAGCCTTATATTTAAGCTTTTGGGATGAATTTTACAAAATCCCATATCCAGTTTTCTGCATGCGCAGTCTTCAGTAAATTGGACGTATCTTGAGTTCCTGATGTCCGATTGATGCGTTGGAAAGGTAACTGAATTAAGGACAATTTGTTAGAAGACAACTTGACTCAGAAATGCCTGGATCCCATCCAAAAACTCGTCGCAAGTTGGCTGACTTTCCAGACTTTACAAACAAATTTAATTTCTTGTCCAAGATGCATCGTTTTTGACCTCCTATGCGTGCATTGTTTTGGCTTTTATTGTTTGCATCGAACAAATTCAGCTTCTTGTCTATGCATGTATCAAGTGATAAGTACAAAATGTACTTATTGAGGTAGTAACTAGTCTATCCATTTTGTTATTTCATGTTTCATGTCCTTTAGATCAAGTGTAGAGCTAGCTAAGGCTTCCAAGCATTTGAGTAGACTTAGCTAGTCTTTCAAACATCAAGAGTGACCTTATCTAGTCTTTCAAGCATCAAGATTATCCTATCTAGGATATCAAGTATTCGGCCAACATGTATAAGCATTAAGGAGTCATAATTCATAAATCAAGCAGCATGCTTGCAACACAAGAAACTGAGGAGTCATGCTTTCAAGTCAAGTAACATACATTTCATGGCATTCAAGACAAGTATCATGTACAATTGAGTTGTTATTACATTTGTTAATTCATTAAACAACCCCCTTGGTACTTAGTTTGCATCGGCAATCAAGTCTCCAACCAACTATCGCCACAAGATGCACTGTAGTGCTGGTCAACCCTTCTACTGTCGCTAAATATCACATACGTACCCTCAGTCTGTTTCCAAGTAGGGGCCTTAGCCCTGGACCGTAGTCCACCCGTACACAATGAGGTCTAGACTCTAAGGCATGCCCTTCTACCTAGTCCAACTAGCTACCAAGGTTGTTCGAATTACCATTTATTCAAGTTATCAAGTTCAAGATCATGCTCATGTCAAGCAAGATCATTTCATGTTAAGCCCTTAGGCTATTGAGCCTTGGCTCACAAGTCAAGTGGTTTCAAGATTCATTTCATAAAAATGAGATAACATCGTATCTCAAACAAGTCATTAGCATTCAATCATGTTGCATCATAGCACATACAAGCAGTCAAGCTATCATCAATCATGCTTAGCAATTCGAAATAGACATGTACTGAAGATTAGGATCAAGTTTCATGCATTTCTTTAGTCATCCTTCCCTTATTAGGTCAAGTTCAAGATTAGATTCATTTACATGTCAAGATTGTAACAAGAATGCATTGGTTAGGACCTAGTCCTAACCCTAGAGGTAACTACACTCACAATACAATCCAAGCAAGCTAGCAATTGTCTTGTATAGCTATTCCTTTGTTCTTCGCCTTTGAATGATTTCCTTTTTCTCCTTCCTCCAAGTTCACTCCTTGCTCTAGCAAATTCATGATTAAACACATTCATCAATATGTATACACAAGACAATTCAACATGGCAGCAAGGTTATTTCAATACATATAAACATATAGATACAATTCTGTCAACATTTCAATAAACAAGACTAGGTAGGATCTAATTATCCCAAACTGTTACAAACAGTCCAAATAAAACTATGTACAAAACAGTTTCCAACTAGCTTAAGTGTTGTTGCCTGGCATACATGCTTAAACAGGCATATCTTTCAATTCCTACGTCGGAATTTCGATTAATTTATACCATTGGAAAGCTAACAAAATTGTATTTAAAACCATAATAGGCTTGCATTTTATTTCTTAGCCAATTAATACAGTTTATTGTTCAAAGACAAGGCATTTACACTGTCTGGACAGTTTGCACTGTACAACTATTTCTATTTACAGTTTCCAGTGTAGGACCCAGTTTTTAGTTATGTTTTCACCTAATGAAAGTAGACATACAAAGGATCATGTCATTAAAATTTTAGCCCTGAATTTGATCTCTAAAATTTTGGTGAATTTTTAAAGTCACTGCCCAAAACAGAGCATTATGGGCAGCTTACACTAGGTTGCATTTCTAGTTCTTTATTTCATTCTAGCAAGGTCCTAACATGGAAATTTCATTCATATTCATGTTCATACATATCTAGGCCATCATAATTCACCTAACAATGTTCTCAAAACAGGGCATAGTCATATTGAACCTAGTTTAATCCATTTGATCACAATTACACATCTATTCATCAACTAGGCAGTCCATTACCTAATTTAACTAGTTCAATTAGGTGTAGTCATTTTTCCGGCAAGTTACAAATCAATTAAATCTCCATTTTACCTATCAACATGTTCAAAACAGAGTTTTAAGCTCATTTAGCATGCTTACACAGTTTTTTAATTAAAACAGTCCCCTAATCTAGACTGTTTTGAACCATGTTCATGTTTCTCAATTTTCCAGCAACTACACATGAGTTTCATTAGCCATTTGATTACTAGCAATCAATTTCCAGATTCTAATTGCAAATAGCATGACCTTAACACATAAAGAAATAATCTAATTCATCAATACAACCAAGAACATCATCAAACAATCATTCAATCAATCTATAACATGTTCATCACATTTCCAGCATCTAAACACTCAAATCACATTTCCATTTTAATTCAAACAATCCAAACATGAAATTTACAAGAGAAACAAGTAATTACCTTAATCACTAAGCTATTTATATTTAATTTGGAGCTAAATCAAGGTTGTAGGACATGGATTCAAGCTTTCTCCCTCAAGCATCCTTTCTCTCTTTTTCTCTAGTGAAATTCGGCAATTGGTATAATGAAGAAGATGATGACAACATCTAATCCATGTTATTGGATTTGTGTAATGTCTAAAATATCCCTTAATTAATCCTTAATATTAACTTAATCAAGGGCATTTAGGGGAATTGAGGAATTTAGCATGCATTCTTTGAAATTGCTAGAGTTTACAAGTTGGTCACCATAATTTGGTCACCTGTTCTTTCATTCATTCAATTAGACCCCTGACTAATCAATTTATCTTAATTTCTAGATTCAATTAAGCTATCAACTTAAGCAATTGATTTCAATACTTCTAGGCTAGGATTTAGGGTGTTACAACTTATATAACACCCTAAAATTGGCTTAGAAATGTTGCCACAATCTAAACTATAGGCTAATTGAATTCATAAGTTAATCAATTTAAAGAAGAAAGAACATTGGCCATCCTTAAGATCAAATAAGTGAAATTAGAACCAAATTGAATTGAAATTAAAACTAGAAGGTATAAATGAAAGGATGAAAATGTGAACATGCAAATATATGAAGATTGCATGCAAAATTCATTAGAAATCAAGGCCTTGACACATGTTCTCATTTGAGGAGAACATTTGACAAAATTTAGGATGACTCACGACTAGGAGGAATTATGAACAAAGAAATATTGTCATCATCCTCCGGGCGAAATTACCAAGAGAGAAAGGGGAGAGAAGAAAATTCATGCATCACCTTCAAATTCAAGCTTTTTGATTGAGCCTTGATCAAATTTAGCTTGGAGAAGGTATAATGTTTGATTCCAACTTGTTATAGAATGTTTGAATGAGTAATTGATGATGTTCTTGTTGTATAAATTGAATTGGATGATTGTTATGTGTGTTAGAAGCATGTTAGCTTCAATTTGAACTTGAAATTGTGGATACTAGTAGCCAATTTGATAAAGGAAATATATATGGTGGCTGGAAATTTGAGAAATGTGTACATGGTTGAAAACAGTCTTGATTAGGAACTGTTTTGGATAGTGAAAATGTTAAAACATGCCTACTAAATATAGAATCCAGATTTGATCATGTATCCAGATGAATTGAAGATTTAATTGAGTAGATATGTTTCCGGAAATGTGAAAGCACCTAATTGGATTAGTTAAATTAGGTAATGGACTGCTCAATTGATAAATTGGATGTGCAATGTTGATCAAATAGATCAAATTGGGTTCAACAAGATAATGCCCTATTTTAAACATATTTCTGGGTGAATTAGAATGACCTAGACATGTAAGAACATGAAAATGAATTGAATTGCCATGTTAGAACCTTGCTTAGGTGAGTTAAGAAGCTAGAAACTCAACCTAGTTTAATCTACCCAGAATGCTCTGTTCTGGGCAGTAACTTTGAAAAATCACTATAAATTGTATAAAATGAATTTCAGGCTGGAATTTTTATGGAAAACACCTTGATATGTATAAAGTAATTAGGAGAAAACAGAACTGAATTCTGGGTTGTAGAATGAATTGTAGAGAAGAAACACTAGGGACAGTGCAAACTGTCCAGTGTAACAAATTACCCTGTCTTTAGGCTAAAAACTGTATTAATTGGCAAATAAATAAAATGCAAGTATTATATGGTTATAACGATAATTACGTTAGCTTTCCAACGGTGTAAACCAATTGAAATTCCGACATACGAAATGAAAGTTATGCATGATTAAGTGAATAGAGTGCAAGCTGCCTGGCAGCAGCAGTATAGATAATTGTACACTGTTTTGTGGCAATTTGTAAACAACTTTAGGACATTGATTATGCCTTGTTTTACATGAACTAGAGTAAAGATAAGTTTAGTAAAGAATGTAAATGAACATGCTGCCAGATTTGTGTATGATATGTACTTGTAACATTGCCTTGATTGAATGATCATATGAACTTGTCTTGACATGTTTGTACTTGTAATGTGATCGAACCAGGTGTAAACTTGGTTGAAGAGGGTAGAGTGGATCATCCTAAAGCCAAGAAGAAAGGAGTGTGGATCCAAGACTAGCTAAGCTTGGAGTATTGTGAGTGTAGTTTACTTGAGAGTTAGGAGTAGGTCCTGACTATAGCGAGCATGTCTAAATTCTTGAATTGCCAATTGACTTAATATGAACTTGATCTATAAGGGAAGAACGACTAAAGTAATGCATGAAACTTGATCTCATCTTTGTATACATGTTTGATTCGATTTCTAAGCTTGTTTGAGTAGTAACATGGATGCTTGTATGTGTCATGATGCATGTGATCGAATGCTAAAGACTTGCTAGAGATATTATCTTATCTTGATGAAATGAAACATGAAAATTACATGATATGTGAGCTATGGATTAAATGGCCTAAGGGCCTAATATGAAATGAACTTGCTTGACGTGATATTGAACTTGATAAACTTGTATAAATGGTAAACCAAACAACCTTGGTAGCTAGTTGGACTAGGTAGAAAGGCATGCCTTAGAGTCTAAAGCTCATTGTGTCAAGGTGGACTACGGTCCAGGGCTAAGCCCCCTATTTGGCAACAGATGGAGGGTACGTATGTGGTCTTTGGCGACAATAGGAGGGTTGACCAGCACTATGGTGCATCTTGTGGCGACAGTTGGTTGGAGACTCGGTTACCTATACAAACTAAGTACCAAGGGGTTGTTTAATTGATAACAAATGAAATAACAATCCAATAACACATTTGACTTTTATTGAAAGCTATTAATAGTATGTTACTTGACATGAAAGCCATGAATTGTATGTTATTTGTCATGTAAGCATGACTTTCTTGATTACTTGTTTTGTAAGCATGATGGGCTTGATTTTGATATGAATACATGAAGTATGATTCCATGTTCTTGTTCCTTGATAGCCGAATGTCTGAAATCCTTAGCTAGGATTATCTTGACACTTGAAAGCCTTAGCTAGGATCATTCTAATGCTTGAAACCCCTAGCTAGGTTCATTCTTGTTTAAATGACACATAACATGACATAACAATGGTTAGAACTAGTTACTACCTCACTAAGTACATTCTTGTACTTATCACTCCCGTTTTCATTCTTCCCAACTACATGATAAAGGATACGAGTGTTGCTTGATCTTGAAGCCTGATTACTTAAACTCGAAGCAAGACACGAGCATAGTTAAAGTATGGTTTCATAATTGTTTTGTATATCTCCTAGATTGGTGGCACTAGAATGTATATAGTTAGCTTGATCATGCATTTTGATATTTTTATATATTGTTCTTGTATGGGCCTACTATGTCATGATCTTGGATTACATTATGAAACATGTAATGAACTTAAAGTACTTGTAATGTAAATAATGTTGCTGCGCATAAGATGATAGATTTGAAATGATCTAATGTTTGATATAGTTTACCTTGGACTATTCAAATGCTTTGTTTTGTACATGTCTTGCTTGAATTGAATATAGGATGATCGAACCATGCTTGCTTGTATTCCAATCGAATGCCTTGGGAACTATATGGTCACTTGTGTGTGTGTATATACCTTGATGTATGTGTTTTGGTATTAGCATGATGATGGCCGAATAGTTAGGCATAGAGAATGACCTGAATGGAAGCTAGTTTCATGAAATTTGAATGTTCAAGAATCATGTTAGAAATTTAGGGATAAGATGTACATGTATAACTCTAAGGAACAAAGAAATGAAATGGAATTAGGTTGTCTTAGTTCATTCGAATGATAGGGGTAAAAATGAAGTAAATTGTATTGATAATGTAGTAACCTATAATGTAAGTATAAAAGGAAACAATTTAATGACATATTCGAATGCCTATGATGTCTTGAAATCAAATGAATGCTTGGTTGCTTGTTAGTTAAGTAAGTATATTTAGTTGCTTATTGGGTAAGTAACTCAATTAATAGGGATGAGTTTTCAAATCATGCCTTGTTTGCTTGCCTTGTCCTTGTCCATGCTTAAGTAACGCTCCCGAGCCAGTTTGCTACTAGCCCGGGGTAGGGGTGTTACAACTTAGTTTCAAAGTACTCAAAACAGTCCATGAATACTCTCATTTATGTAAAACAGTTCTAATACATTTTCATTCGATTTCATACAAGCAAAACAGCCCTTAAGACTTATGTTTATGCTAAAACAGGTTCAACTATATATATATATATATATATATATATATATATTTATAAACACATATACAAACTGTCCATTTAGACTCACATTCCAGCAAAAGCGGTTTCCATTGCTTGTATATACAAATTCATACTCAAACAGTCCCATTAGTATAATTAATAACAAATCAGTTTCTAATTGCTTGTAAATCAGTCCTTTAATGTTTTTATCAAACCGAAATAGTTTTTTAACATTACTCAAGTGACCAATTTAATTCTTAATTCATTCATATCAAGCAATAATCTCACTCCAATTCAATATCATTCGAACTGATATGATCTCGACTATGAGTTTTGAATCATATATGTGAATGCCCGATCGTGATTCTAGTAAGAACTCTGCAGTGCTTTGAATGTATTCTGAAATTACTCAAACAATAATGTAAGTAGAAATAGATAAATAAGAAATAGAAATAATGGGATGAAAGATATGTAGAAGGGGTGTAGGAAGAGTGATAGTTGTGATTATGGAAGGAAAAAAAAATAAAAGATGAAAATGTAGGTGAAGATGATGGGGTGTTGGCGTTAAGATGAAGAAATTCAAAGGATGGATTGTGACCCCCTAACTATAAAGAGTTAGGAACCAGCAATATAATAAAGTGGAAATGAAGTGGTAGGATATGGAACGTGACCCACTAGCTATAGATGAGCTAGGAACCAACGCTATAACAAAAGGGAAATGGATGAAGACTACAAGACTAACTTGAAGCCGATAAAGTTCCACAAGAGAACAAGAATGAAAGCAATCTTTCAAAGATGTTTTATATATTCAAAGTGTGTCCTACAATGATCCTAAAGATGCCTATTTATAGTAGAAGTAGGCAGAATATGAAAAGGTGTTACAAGAAAGATGAATGCTCATCTTAATGCACTTGAATACACATGAATGCTTTGTCCTTTCTTCTCATCTTCAAAGCTGATTAGTTTAGACAAATTGAGGTTGAATTTAGTCATATTTTCGTCCAAATTAAGAAGGACTCTTGGGCTGCCTTGTTTTGCTATCATATGAAGAGAAAGGGGATGAATGTGGACAAGGATGAATGTAGACATCCTTGCTGTCCAGTTTAAGTGCAACTCTTCATCTTCCAAGCTGATTAATATGACTTGAATGTCATAAAAGGTGAGTTTCATCCAGCCTTCATTTCATGTCTCCTCAATGAATTTTGAAACCCCACTTGAATGGTGATAACATCAACCTTGAATGCCTTGAATTTGCTGAATTAAGATGGCCATCAATTGCTTGTCTCTTGGTAGAAGATGAAAGAACTCTTCTTTGGCTCAAATTCATTCAAATCATCCATGCATAAAATTCCTGTAATAAAAATCTCAGCCTGCACTGTCTTCAGTAAATCATTCAGATCTCAAGCTCCCGATATCGGATTGAGGTGATTCAAAAGGCATTGAAAGCTAAGAGATGGAGGAATAACGTCCAATTGATTTCTGGATCCAAACACGTCTGTATCGCATCCAGAATTGGAAGACATTCTGCTGATATTCTTGCATCTGGTAAAACCGTTCATCTTCCTCATGCACCTAGACACAAAGGTAAACTTTATTCAATCTTTAATTGAAAACATGCATGTAAACAATTAAGAGTTAGTTTAATAAATGAGCTAGTTTGATGAATGAACTAGTTTAATTAATGAACTAACTTTATTCAATGAACTAATAATCTTGAATGAACTAGTTTAATCAATGAACTACTTAGTTAAATGAAGTGTATAACTAAATGAACTACATGTTTAAATGCAACGCATGCTTTAATGAACAACATGTTTATTGAATGCAATGAATGTTATGAAAACTTTAAATACTCATGCAAATTCATGCATAAGCAAAGTAAAGTGTTCCTCCCTTTATTATTTCTTCTTTCTCACGTCCCAAGCTTGATGTAAACATATTTTCCATGGCTGCTTGGAACTCCTTGACCCTTGCTCGAGTAATGGGGCCACCTGGGTACTTCTCTGGGTCTTTGCCATTGACGCTCATATCAGTCCCTCCCTTTTAAGGCGATTTGTCCCCAAATCGTCATCTACATCATAAGGAGATAGGTCAGCAACATTGAAGGTTGCACTAACATTAAACTCACCTGGAAGATCTAATTGATAGGCATTGTCATTGATCTTCTTGACTATTTGGAATGGTCCATCTCCCGAGGCATTAATTTGGACTTTCGTTGAGCCGAACCTTTCTTTCCTCATGTGCAGCCACACCCAATCCCCTGGCTCAAAGGAAATTCGCTTACGACCCTTATTTGCTTGCTGCTCATATTGCTTGGTTCGTTTTTCAATGTTCTCCCAAGACTTGTTGATGAAGCTTCTTAACAAATTCAGCTTTATTAAGTCCATCTTTATTCACAATTTGATCAGCGGGTAATGGTAACAAGTCTATCGGTGTTAATGGATTGAATCCATACACCACTTCAAAAGGCGTGCGCCCTGTAGTACTATGGATCGAACGGTTGTATGCAAACTCCACATGTGGTAAACTCTCCTCCCATGTTTTCAAATTCTTCCTAATGATGGATCAAGTAACATAGAAAGTACTCGGTTCACCACTTCAGTTTGGCCATCTGTTTGAGGGTGGCAAGTGGTGGAGAATAGTAACTTAGTACCAATCTTACTCCATAGGGCTCTCCAAAAGTGACTTAAGAACTTCACATCCCGATCAGACACAATAGTTCTTGGTATGCCATGTAACCTTAAGATTTCCCTGAAAAACAAAGTAGCAATATGTGAGGCATCATTAGTTTTGTTACAGGGAATGAAATGAGCCATTTTGGAGAATCTATCCACAACTACAAAGATGGAATCTTTGTTATTCTTGGTACGTGGAAGCCCTAGCACAAAATCCATTGAAATATCCATCCATGGTGCTTCCGGTATGGGTAGTGGTGTGTAAAGTCCATGTGGCATGACTTTAGATTTGGCCTTCCTGCAAGTGATGCATCGCTCACACAACCTCTCCACATCTCGCTTTCATTTTAGGCCAATATAGGTGCTCTTGAAGTATAGCCAAAGTCTTTGCTATCCCAAAATGTCCCATTAATCCTCCTCCATGAGCTTCCTTAGTTAGCAATTCACGCATGGAACCTTGAGGGATGCATAGTCTTCCTTCCTTAAATAGGAAACCATCATGCTTATAGTATTTTTCAATTGACCTTTTCTCACAAGCTTTGTAAATCTCTCCAAAATCAGAGTCAGAGACATATAAGTCTTTAATAAAAACAAAACCCAATAACTTAGATTCCAAAGTGTTTAAAAGAATATACCTCCGTGACAATGCATCGGCAACTATATTCTCCTTACCTTTCTTGTACTTGATAACATATGGGAAAGTTTCAAGAAACTCCACCCATTTGGCATGCCTTTTGTTGAGTTTATGCTGCCCCGGATATGTTTCAATGCCTCATGATCAGTGTGAATGATGAACTCCTTAGGCCAAAGGTAATGTTGCCATGTTTCCATTGCCCTCACAAGAGCATACATCTCCTTGTCATAGGTAGGGTAATTAAGCGTGGCTCCACTTAATTTTTCACTGAAATAGGCTATAGGACGTCCACCTTGAGACAAAACTGCTCCAATTCCTACACCTGATGCATCACATTCAATTTCAAAAGTTAGATTAAAATCAGGTAGAGCAAGTAAAGGGGCATGTATTAAACAATCTTTAATGCTATTAAAGGACTTCTCTTGATCTTCCCCAAAAGAATTTAGAATTCTTCTTAATAACACTTGTTAGTGGGGCGGCTATGGTGCTGAAGTTGGGGACGAATCTTCGATAAAAACTTGCAAGTCCATGGAAGCTCCTAACTTGAGAAATGCTTGCTGGTCGTGGCCACTCTTCAATGGCTTTAACCTTCTCTTTGTCCACCTCCAAGCCTTCAGAACTCACAACGAAACCTAGGAAAACAACCCTGTCAGTACAAAATGTACATTTTTGTAAGTTAGCAAACAGTTTTTCCTTCCTCAAAACTAGCAAAACTGACCTTAAATGTTGAACATGTTCTTCCATGGTTTTACTATAGATTAGAATGTCATCAAAGTAAACCACACAAAACTTACCCAAGAATGGCCTAAGAACATGATTCATTAACCTCATAAACGTGCTTGGAGCATTAGTTAAGCCAAAAGGCATAACCAACCACTCATAAAGGCCTTGCTTAGTTTTGAATGCTGTTTTCCACTCATCACCTTCCCGCATTCGTATTTGGTGGTAACCACTTTTAAGATCAATCTTGGAAAAGAGGTTAGAACCACTAAGCTCATCTAACATGTCATCTAAGCGAGGAATAGGGTGACGATACTTTACCGTAATTTTGTTTACCGCTCGGCAGTCCACACACATGCGCCAAGTTCCATCCTTCTTTGGCACAAGTAGAACCGCACGGCACATGGGCTAAGGCTTTCCCTCACGTAGCCTTTTGACATCAACTCAGATACTTGCCTTTGCAACTCCTTAGTTTCTTCGGGGTTGCTTCGCACGCTGGTCGGTTTGGAATGACGGCTCCGGGAACAAAGTCTATTTGATGTTCTATGCCACGAATAGGTGGCAGTCCACTTGGTATTTCCTCCGAAATAGGTCATCAAACTCCTGCAATAAAGACACAACAAAAGCAGGCAAATTTTGATCAAGGTAGTTAGTATTCAAGAAATTTTCCTTGTACATGAGCACAAGTGCTTCCTTTGCTGCTGTCATTAAACTCTTTTTCAACTCTCTCTTTTAGAGAAAGAATGCTGATTTTCCTTCCCTCATTTTGATCACACTCCTTTGCTTTTACCTCCATTTTGGTCTCTCTCTTTTGGCTTTTTTTTCAATTTTTTCTCTCAATAAAATTTGGTCTTCATGTATTTGTTTTGGAGAAAGTGGGGCTAAAGTGATCTTCTTTGTTTCATGGGTGAACGATACCGTTGGTATACCCGTCATGGATCACTCGCCTATCAAATTGCCAAGGCCTTCCAAGTAATAAATGGCTTATGCGTGCATTGGAACGACATCGCATAATACCTCGCCTTTGTACTTCCCAATAGAGAAAACAATTGAACTTGTTTGGTCACCTTGAGTTCTCCTCCATCGTTGAGCCATTGTAGCTTATAAGGTTGTGGATGCTTTGTTGTTGCCAAGCCAAGTGTATCTACCATTAAGGTACTAGCAACATTAGTGCAACTACCACCATCAATAATAACAAAGCATACCTTTCCTCCAACATGGCAACGAGTATGGAAGATATTTTCTCGTTGTTCATTTCTCCAACGGATTGTACGCTTAGGCTTCTTTTGACAACAAGAACCTCTCCTTCCACGCCATACTCTAATTCTTCTTCTTCGATGGCAACATCTTCATTCTCATCCTCTTCTTGTTCCGATTCAACTTCTCCATCATCTCAAGAAGCATGGTGTTGCGGTTCGACATTGGCTTGCAATGTGTCCACGCCCCAAACACTTAAAACATTGTATGTCACGGAACGATTTGGAGAAGCGGTAGTCTTACCCTTGCTGGTTTCGCAATGGGCTTACTTCCTTCGGTGGTCCTCCTTTTTCGTGGGACGGTATTGGAGGAGTCTTCTTGTATGAACTTTGCCCCCATTTTGATGTTGAACTCCCATAAGATCGTGTGGCACCCTTTCTTTTGAGCTGTTTTTCCACTTTCATGGCCATATGCACCATGTCTTCCATCTCCACATAATGTTGCAACTCGACCACGCTCGCAATGTCCGGATTTAGTCCCGCTTAGAATCTTGCCATTGTGGCTTCTCGATCCTCGCCGATGTTGGCTCGAATCATGGACACCTCCATCTCTTTGTAGTAATCTTCAACACTTCGGTTACCTTGTGAAAGATTTTGAAGACGGTTGAATAACTCTCGATGGTAGTGGGTTGGAATGAATCGCCTTCGCATCACCGCTTTCATTTCATCCCATGTAGTGATAGGATGTTCTCCATTGCGTCTCCTACTTGATGTCAATTGATCCCACCATATTAGTGCATAATCCGTAAACTCAATGGCAGCGAGTTTTACCTTTTAAGCTCTGAATAGTTATGGCACTCAAAAATGTGCTCAACCTTCTTTTCCCATGCAAGATAGGTTTCAGGATCCGTTCTTCCTTGAAAAGGAGGAATGGTAATCTTGATGTTGCTGAGATTATCGCTCACTCGTGGTCGAGCTCTCTGGCCTTGTTGTACCATGCTATGTTGGGATACTTGATCTTGCACATCATCTACTTCAACTTCTTCAGGATACTCCTCATTACCCTGATTAGCTTGTGAAATTTCAAGCTGGTCTATTCGCTCAATTAGGGCTCCAATTGCTCTTGGATCATTTTGGCCATTGCTTGAAGCATAGCCTGATTTTGCAAATTGGGAACTCCTTCACCACTATGACCAGATCTTTGTGACATGTTAGATAAAGAAACAAAAGAAATTAAACCTTACTAACACAAAATCTCACCTTTCCACTCCAAAGAAAATGCACTCACACTCGTGTTTCACTTGGGTTAGGCTTTTCCCCTAATGCACACTCATGCCTTTTACCACTGTGCTTTATTTTCAAGTCCTTTGGGAACTTCCTCAAGGCTTACAAGTGTCTCGTGGACTTCGGCTGAAACAATTCTAGCTTGGTAGGAGAATGATGAATAATAAAAGGATAATGGCTTCAAAAAGAAAGAATTACTAAGAATAGGTAAAGGAATTTGTAATTCAGCAATAAGAAATGATGTATTGTAATTTTTTTTTAAACAAGAATAGACTGCTCCCTCCTCTTTTTAAGATTTTTTTTTTTTTTTTTTTTTTTTTTTTTTACTAACCCGAGAGAGAAAAATAATACGCTTACTGAATCGTCTAGGCTCTGATACCAAATGATATGATCTCGACTATGAGTTTTGAATCATATATGTGAATGCCCGATCGTGATTCTAGTAAGAACTCTGCAGTGCTTTGAATGTATTCTGAAATTACTCAAACAATAATGTAAGTAGAAATAGATAAATAAGAAATAGAAATAATGGGATGAAAGATATGTAGAAGGGGTGTAGGAAGAGTGATAGTTGTGATTATGGAAGGAAAAAAAAAAAATAAAAGATGAAAATGTAGGTGAAGATGATGGGGTGTTGGCGTTAAGATGAAGAAATTCAAAGGATGGATTGTGACCCCTAACTATAAAGAGTTAGGAACCAGCAATATAATAAAGTGGAAATGAAGTGGTAGGATATGGAACGTGACCCACTAGCTATAGATGAGCTAGGAACCAACGCTATAACAAAAGGGAAATGGATGAAGACTACAAGACTAACTTGAAGCCGATAAAGTTCCACAAGAGAACAAGAATGAAAGCAATCTTTCAAAGATGTTTTATATATTCAAAGTGTGTCCTACAATGATCCTAAAGATGCCTATTTATAGTAGAAGTAGGCAGAATATGAAAAGGTGTTACAAGAAAGATGAATGCTCATCTTAATGCACTTGAATACACATGAATGCTTTGTCCTTTCTTCTCATCTTCAAAGCTGATTAGTTTAGACAAATTGAGGTTGAATTTAGTCATATTTTCGTCCAAATTAAGAAGGACTCTTGGGCTGCCTTGTTTTGCTATCATATGAAGAGAAAGGGGATGAATGTGGACAAGGATGAATGTAGACATCCTTGCTGTCCAGTTTAAGTGCAACTCTTCATCTTCCAAGCTGATTAATATGACTTGAATGTCATAAAAGGTGAGTTTCATCCAGCCTTCATTTCATGTCTCCTCAATGAATTTTGAAACCCCACTTGAATGGTGATAACATCAACCTTGAATGCCTTGAATTTGCTGAATTAAGATGGCCATCAATTGCTTGTCTCTTGGTAGAAGATGAAAGAACTCTTCCTTGGCTCAAATTCATTCAAATCATCCATGCATAAAATTCCCGTAATAAAAATTTCAGCCTGCACTGTCTTCAGTAAATCATTCGTATCTCAAGCTCCCGATATCGGATTGAGGTGATTCAAAAGGCATTGGAAAGCTAAGAGATGGAGGAATAACGTCCAATTGATTTCTGGATCCAAACACGTCTGTATCGCATCCAGAATTGGAAGACATTCTGCTGATATTCTTGCATCTGGTAAAACCGCTCATCTTCCTCATGCCCTTAAGATTTCCCTGAAAAACAAAGTAGCAATATGTGAGGCATCATTAGTTTTGTTACAGGAATGAAATGAGCCATTTTGGAGAATCTATCCACAACTACAAAGATGGAATCTTTGTTATTCTTGGTACGTGGAAGCCCTAGCACAAAATCCATTGAAATATCCATCCATGGTGCTTCCGGTATGGGTAGTGGTGTGTAAAGTCCATGTGGCATGACTTTAGATTTGGCCTTCCTGCAAGTGATGCATCGCTCACACAACCTCTCCACATCTCGTTTCATTTTAGGCCAATATAGGTGCTCTTGAAGTATAGCCAAAGTCTTTGCTATCCCAAAATGTCCCATTAATCCTCCTTCCTTAGTTAGCAATTCACGCATGGAACCTTGAGGGATGCATAGTCTTCCTTCCTTAAATAGGAAACCATCATGCTTATAGTATTTTTCAATTGACCTTTTCTCACAAGCTTTGTAAATCTCTCCAAAATCAGAGTCAGAGACATATAAGTCTTTAATAAAAACAAAACCCAATAACTTAGATTCCAAAGTGTTTAAAAGAATATACCTCCGTGACAATGCATCGGCAACTATATTCTCCTTACCTTTCTTGTACTTGATAACATATGGGAAAGTTTCAAGAAACTCCACCCATTTGGCATGCCTTTTGTTGAGTTTATGCTGCCCCCGGATATGTTTCAATGCCTCATGATCAGTGTGAATGATGAACTCCTTAGGCCAAAGGTAATGTTGCCATGTTTCCATTGCCCTCACAAGAGCATACATCTCCTTGTCATAGGTAGGGTAATTAAATCGTGGCTCCACTTAATTTTTCACTGAAATAGGCTATAGGACGTCCACCTTGAGACAAAACTGCTCCAATTCCTACACCTGATGCATCACATTCAATTTCAAAGTTAGATTAAAATCAGGTAGAGCAAGTAAAGGGGCATGTATTAAACAATCTTTAATGCTATTAAAGGACTTCTCTTGATCTTCCCCCCAAAAGAATTTAGAATTCTTCTTAATAACACTTGTTAGTGGGGCGCTATGGTGCTGAAGTTGGGGGCGAATCTTGATAAAAACTTGCAAGTCCATGGAAGCTCCTAACTTGAGAAATGCTTGCTGGTCGTGGCCACTCTTCAATGGCTTTAACCTTCTCTTTGTCCACCTCCAAGCCTTCAGAACTCACAACGAAACCTAGGAAAACAACCCTGTCAGTACAAAATGTACATTTTTGTAAGTTAGCAAACAGTTTTTCCTTCCTCAAAACTAGCAAAACTGACCTTAAATGTTGAACATGTTCTTCCATGGTTTTACTATAGATTAGAATGTCATCAAAGTAAACCACACAAAACTTACCCAAGAATGGCCTAAGAACATGATTCATTAACCTCATAAACGTGCTTGGAGCATTAGTTAAGCCAAAAGGCATAACCAACCACTCATAAAGGCCTTGCTTAGTTTTGAATGCTGTTTTCCACTCATCACCTTCCCGCATTCGTATTTGGTGGTAACCACTTTTAAGATCAATCTTGGAAAAGAGGTTAGAACCACTAAGCTCATCTAACATGTCATCTAAGCGAGGAATAGGGTGACGATACTTTACCGTAATTTTGTTTACCGCTCGGCAGTCCACACACATGCGCCAAGTTCCATCCTTCTTTGGCACAAGTAGAACCGCACGGCACATGGGCTAAGGCTTTCCCTCACGTAGCCTTTTGACATCAACTCAGATACTTGCCTTTGCAACTCCTTAGTTTCTTCGGGGTTGCTTGATGCACGCTGGTCGGTTTGGAATGACGGCTCCGGGAACAAAGTCTATTTGATGTTCTATGCCACGAATAGGTGGCAGTCCACTTGGTATTTCCTCCGAAATAGGTCATCAAACTCCTGCAATAAAGACACAACAAAAGCAGGCAAATTTTGATCAAGGTAGTTAGTATTCAAGAAATTTTCCTTGTACATGAGCACAAGTGCTTCCTTTGCTGTCATTAAACTCTTTTTCAACTCTCTCTTTAGAAAGAATGCTGATTTTCCTTCCCTCATTTTGATCACACTCCTTTGCTTTTACCTCCATTTTGGTCTCTCTCTCTTTGGCTTTTTCAATTTTTCCTCTCAATAAAATTTGGTCTTCATGTATTTGTTTTGGAGAAAGTGGGGCTAAAGTGATCTTCTTTGCTTCATGGGTGAACGTATACGGTTGGTATACCCGTCATGGATCACTCGCCTATCAAATTGCCAAGGCCTTCCAAGTAATAAATGGCTTGCGTGCATTGGAACGACATCGCATAATACCTCGTCTTTGTACTTCCCAATAGAGAAAACAATTCGAACTTGTTTGGTCACCTTGAGTTCTCCTCCATCGTTGAGCCATTGTAGCTTATAAGGTTGTGGATGCTTTGTTGTTGCCAAGCCAAGTGTATCTACCATTAAGGTACTAGCAACATTAGTGCAACTACCACCATCAATAATAACAAAGCATACCTTTCCTCCAACATGGCAACGAGTATGGAAGATATTTTCTCGTTGTTCATTTCCTCCAACGGATTGTACGTTTAGGCTTCTTTTGACAACAAGAACCTCTCCTTCCACGCCATACTCTAATTCTTCTTCTTCGATGGCAACATCTTCATTCTCATCCTCTTCTTGTTCCGATTCAACTTCTCCATCATCTCGAAGAAGCATGGTGTTGCGGTTCGGACATTGGCTTGCAATGTGTCCACGCCCCAAACACTTAAAACATTGTATGTCACGGAACGATTTGGAGTAGCGGTAGTCTTACCCTTGCTGGTTTCGCAATGGGCTTACTTCCTTTCGGTGGTCCTCCTTTTTTCGTGGGACGGTATTGGAGGAGTCTTCTTGTATGAACTTTGCCCCCATTTTGATGTTGAACTCCCATAAGATCGTGTGGCACCCTTTCTTTTGAGCTGTTTTTCCACTTTCATGGCCATATGCACCATGTCTTCCATCTCCACATAATGTTGCAACTCGACCACGTTCGCAATGTCCGATTTAGTCCCGCTAGGAATCTTGCCATTGTGGCTTCTCGATCCTCATCGATGTTGGCTCGAATCATGGACACCTCCATCTCTTTGTAGTAATCTTCAACACTTCGGTTACCTTGTGAAAGATTTTGAAGACGGTTGAATAACTCGATGGTAGTGGGTTGGAATGAATCGCCTTCGCATCACCGCTTTCATTTCATCCCATGTAGTGATAGGATGTTCTCCATTGCGTCTCCTACTTGATGTCAATTGATCCCACCATATTAGTGCATAATCCGTAAACTCAATGGCAGCGAGTTTTACCTTTTAAGCTCTGAATAGTTATGGCACTCAAAAATGTGCTCAACCTTCTTTTCCCATGCAAGATAGGTTTCAGGATCCGTTCTTCCTTGAAAAGGAGGAATGGTAATCTTGATGTTGCTGAGATTATCGTCTACTCGTGGTCGAGCTCTCTGGCCTTGTTGTACCATGCTATGTTGGGATACTTGATCTTGCACATCATCTACTTCAACTTCTTCAGGATACTCCTCATTACCCTGATTAGCTTGTGAAATTTCAAGCTGGTCTATTCGTTCAATTAGGGCTCCAATTGCTCTTGGATCATTTTGGCCATTGCTTGAAGCATAGCCTGATTTTGCAAATTGGGAACTCCTTCACCACTATGACCAGATCTTTGTGACATGTTAGATAAAGAAACAAAAGAAATTAAACCTTACTAACACAAAATCTCACCTTTCCACTCCAAAGAAAATGCACTCACACTCGTGTTTCACTTGGGTTAGGCTTTTCCCTTAATGCACACTCATGCCTTTTACCACTGTGCTTTATTTTCAAGTCCTTTTGGGAACTTCCTCAAGGCTTACAAGTGTCTCGTGGACTTGGCTGAAACAATTCTAGCTTGGTAGGAGAATGATGAATAATAAAAGGATAATGGCTTCAAAAAAAAAAGAATTACTAAGAATAGGTAAAGGAATTTGTAATTCAGCAATAAGAAATGATGTATTGTAATTTTTTTTTAAACAAGAATAGACTGCTCCCTCCCTCTTTAAGATTTTTTTTTTGTTTTTTTTTTACTAACCCGGGAGAGAGAAAAATAATACGCTTACTGAATCGTCTAGGCTCTGATACCAAATGATATGATCTCGACTATGAGTTTTGAATCATATATGTGAATGCCCGATCGTGATTCTAGTAAGAACTCTGCAGTGCTTTGAATGTATTCTGAAATTACTCAAACAATAATGTAAGTAGAAATAGATAAATAAGAAATAGAAATAATGGGATGAAAGATATGTAGAAGGGGTGTAGGAAGAGTGATAGTTGTGATTATGGAAGGAAAAAAAAATAAAAGATGAAAATGTAGGTGAAGATGATGGGGTGTTGGCGTTAAGATGAAGAAATTCAAAGGATGGATTGTGACCCCCTAACTATAAAGAGTTAGGAACCAGCAATATAATAAAGTGGAAATGAAGTGGTAGGATATGGAACGTGACCCACTAGCTATAGATGAGCTAGGAACCAACGCTATAACAAAAGGGAAATGGATGAAGACTACAAGACTAACTTGAAGCCGATAAAGTTCCACAAGAGAACAAGAATGAAAGCAATCTTTCAAAGATGTTTTATATATTCAAAGTGTGTCCTACAATGATCCTAAAGATGCCTATTTATAGTAGAAGTAAGCAGAATATGAAAAGGTGTTACAAGAAAGATGAATGCTCATCTTAATGCACTTGAATACACATGAATGCTTTGTCCTTTCTTCTCATCTTCAAAGCTGATTAGTTTAGACAAATTGAGGTTGAATTTAGTCATATTTTCGTCCAAATTAAGAAGGACTCTTGGGCTGCCTTGTTTTGCTATCATATGAAGAGAAAGGGGATGAATGTGGACAAGGATGAATGTAGACATCCTTGCTGTCCAGTTTAAGTGCAACTCTTCATCTTCCAAGCTGATTAATATGACTTGAATGTCATAAAAGGTGAGTTTCATCCAGCCTTCATTTCATGTCTCCTCAATGAATTTTGAAACCCCACTTGAATGGTGATAACATCAACCTTGAATGCCTTGAATTTGCTGAATTAAGATGGCCATCAATTGCTTGTCTCTTGGTAGAAGATGAAAGAACTCTTCCTTGGCTCAAATTCATTCAAATCATCCATGCATAAAATTCCCGTAATAAAAATTTCAGCCTGCACTGTCTTGTAAATCATTCGTATCTCAAGCTCCCGATATCGGATTGAGGTGATTCAAAAGGCATTGGAAAGCTAAGAGATGGAGGAATAACGTCAATTGATTTCTGGATCCAAACACGTCTGTATCGCATCCAGAATTGGAAGACATTCTGCTGATATTCTTGCATCTGGTAAAACCGTTCATCTTCCCTCATGCACCTAGACACAAAGGTAAACTTTATTCAATCTTTAATTGAAAACATGCATGTAAACAATTAAGAGTTAGTTTAATAAATGAGCTAGTTTGATGAATGAACTAGTTTAATTAATGAACTAACTTTATTCAATGAACTAATAATCTTGAATGAACTAGTTTAATCAATGAACTACTTAGTTAAATGAAGTGTATAACTAAATGAACTACATGTTTAAATGCAACGCATGCTTTAATGAACAACATGTTTATTGAATGCAATGAATGTTATGCAAACTTTAAATACTCATGCAAATTCATGCATAAGCAAAGTAAAGTGTTCCTCCCTTATTATTTCTTCTTTCTCACGTCCCAAGCTTGATGTAAACATATTTTCCATGGCTGCTTGGAACTCCTTGACCCTTGCTCGAGTAATGGGGCCACCTGGGTACTTCTCTGGGTCTTTGCCATTGACGTTCATATCACGAACACTCCTCTTATTCATTCATATGCACCATAACAACTTAGTTTCTAAAGAAGTTAACAGCAAACAAAGTCACATAAACTAATTCCAAATTTTCCAGCAATCAATTTAGCATTTTTCAAGCAAAACAAGTTGGTAGAATCTCAGAATCAAAGAGAAAATTCATGAACACTAAGCATTACCTTAAGTTCGAACACAATTCCAAAGCTCTAAGCTAAGTTTCCACGGATGCCCGACTCTTCTCCCTCTCTCCATGGTTTTTAGTTTCGGTAGGAGAAGGGAAATGAAGATGATGACTATCCATCTCCCTTCTTTGTTTTATTATCAATTAAACATGTGTTAAAACCCCACCTCATTTTCTTTTTATCATGCAAACTTTAGGTTTAGTAAGTCATTCACTTTAGTCACTATAATTTAGTGTTCTTCTTTTTAATTCTCATAATTAACTCCATTCTTTCATTTGATTAGGATATAATTTAACTAGCTAATGAGTTTAAATTGTGGTAACAACTTATAGGCTCAGTTTAGGGATATCACAATTCCCTAATTTAAATTAAATTACTACTTTTAGAAATATGCTACTAGGCTCGGTTTTAGGGTATTACAATTCCCTCCCCCTTTAAATAAATTCGCCTTCAAAATTTTACCTGAATTAAACAAGTGGTGGTATTGTTTCCTCATGATTGCCTCCGATTCCCATGTTGCTTCTTCCATCTTGTGGTTTCTCCACAAGACTTTAACAAGTGGTATGGACTTGTTACAAAGCTTTCTGACTTTACGATCTAGAATATGGACTGGTTCTTCTTCGTATGACAAGTTAGGGTTCAATTCAACTTCTTCAGGTTCAAGGACGTGGGATGGATCAGATTTGTATCTTTGTAGCATAGATATATGAAAAACACGTTGTGGATTTTATTGAATTCACTAGGAAGAGCTAAACGATATGCCACTGGTCCTATCCTTTCAATGATCTCAAATAGTCTGATAAATCGGGGACTGAGCTTCCCCTTTCTTCCAAACCTGAAGACCTTCTTCCAAGGAGATACTTTAAGGAAGACCGTGTTTCCTACATTGTTCTGAATGTCTCTCCTTTTAAGTCTGCATAGGTTTTCTGCCAATCAAAAGCTGCCTTCAATCGGCTATGAACGATCTGTACTTGTTCTTCAGTTTCTCTGAGCAATTGAGGTCCCAAAACCTTGTTTTCTCCCAATTTAGACCAACATAAGGGAGTCCTACATTTTCTTCCATACAAGGCTTCGAATGGTGCCATTTGAATCGTCGTTTGATAGCTATTGTTGTAAGAAAACTCTACAAGAGGTAGGGACTTTTCCCAATTCTTCTCGAAGTCTATAACAAAAGCTCGTAACATGTCTTCAAGTACTTGTATCACCCTTTCTGATTGGCCATCACTTTGTGGATGAAAAGCTGTGCTCAAATGCACTTTGGTTCCAAGGGCTTTTTGCAAGGATTTCCAAAATCGAGCAGTGAATCTAGGATCTCTATCGGAGATTATGGATGTAGGAATTTCGTGCAAACGTACTACTTCACGAATATATAACTCAGCCAAGGCATCCAAGCTTAGGCTCATTCGAATAGGGAGGACATGAGCCGATTTAGTGAATCTATCCACTATCACCCTCACGGCATCACTCTTTCTTGGAGTACAAGGAAGACCACTCACGAAGTCCATGGTAATACGATCCCACTTCCATTTGGGTAATTCGATTGGTTGAAGCAATCCTGTATGGACTCTATGCTCAACTTTGACTCTTTGGCAAGTAAGACACTTGGATACGAAATCTGTGATAGCTGACTTCATACCTGTCCACCAATATAGGGGTTTCAGGTCTTTATACATCTTGACTGGTCCAGGGTGTATCGAGAAAGAGCATTGGTGAGCTTCCTGCAAGATCTCCTTCTTCAATTCTTCATTGTTAGGAATACAAGCTCTATCCTTAAAATAGAGCAGCCCATTCGAATGAATGGAGAAATCAGAATTTGGTTTTGAACCTAGTTTCGACATGATAACTTGAAGATCAGAGTCGGTTTGTTGAAGATCTTTGATTTTAAAGATCAAGTTGGTATTTGAGGCTTTTGTGATCGGTGTATAGGTAACACTTCTCACCGTACAAGTAGTGTCTCCATATCTTGAGAGCAAACACGATGATAGGTAATTCTAGATCGTGTATAAGGTAGTTTAACTCGTGAGGCTTCAATTGACGTAATGCATATGCTACAACATTGCCTCCTTGCATCAGGACACATCCTAGTCCCGAATGTTATGCATCACTGTACAAGGTGAACTCCTTTCCAGATTCTGGTTGTATAAGGATCGGGGCATGGGTCAATGCTTGCTTAAGTTGCTCGAAACTTCTCTGTTGTCTCTCTAACCATCTTTTGTGTGCTAAGGGTTGAAAATCCCTTTCGAGTCGTCGATAATACCCTACTAAACCAAGAAAGCTTCTGACCTCACCTACATTCCTCGGAGGTCTCCAATCCAAGATAGATTGAATCTTCTTTGGGTCTACTTTGATCCCTTCTTCTGAGATGATATGTCTAAGAAACGAAACTTCTGATATCCAGAATTCACACTTGGAAAACTTTGCAAATAGCTGACATTCTCAGAGAGTTTGCAAAACATTCCAGATATGTTCAGCATGTTCTTCCTTGTTTCGAGAATAGACCAAGATGTCATCTATGAATACTACCACGAATTTATCAAGATAGGGCTTGAATACTCGATTCATGAGGTCCATGAATGCAGCTGGGGCATTGGTTAGCCCGAATGGCATTACAAGGATTTCATAGTGACCATATCGAGTTCGAAAGGCTGTCTTGGGTACGTCTTCTTCTTCCACCCTCATTTGGTAATATTCGGATCGAAGATTGATCTTTGAAAACACTGCAACATCCTTAAGTTGGTCAAAGAGATCTTCAATCCTTGGCAAAGGATATCGATTCTTGATAGTGAGCTGGCTCAATTGTCGGTAATCAATAGAAAGTCTCATCGTGCCATCTTTCTTCTTCCCGAACAAGACATGAGCACCCCTGTGAGAT